>OX387428.1:50067475-50667475 GCA_947563755.1 Lochmaea crataegi
ATTGATTTGTTTGTCCTGTTTGAACCAAGTTTCTGCTAAGATCGCTATATCTATACTATTTTCTTTTAAGAATTTCATTAAACTATATTTATTTGCTACAGCGGAACGACAGTTCCACTGCAAAATATTTATTGTATTATTTTTGTTAGCCATTACGGAATTTACTCAATTTATTTTTTACGTAACCTATATCAATTTTTTTCATATCTTCAAAACTTGTTATCTCATCTAATATATCTTTAAGGATATTGAAAAGAGTCACCAATTGTTCATCTTTATCACTGCATAAATCCACTTCCATGTTAGATGTTTTTGGACCAATGTGAATCGGTTGCTCTGGTCCGAAGTTCCTAGGAAACATAGGAGGGTGCATTTCCTCTCCTCGTGTATTCACCTTGCGTTTTTTGGGAGTATTGCTGGTTGGTGTTGGTGGAGTTGGGGGATCGTGTAGGGTGGGGGGGTTATTTGTTGCATTTATGGGATTTGATGTTTGGGATAATTGGATGTTAGGTCGGCGACTATTGTTATTATTTTTATTAGCATTTATATTTTTATCTGGAAGGGCGGGAAAATTTTCTGGGGTATTGATTAAAGCTTCAAAACTATTTAATAGTGCGACATTAGCATAAGAGTTACAAATGTTGGCTTTTGCCTCAAGAAAAGTAGTATTATTTTGTGCCATGTGTACTTTTATTTTTTTTTTTTGTTGCTCAAATGTAGGGCATGTTCTAGAAATTGATTTGTGGTTGTTAGCCTTACAATATATACAGAAGGTGTTCTCCGGATCATTGCATGTGTGATCGTCTTCTTTTATTTCACCACAATTCAGGCACCTACTATTTGTAGATCGACATTGTTTGGCCACGTGACCATATCTTAAACAATTGTAACATTGTGTAACTTTTTGTACATAATTTTCTACTGGACATATCACGCTATTTATTTTTATGTGTGTTGGCAAGGCATTACCCTCGAAAGTTACTAGAACTGTTTGTTTTGGTATATAAATAGTCTCTCCGTCTATATCTATTTTTTTCTTAAACCTCCTAACTTCCGTGACTGTACTCGTCGTAATGATGTTTTGGAGTAAGTATTCTTCATTAAAAATTGTATCGACCTCTTTTATTACCCCTTTACGTTCCAATAAATTATTTGGAATAATTGCTTTCAAATTTTCCTTATTAAGCTCTTTATTATTAATTAAATTATTTGCATCTTTCAAAGTTCCCAACTGTACTCGTACTCTATTTTTCCCTATCTTTTGTATTCGTTTAATATTAGGTATTTTTAATTTTTGGTGTAAAATATGCCCTACGGCCATGGGATGTAAACGACCAATATTTTCAGTATTTAACTTTTCAATAAAAACATAAACATTATCTGAATATAAATACGATTTATCGATGTTGAATGTTTTGGGTTTTTGTTGATTGTCACCTGTTGCCGTCTGAATAGAGCGGCGTTCTTCCTCTATGCTGTTATTATGATTATTAATTGGCAATGCCTTAGGATTTTTGATCGCTTGTGGTCCCATCTCGCTGTTATTTTCCTCGTGTTCGCTGTTGTTTGAAAGGTCTATTATGTTCCCCCCGCCGTCGGGGGGAAGATTTTCAGTCATTTTCTATTACTTTCCACACACACACTAGTTTTACACTAATTTAATTTTATTTCGCGTAAAATTTACCAGTGATTTTTGGTTTAAGCGTATTGCTGTCTCGCACGTCTTTCACCTTCAATTACCGGTACCGAACTGCAACTTAAAGTATTCTTTAAGCCAAAAGTGTCCTTTAAGGTTAAAGTGTCGATTTCTCGACTTTAACTCGCTAAAGTGTCATTTAACTACAATATAACCTCAATATTTATATTTGTGATTTTTTGTGCCACCAGCTACACGTTTGCTAGTTTTGTGTTAGTTTAGTCGTTGATCATAATATGAATAATTTTCAAACGTCTAGTTCTAGTTCAAGTTCATCTGATGAAGAATTTATTTATATTAAAAGACCAAAAGAGTATAGGAAAAGAACAGACTGTTTTGAAAAATATGATGAGCTTGACTTTTACCAACGTTTTCGCTTAAAAAAACAAACTGTTTTGTATCTACTAAATGAAATAGAAGAGCAAATCGCATTACCTACTAATAAGTAAGTTGAAAAATCTTTATTAATATTAGAATTAACAAAAACCTTTATTTAATTTTTAGAGGTGGGTGCATTACACCAATACAACAAATATTGTTGACTTTAAGATTCTATGCATCAGGAAATATGCAAATAACAGTATCAGATTTTATGGGAGTGTCTAGAAGTTCAGCTAGCAGGATTATCAAAAAGGTGTCTATTGCTATTGCCTCACTAGCCGGACAACACATTCGCATGTATGAAAATAATCGAGAAATGGAAGAAGCAGTTGAAAAATTTTATGAAATAGCTTCATTTCCCAAGACCATCGGAGCAATTGATTGCACATTAGTTAAAATTGATTCTCCTGGTGGACATGATGCAGAAATATTCAGATGTAGAAAATCTTATTTTGCAATAAATGTTCAGACAGTAAGCGATGCTAAATTGAAAATAAGAGACATTGTTGCGAGATGGCCAGGATCGGTGCATGACCAAACAATTTTTAACAATAGCAGTTTAAAGCAAAAATTTGAAAATGGTGTATTTGGTCAGTATATGCTAATTGGTGACAGTGGATATTCTCTAAAGCCATATCTTATGACCAAGTTACAACAAACTAGAACACCTGCTGAAAATTTATACAATGAGTCTATAATAAGGACTCGAAATGTAGTAGAGCGTCAATACGGTTTATGGAAAAGACGATTTCCCGTCTTGAGGTTTGGCATGAGATTAAAACTAGAAACCACAATGGCAGTAATAGTCGCAACTGCAGTTCTTCATAACATTGCCATTGATATGAATGATAACTTTACTGAAGAAGATGAAATAGAGGAGGACAATGAGGATGTATTACCCCCATGGAAAATAATCCAAATATTGCAGAAAACATTAGGAATTTGATAATTAATGAACATTTTGCTAGATTGTAAATATTAAAAATAATTAAAAATCACAGTTTTATTAAATATTTTCTTTATTCAATTGTTTTTGTTTTATCTTTATTTCTAAATCTAATAAAATCAACTTTTTAACATGCTCTTCTTCTTCTCTCTCCCTTTTCCTTAATCTTTCCATCTCCTCTGCTTCTACTGTTTTTTCGAGAAGCTCCTTTTTCTTTTTATAATAATCCTGTTTGGCTAGACATATTGGATTGGTCGTAGCTGGGTGTAGCTTACCATTGGCTTTTCTTTTTAAATTATTAGGTACATAACTACTCCAGTCAAATTTTTACTTAATTTCCGGTTTCTGAGAACAGACAAGAATTATATAATAAAAATTGCAACTGTACCACACACAATGTAAAACTCACTTTTTTACTAGACATGCTACCTGAGGGTAACTCTGATCTAGAAGGTGTTATCTGGTTCTCCTCCAATACAATTATATCAGTAGATTCGGGCAGTATCTCCTAAAAGTCAATTATTTAAGTTTTTCGACAACTTCTATACGTGATGTAGATCATGATCATAGTAAGCAATTCCAATGACAAAATGAAAATAGTATATTATATACCCAAGTTGATAAGTAGGATATTATTTACCGAGCACTTTTATAATTTGGGGGGTAAATAATAGGCTACTTAACTGAGGTATATATATATATTTTCCCTACTATTGATATACTAGCAATTTTAATTGTGTCAAATTTTGAAATGCTTCTAGAAAATATACTATTGCATTTTTTGATGTTTTAGTTACATGAATTTATTAATATTAGCTTGAATAAGCATAACAAATTAATGGTCTTCCCAAACTATAGATTTTGGAAGTACATGAATATATTGAAAATTTGACTCTTGCCATTTTTTACCTAGGTGTTTTTTTATTATCATTATTTACATTTATATAGGGTGAGAAATATTCTCAGATTAGTAGTGAAAAAATATTTAACTTACTGATTGCATAGAAATCTCTGACATTTCATCTTTAGCTTCTCCTGCTCCAATTATTATCATTTCTGAATCCTATAATAATAAATATATTCAGAATACTTAATATTACGTATACAAGTAAGTTCTCAAGGGAAAAAATAACAAATTTCTCTTGACAACCATAAACACGTTACAGATATATCATCATTTAAAAAACGGTATATTTACTTACAGCTGGAAATTCTTGAGGGTATTCTGTTATAAGTTGTTCCTCTAAAACTGAGGATGCATCCATTCCATGATCCTATAATATTACAAAAAATTAATATTCAATTTTATTGCCTTACAAATGATGATAAAATTATGAAAGAAAGAATGTTTTTAACCATTAACCAAATTAAGTTTGGTAACTGTTGAAACAAAATTATTTGAATAATAAAAAAAAATGTAATTACATTAATGAAATCGCTATCCCAGCTGTTATTTAAACCCACCACCGTTTTCATGTTTATTACATTTAGGGTTGCTTCTGTAACAGGATCTAGATCAATTTCTATTGCGGGACCACCACCTTTTCCTGTTATATATAATTTTTGTTTTGCCATACCTCTTCTGGCTTTTGTTTTCAAATTATCAAATTTTGATTTTATTTGCGATATACTTCTAACTTCTAAATTTCTAGAGTTAAAGCTGGAAAGTACTTTGCGCCAAGCCTCTTCCTAAAACCATATTTTAATTTATAGTGAGGTATCTAGCTACATAAATATATATACTTTAAATTTATTATTACAAGTTCACACCCTACCCTTGATGGGGTAAATGAGGGTTATGATTATATACAAGCTTTTATTCTACCTACAGTAAATAAAATACACACAAACAAATTTGTTTTAGTTGTAATACATACCTTTTCTGCATTACTAACTTTGTTAGTAGTTTTGCATTCTATAATATTCTTGAATTTTTCAATTTCTTGAATCAATCTCATTTCTTCTTCTCGAGAAAAATTTGACGAGCGAGCTTTCTTATTACTTTTCAAAATTTCCATGTTTGTCCAAATAAATCGCTTCCACAAATAACACAAACGCCACAACTTTTAATAACACTTAACCTTATTAATTTATTTAAGCGGAAACGGAAAAACACGCCAAATATCAAATATGACAAATATTTCTATTTCATGTCAAAATCCATGAATTCCAGGTTGACCAACAATTTAAAAATTACTTAAAAGATACTTTATGGAAAGGGCACTTTAATACTAATTATGAAACCAAACGACGGCAACAGCTACTTTAAATGGGACTTTAGAGTAAAGTCTCCTTTCGACAAAGAGGACTTTAGTTGTTCATTATGAAATCGGCCGTTAAATGACTTACACAATAAAGACAACTTACCCAATAATGACAAATTTACTCAATCATGACAAATTATCCATATTTTGTAACAGGAGATCCTATTTCTCTGCCCAAAATAATTCCTTTTGCTTATAAATTACCTATTTTAGTACCTCTCGAGTCATCTAACGGCGAGGCCTAAGAACGCATTCAACTATAATGTCGACGCACGTTAGATTCCTTACTTCTGTTCTCATATCTTTTCTGAGAGGGCATTGTTAAAGATTTAAAACATCCGAAAATTGTCAGAAATGATGTGCGCAGAAAAGTTGGTTGAATAAGAAACCATTTTGGAGACAAGCCTGACAAGCGTTCTCTTGATTGTCTAAAAAAGACAATTATAATGTGAGTTGTGTCGAAGGAAATTCTAAGTAAGTCAATACCTTTTTATAAATTAATAATGATTGTCGTGTATATATCTTTGAAATGTTTGTGGGATGACTCTGTCATTCAAAATTAATTGCTTTCGCCGACAGCACTTGTTGCTTGTAGAAGCTTCTAAAAATTCCTGTGTCTTTTTAGATTGCAACAACTTTACATTCAACTAGCAACTTGATTTGAAAATCAACTATATTCGAAAATCAATTCAATTCGATTCTCTACTTCCGACACTACGTTATATTTGCTGTAACAAGTATGGGTCATATTATGTCCAGTACTTTGTTGGCATAAAATTCGTTCTCTTTCCCATTTGAGACTACGAAAACCATTTATAGATGCATGATAAGCCATCTTTCAAATCTTTGATTAATCATACCGTTGGAGAACCTTTAGCGTTGAACTAATTTCCCTCGAAATCTTATGAAGTTGTGTATTTAATGTACGACGGCCAAGGGCCATATTTCTTTGATTCATCATACCGTTGTAGAACCTTTAGCATTGAACTAATTTCCCTAGAAACCTTATTAATTTGTATATTTAATGTACGACGGCCAAGGGCCATATTTGTAAAATAGTAGGGACAAAGTCGACTTTAAGTAGGATATTCTTCATTAGATTGTTAAGTTACTTTTCCGATTTTTATTTAATGATCATCTAAGTACCCATAAAAAACCATATACTCTGTTTTTCGTCATTTCAGCAGGGTGAATTATATTATTTCAATTGACAAATGACGTGGCGCTCAAACAAGTTATATGCCAGACAAATTTTTATTATCTGAGTGTTATACAACATTTAGGCGAAAATTCACGGCCCATTGTTTTACCTAGAGCTTAGTCGAAGACATACCGTAAGTAGCACAAGAATTATCTTTTTATCACTATCTCTACCTGTTAAGTTACAATTTATTTATTATATATCATTATTCTTATATTAATTATTATTGTAAATCACGTACAAGTTGTATATAACTTTGTTATAGAACAGCTTCTGTGATTATGAATGTTTATTTATTGTTTATATTTTATATTATTATTACTACATTATTTTTGTAAACAAATTTTTAAATAAACATTATTATTTTTTGTTTTGTTATTTACACTTGTTGTTTCAATTGCTCTTTGTTATTGTTGAAATAAAAATATTTTCTAAAATAAATATCAAGTTGTACATATTTCCTACACTCTTCAAAATGAAATTATGCTCAAGCACTTGAATTGAAAATTTACCTTGTCGTGAAAACGACTTTAGATATTAATCATAGTCATTCGCATAGTAAATTTTACATTTGCACAATAATGTAATTAAAATTTGTAGTTAAATAATTCATTTATTTCATTAAGGAACTCAAAAACTTGATGTACTTAATTTTTTGCAGTAAAAAATGGAATTTGAAAGGCAAAATTCTTCTTTCCTAATATTAAGCGTTTGATTTCGCGCATTATTTTGTGATTGGCTGATTTTTCAATATGGCGGCATTTTGTAAGTTTTTTGATTGGTCGTGCGCGGGTACATATCTTACACTATATTTACACCATGGTTTACATATATTGATTTTAGATGTGTTATATTTCATATTCTAGCCTATTATATTTATGAGACAAGACCCATTAACAAACGTGTTACCTTACTTTATGAGATAAGACCCATTAACAAATCACTTTCTTATGAACCAAGTATTGGTTATAGTTATCAGATATCTTGTAACATGTGCAGGCGGTCAGGATTAGAAGGGAAGAGGGGAGAGGTTAGGGGTTCTAAGAAGTGAAGTGGCCTGTTTGGAAATGGGATCATTGGAAATTAGTCTGTGTAACAGAGAGATTGGGAAGAATAAATTCAGAGAGTTATATGATTATTATCGAGTTTTATTTAATTGAGTCCTTTTTCAATCTTACAGATGTTAAAAAATTTAAAATTGGCCCAAACTATCATTTATTTGAAAAATTACAGAGTTAACCCATGACTCATTTACACCCAGTGTACCAACTACTTCTATTTTGTCTTTACTTACCAACAGTTGAATTTCCGATAACAACCAATAATTGGGTTTCCCATCAAATTTGAAGTTCATTGTTTCCATCAAAATAAAACTCAAGTAGTCATCGAAAAATTGTGGGTTGCATCACATTCATCAAGTCTCTACGGAAATAAATCAGAAGTAAATAGATCATAAAGTACAGAAATGCACAAACAAGTTACCATATTAATGCATTAATGTTCACATAGTTATTGAGTGAATAATATTCAGAAATTCCCAAAATTATCCATAAATATAAATGGCTATAAAAATATGAAACGACAAAATATAATAGACAGCCTAAGTACTTACGTCACAACTGTGGGCGGAGCCTGGACTGGTTCCAAACAAACTCTAGGCACGTTTTTTTTACATCATTGATTTACCATTGGTTGACTGACGTCAGTCTCCGCTGCACCGACATGTTAGAGTCACCAGTGGCACATAAAAAAACGCAGTTGTTGTTTACAGCATTCATCATTATCTGACAAATGACAATCGATACCACTTGAAATTTCTTCAATTTCTGAAGCTGAGTGCAGACAATACTTTATTATCACATTCTAAATTGATTTCTATTTATTCGTCCATTTCTTTAATAATTTGCTATATCCGCTTCAAATTTTTACTTTTTTGAGGTTGAGCTGTCATTTGGTAAACCACCAAATTTATCCACCACCTCGAAACAGCGGTGGAGTGGTTTGCAATTTTGGTTGATGCAACAGTAATAAATGAACGCGTCATTTCTTCAATCTGAAATCCACCAATGAATATAAAAACGCAGTTGGTGAATTGGTGGATCTACCGGTGAATAAAAAAACATGCCTTCTCTTTCAATGTAAAAGTCCCATCAGGAATTTTTTATTCAGTGTTTTCAACGTTATAAAGGCAAAATAAGACATCTAGTTTCCATATTGTGTTAGAGGAACGAGCCTTTCAAGTGTTTTTCTATAGGTTTTTGCCAAGTTGAGTTAATTTAATTACTAAATTGAGTTGAAAACTTTTTGAGGTTATGTTGGTGATTTTATTTTATTTGAAACCATCTAAACTGTATTCTGTATTCTTAATTTCTATATTCTATTATTTTCAGATGGCTTCAAAACATGTCTTAAAGCTTTCAAGCATCAATGATTTCTTAGGCGATAACAAGATTATAAAGAAGGGCGACACACATGTATGCATCTGTATGTCTGTGCCCATCTTAATGAATAAAAGTTAACTGTATGGAATTAACAAGCTTTTCACAGCAAATAACATACCTTTTTTCTGGAGATTTTATTTTACATTTCTTCTCAACATTAAACTCGAACAATGTTGGCCTGTTCTTCCGCTCTTTGTCCACAAAATGGCAATCACAAACTCTTGCAAACTGAGTGGGTTGTTCATCTTTTCGCCTGTGAGTAAATAGAATATTTCAATAAAACATTCTTTAAAAATGATATTAATTACTCTTTCTTTACCATAGGCGTGCCCACGGGGGGGGGGCAGGGTGGGCCATGGCCCACCCTAATCGGTCTAATTCCTCAAAATATCAATGTATTAAAAACATTTTATAATTTTAAAATTTTAACGTTCTTTCAAAATCACAACCAATATAAATACCTACTGTTAATATACATACCTACTGTTGTTATTTTTTTACGACGCGGCGTGCCACCTTTGTCGACACCAATGCCGCTTAAGATACCCCTTTGTCGGCTTTTTGAAATCATGGCAAAAGGAGCCGAGCCGACACAGAGCGGGATTTCATTGCAAGTGAAGCAGTTTTTTATTCTTAAGATGAATTCCGAGAAATTGAAGGGCGGCAATATGCAAAAGCAATTTAAGCAATGTTTCGGCGGGCACGGCTCTTTGTTTTTTCATCAAAAGATTCCGATTTGATATTTAAAATTTTTCTATGTATTGTATGTATCTTCATTTCAATTTCGCAGCTGACAGTGAGTGCTTGTCGTCTATAGACTGCTATCTAGGTATTCGTAATTCGTAAGATCTTATTATCTTATCCGAAGCAACACGTCGAATGCGTTTGTAGATTAGTTGATAGGATATTATCATTATCTATCTTTTTCCTCTGGACTCCATGTATTGTTATGTTACGAATGTTACGTTTTGTTTTTCTAGTTTACTTTTTGGTTCAATATATTTTGTTATATTACTTATAATTGCGTAATTACTAAATCTTTCAATTAGAAATGGGGCAACGACGTTTTTTTATTTCGCCGATGAGTCTACAATGGACTTTTGCAAAATAGAAAAGGCAGCGTTATTGCTTAATTATCATTTTTAATAGGCATACCCGAATGAAGCAATGGCCCCCCCTAATATAAAAGTCTGCGCACGCCTATGTTCTTTACCTTATAAGAGAAATCCATTTGTTTCTCTCAGCCTGGTTTGTTGGAAACCGAAAAAAATTTGCAGGTTTGCTTTGCACTGTAATGCTTGCAACCTGGCACAAAGCACATTACCATAGTGTCTTAAAAGCCCTAAAAATATATTCAGTTAAAGTCACAAACTAAATAATAATATACATAGTAGAAATTATCTAAAAACCTATCACCAAAACTTACCTCAAAAAGTTTTCAACTTAATTTAGTAATTGAATTAACTCACCTTGGCAAAAACCTATACAAAATCACTTAAACGGCACGTTCCTCTAACACAATATGGAAACTAGATGTCTTATTTTGCCTTTATAACTTTGAAAACACTAAATAAAAAATTCCTTATGGGACTTTTACATAGAAAGAGAGTTTGTTTGGAACCGTAATAGGCTCCGCCCACAGTTGTGACGTCAGACTTAAGGCGACTTTACATGCAAGTTTCAAGTTGCAAGTTTTTTAGCTCTCTTTCCTAGTCTAAGTTTTTTAGTAATCATTGTGCTACCAACCGTTAAAAATATTGGAGCTGAAACCGAAAACCACAGAAACTCAGTCTCGTATGGTCTAGCAGTAAGATAACCTCAAATATTCGTGTTTTTGATATACAGTAGTTGATATGTGTACATTTCACTTCATAAGAAAAACAAAATGGGGAAAAAGTAAGTTGATCTTGATTTATCTGGTATAAAATAAATGTAATAATGAATTTTTATTTTAGCAAACATGTTTGGAGTACCGATATGGCCACACACTTAATTCTATTATACGAAAGCAAGCCCTGTCTTTACGACGTGAGATCAAAAGACTACCACAATAGAAATATGAGAAATAAGGCACTGTATGAAATATGTGCTAGTCTATCAGAAACGTACCCAAACTCCGATTTATCAGAAAGTATGATTAAAGTGAAAATCCATGGAATAAGATCGCAGTATACAAATGAATTGAATAAAATTAAAAAAATCAGGCAAGTGGAGTGGCCCCAGATGATGTGTATGAACCTAAACTTTAGTGTTTCGATATGCTGGGTTTTCTTAATGACAGCTGTAATGTGATTACACAGGGGGAGTCAAATTTAAATACTTCTCAGGTAAACTATTAAACATAAATTAAGAAATTATAAAAATTTGGAATGTTGGTATTTTAGACTTATTTAGATAATGAAGAAAATTCAGCCGAAAATGAAATTCTCTTTGATGGTTGTATAGATGAACTTTCTGCTCCTCACTCTCCGGATGTATCAAGACCAGGTACTTCAGCCAATGTAAAAAACGTAACACCTTGACATCCAGACCTACTTCTGCAACTAGCACACATACATTGGCAGCAAGTACAATACCTAAACCACCTAATTCTAAAAAAAGAAAAAGTCAGGACAGTCAATTGGAAGATCTTTTGACAACAGCTACACTTGCAATAAGTAAAATTGGTGAACAAGATGAAAAGGAGGAATCTAATTTGGATATTTTTGGAAGGTAAATTCATATACATATATATATTTGTCCCAGAAATACATCTCAATTCAGTAGTTTAAAGGTGTACAGCTTATGCTGACCACCTGTAGAACTTTGGTTTTTATTTTTAAATAAATGAAAACCTTATTTTCTAGGTACCTGGTATCCGAACTTAGTAAAATTGAAAGTGAAGTGAAAACAAAAATTTTTATTAGATATGTTTAAAGCAAAGGATGAAGATTACAAAAACAATTTATAGAATTAGTAGTATTTAGCACAACATGTTAAAGGAATTTTTATTCTTACATTTGACTTTTGTGTAATGATTATATGTATTTTGCAATTTTAAAAATAATTTTTTTTTTAATATATATTGACTTTTCAATACAATTATTCAATTCTTTAAGTATTCAAGATTATGCATAGTCATGACTTGTTTTTTAAGAAAATAACCTTTATCAATATATATGTCGTAATAAGACAGTACTAAGATCGTCTTAGAAGACTTTATTACAAGATTAATCTTGAAATATTACAGAAAAATAAAATCGATTTCAAGATAGAACACAATTTAAAAAATTCATATCAACTCGTCCTGCCAAGGAACAGCTCCAACGCCATTTACATATTCTTTAAATTCTTCCCTAATTTTAATTGCAGCATCAGTGGGACGATTGCCTGCTTGAGCACTTAATCCATATACAAAGGTATATTTTTTATTAATATCATTTTCTGGATCCACGCCAGTATACATAGATTTGAGTTCTTGTCTCAAATAATTGTGTAATGCACAACATGCGTGAGTAACTGGTTTTACTTTTTCGTGTTTTAGAGGATTTATATTTAAAAGTACTCTAAATCTATTACTGAGAATTCCAAAAGTGTTTTCTACTACAAGACGGTCTCTACTTATTCTGTAGTTTAAAATTTGTTTCCCCTTATCCATTTTTTGAAGGGGATATGGCTTCATTATGTGAGTTGTAAGTGGGAATGCAGAATCAGCCACAATAACATATGGAACTTTTTTGAGTTCTAAAAGGAAGAGGTCTGTCTTCAGGCATATTAAGAGTATTTTTTTGTATTGCTTTGTACAAGTCACTTTCCTTATTGTAAACTCGTCCATCAGATATCCTTCCGTTTATTCCCACATTAATGTAAATAAAATTGTAATGTGCATCTACCATTGCTAGCAGTACAATACTATGTTGTTTTTTATAATTATAAAAAACTGATCCTTGTTGGGCCTGAATAGCAAAATGCGTCCATGGCACCTATTATATTAGGTAGGTTCCATGCAGACTTGGGTACTATTCGAATACTCAGTATTCTGAATCCTATTCAGAATACATTTGGCTGGTATTCGAATACATTTGTGTATTTGGTATTCGACTGAATACTTTTTTTGGCGGTATTCTGGATTCTGAATACCATTTTTGAATCCCAGTATTCGAATACCTACTTTGTTTTCGAATCCTGGTATTCGATTCCTATTTGATTATTTTTATGAATATTGCGTTTCGCTTTACGCAACTTAAGCGTGTTCAAACACGTTCGTGGCGGTTGTGGACGGTGGTGCAATTTAGGTTCCAGGGATAATAGGGATAAACTGAAAGCAAAAATTCAACTTAACCTTTTGCAATATCTTGAAGATAAAAGATTAGCTTTGGAGATGCTCAATGATTACCCTTTAATTAAACAAATATTTTTAAGGTATAACTCCATATTACCATCTTCTGCTCCAGTAGAACGATTGTTTTCTTTTGCGGGTATGATAAATAAGCCAAAGCGTCAAAATTTGGGTGACGAACTTTTTGAAATGTTGGTTTTGTTGAAGGCGAACGGGATAGGAAACACTTAATTTTTCTCTTTATATTTAAGTACCGGTGCGTCGTCATATGATATTGATTGGTTCCTATTTTTTTATTTAAATGAAAATAATTTCATTTAAAGTTTTATTTATTATTTATGTTTTTGTTCCCTATAAACTATAAACCAAAGGATTTTATTTTAAGTTTTATTTATTTTGTAGTAAAGCATTTTTAATTTTGTTATATATTTTTATTATTTCAAGCACGTAAATAAAAATTGACTTTAAAGTGCGCATATGTTTCTTTTTAGTTGGAATATTCGAAAAGTATTCCTATTTAAATAAATCCAGGTATTCAAATACAGCGTTATTCGAATACTTTTCTTTCTTTGTATTCGAATACAATTTAGAATACAGTATTCAAAATTCGGATTCGAATACCAAATTTTAGTATTCGACCCAAGTCTGGTTCCATGTTTCCTCAAACTTTTTAGAAATTTCCAACCATTCACCTGTAATTTGAGGTACCTTAAATAATAAATACTTAATATTAACTTTTTTTGTTAAAATGCATATATATATTTCTCGATATATTTATAATTGTTTTTAAATTAAACTTAGATAATTACCTTGAAATATTCCACACACAACTCTTCATATATTGCCCTACAAACAATTGGAATAAAGAGGGAAATAGTTGGTTCAGAAACTCTGTAGTTAAACATGAGTGATCTAAATGACTCGCCTGTAGCAAGGTACCTAAGTGTAATAATTAGTTCATGTTTGGCTGTTATACATTCACAAAAAAATGTAGATTTTTTTCTCTATCTTCCATTTAATTTTTATCAAAAGTTTGTAAAATGTTGATTTGTCCATTCTAATGTAGTTTTTGAACCAAAATAAATCTTTTGCATCAAGAAACAACTCTGGTAATGACAGGTTACCCAATGATCGATTAAGCCAAGGTTTTATCCAGTATTTTCTTGGTTTCCTTTTCTTTCGTCTTCTGCAAACCACTAAAACTGCTGCTGTTGTAATTAACTGAGACAGTAAAAGAATTTGTCGTTTTCTCTTATCCATTTTTGTTTATGGTCGTTTCTGATCTTAATCACCAGAAAATTTAGTTTCAAAATTATTTAACATAACCTAAAAATATTTGAAAGTTTGCCACACTGTATTGCATTATACAAAATAAAGCTAACTATCTCGAAAATAGCTTAGTGTAAAGCGAAACCATAAAATTGCTTAAAAATAGCGTGGCTTCAAAATTGCACCTAAATAGCATAATGTAAAGTCACCTTTAGGCTGTCTATTGCAACTGATGCATACCCAAAGTGAACACATAAATATAACCATACTTCATAAAACAAGGGAGTGGGGGGCTGAAATTGAATAGCAAAAACAACATTCCATATTACATACAATATTCTCAGCAAAACCACTGATTGCCTACTGAATTATATCCATTTAGGAGAAATGTATTTTTAAAAAACACCAAATTTATCAGACCAGACCTAGATCATATAAGCCAACATCACTGGCATTTTGCATCATACAAATTTGATGAGACCATCAGGAACATCGACTAAAAAATTAAAGAATGCTGTTTAATACTCAACATCTACATACCTCCATGTTACACCAAAAACTAACATCTGACAGTTTAACAATAACCTGAATCTTAATGGAGTATTCTCAGTTAGAAAACAACAAAAAAGGGTACAATTTACTGATGGTACAGAGAAATTAATTATCCCTTACCATAGAGAAATAATAATTATTATTATATAAGTAATATATCGTCTGTGTAACACTAATACCTCGTAACCCTCCATAATAATTAAATTATGAGAATGAGAAGAAATATCTCGTTAACCACTTAAAACAGTGAATATTTTATCTAAAATAAAAAATGTAGTTTGGATTAATCAACTATGTGTTTATTCATGGCCCTATCAAAAATTGGTGAAGTTAAAGCCAGTAACAAGGAAAAGAAAACATTTTCCTCTTCTCCTGTAAAATTCCAGTTTTGGTCTTACGAGGTATTAGTATTACATAGAGGATATAATTATTATTTCTCTGTGTCCCTTACCCAATGGCTATTTTTATTCACATGATTGACAGTGTCATTCATAGATATCCTATGCCTATTAGGTGGGTAAATTCTTTGAAACAAAGCATATCTTTTGTGAACCCATGTTTGATAAAACCATAATCTATTCAACTACACAAGAAATTGAACACAGATCTCGGATAGTATTATATATCAATACAAATTGATTGAGCAAAAGGCCAATATTTAACTATTATATATTAATTTGTCTGCCTATTTATTTGTTGTTTATAATTTTGGTTGAATCAGAGACAACCCTGAGACGCCCAAGTGCATGCAAAATTTTAGTTCGCAATACTCCACTGGTCCATTGTGCTGCAAGGTGTAGGTAGGTGGCGCACATGTAGAGGTAAGGAGGGTACGAGAGCTTATTTTCCCGACTCGGCACCCCCTTCCTAGAACTGTTTAAAAAAGAGCGCGAACTACGAAGCGATTTAAAAATTCGTTCGTAATACAGAGTTGTTTGAAAAATAATAAGACAAATCAACACAAAGAATTGTTTATTGATAAATATAGCGACAAATATGAAAGTGCGTAAACATAATACAGTTATATTATTATAATTAAATTGCAGTATTTGAAGAAAAAAATACAAATACACAAGTTTTCTTTCATGCATTTGATAGGTAGGTTATCAGAAATAAAATTAGTCCTTTAACATACCTTCAATACAAGATGCTCTTCATTTTTACTGTTCTCCAATGTTTCATTTACCATTTACTTGTTGATGATTTTTTCCAAGTGTATTGCTAGGGAATAAACTCGGAACAACATCGATTCGCAGTTTACATGTAAAGTTCATATAATACCCTTCTTGGTGCTTGTCATAAGTTTTTACACGTATCCGTATCCGTATTGGAGTTACGTTGACGTAATGAAATTGTCAAGAAAACCTTTTTAGCAGAAAACGAAGAGAAAACGTATCGTTTCGTTCTGTTTTTAATTGTATAACCTCAAAACTTAGTTTGTCTTTTTGTAAAAAAGTAATATGGGGGCGATATTAAATAATCCATTGCTGCTAGACGAGGACGATGATGATTTGGGTTATAATTAAACCAAACCAATAGACCATTTAAGGTCACATGACTTTGACAGATCGGCCATCTTGTCTGGGAGCAAACAAAGCGGTTTAAAGCTATTAGCGTTCTATTAGTTTGTGCATCTAAGTCCATTTTATTTTAAAATTTTGTGTTTGTGGTGAGTAGACGAGTTCGTGATAATTATTAATAATGTGTGCTCTTCGAAGTTTTTATTATTCAACTTTAAGTGAAGATGTGAAGAAACGTTATGACGAGAAAATAAAGATTGTTTGCGACATAGACCCATACACTCTGAAGTCGAACGATCTGAAATTAAATGTATTGTCGTTGCCGAAAATAAAAACAATAGACTTAGTGAAGTATTTAATTCTTTCGAAAAGTTACTATAGTGGAGAACAGATGAAAGCTTACAAGTCATTGGAAGCTTACAAATATTATGAAGCTGGATTTGTCCGTGATGTGTTGGCTGCTCAGAT
The DNA here is from genome assembly GCA_947563755.1 of Lochmaea crataegi. Classification (NCBI taxonomy): domain Eukaryota; kingdom Metazoa; phylum Arthropoda; class Insecta; order Coleoptera; family Chrysomelidae; genus Lochmaea; species Lochmaea crataegi. Next base: position 50,084,532 of record OX387428.1, read on the forward strand.
GAATTCTGAAGCATACTTGGTGGTTGCAAAGGTAAGAATCTGAACTTTTTCCGGTAAAATACACTCCAATCTATGATTCCTTATACCTTCAGAGATTTTCATTCAATATTTTTTTCAGGTCAGACATTCCCAAAGAATGAATCAGAAGCCGTTGAGTACCTGGATAGCAATAATGTCAGATGGGTCAATATCTTGTGCCCACTGTAACTGTATGGCTGGTTTGGGGGAAGTTTGTAGCCATGTTGCGGCTGTTCTATTTTATTTAAAAGCAAGGTCTGATGGTCCATCACAATCTGAAGTTGCCTGTACAGATACCCTTGCTCAATGGCCAGTGCCTTCAACCTCAAGAGGTGCAGACATGATGAGAACTAGAGATATGGACTGGTCAAGAATCGGGAAGTCTATATCCACTCCCCAAATCAAACCCTTAGAAGTAGGCGAAATGGACAAATTATTAGGGAATATTAGCAAACTTGAAATAACGCCTGCTATATTTCGGATTAGGGAACCGTATGCTACTGAAATGGCAGAAGCTACGACTTCCCATTCAAATCTTCCAAGTGGTTTGAATGAATTATATAACGAAGAGGCTATTGATATAACCTATAATGAGATTCTTTGTGCTACAAGAGCAATAGATCTGCAATTAAGTGAGGATGATATCAAGAAAATTGAGGAAGTCACGAGGAAACAAGCAAAGAGTACCCTATGGTACAAATACAGAGCAGAAAGAATCACTGCATCAAAATTCAAGAGTGTTTCCAAGGGACAAATATCAAAACCTTCCTTGTCTGTAGTGAAGGGAATTTGTTACCCTCAGAAAGTTCAGTTCCATTCCAAACAAACAGAATATGGTTTGAAGAATGAAAATAAAGCAATAACCGAATATGTACAAGAAATGAAAAAAAAAAACGTGAATTTTTCTATAAAAAGTGTGGGTTTTGTAATTTCTGTTCAACACTCAGAATTTGGGGCTTCTCCAGACAGTGTAGTGAACTGTGAGTGCTGCTCAGAAGGGTGTGTTGAAGTGAAGTGCCCTTACACCCTGAAAAATGTAAACCTTCAACAATATGTTTTGAGCAAATATTCTTGTTTATCGGACTCGTTCTGTTTGAAGGATTCACATACATACTATTATCAAGTCCAATTACAAATGTATGTAACAAATACAAAATATTGTGACTTTGTAATTTGGTCCAAAAATGTTTTATTAATACAAAGAATTACATACAATGAACAATTTTTGTTTTCAAATTTAAATAAATGTATGGATTATTTCAAATTTGTCATCAAACCAGAGCTTTATGCTGAATTTTTTACAAAAAAATCTGGCCTTGCAAGTGTTGAATTGTGGTGCTCGTGCAAGAAACCTGATGATGGCCGTCCAATGCTGACGAATGCAGCATTGGGTGGTATCATTTTGATTGTATGGGCTTTTTTGACATTCCAAATGACTCTTGGTTTTGTCCAATTTGTATATAATTGTAATTTTGTAAGTAGGTATTTTATAATATACATTCATAAGCATATTTTATCGTATTATTTAGAACTTGCCTCTCATTCAGCATTTGACATGTTAAATTTCAGTCAAGAAATTGATTAGGCTAATGGAACCGTAAGGATCCGCAGTCAATATCACAACCTCACACATGTTAAATTTCAGTTTGGTACGTTCATCATAAGTAAATATAAAGACAACACATTTCTTTCTACAAGTATTTAATAATTTGAAATCAAAAGATACAAAAATTCAGTAATTTCACATGAAACATTATTTTTAAAACTTAACATTATATCAGTGTAGAAAAACAACTTTTTCTACATCCATGTTGTTTATTCCATAGGAATTTGTGACGGACATAAATTAATGAAGGCACTACAAACAACTAAAATTTTGTCAATAGCATATCTTTTTCATCATCTCTATTTATTGAGAGCATACGAATAGGACCTGAACAAATTTTAAATTTTTTTTTTTAGAAGTCCTATAACTCTCTCTACATGTATTCTAACATTGGCAATTTTTCGGGTACTTTCTAAATCAGTTGGATGAAGCTGATCTTTAATTTTAGTGAAAGCTGGTATTTCTAAATGAGCTCCTAATATATCTACAGCATCTTGTATTAAAAACCCTCTATCGGCTAATATAATATCACCAGGTAAAATACAATTTAAGAACCCACAGTTTTCCGTCAAGAATTTATCACTTGTTCTTCCACCCCAAGCTGAAGAAATATATGATATTGTACCATGCGGTGTTATTCCTATTAAAAATTTTATTGTTTGGTGGTGTTTGTAGTTAGACCAGCATTGGGCAGCATTCAAAAAACCCGAAGGAGTTTCTGTGAAAATTTCAAAACAGTCGATTATAACTACTACACGACTACCAAAATTTTCTTTAAAACATGCTGGTACATTTTTTTTTAATTGTTCCCTATTGGGCCATTCAACAAGTTCTTTGAATAACGTATAAAGAACATCTAAGCATTTATAAAATGTGTCCGAGGCTGTTGGTGGGGAAACAGAGAATTTGTATGATAGATATTTGAAAGGTAAATTCAGTCTTAATTTCAATAATGTTAATAAAAACTGTTGGAATGGAGACAATACACTTTTAGTTGACAAACGCACAGCTACTACTTCAAACACCTCAAACATCATTGCTGCCAATGGAAAACCAGTGAAATATAGCACTTTAGAATCATTTCCTACAAATGCGTCTTCACTGATTTCAAATTTGTTCAGCTTCTCTTGCAATTTATGAACTTTTTCATTGCAGAAATTAATGTCCTGAAATACTTTTTCCAAATAATCCATCTCTAGGTCAGTCTGAATGGCGATACTACACTTCCCACTTTGTTCTTCAATTATTTCTTCTGGTGGATCTGTTACATCAATACTTGTTGAACAGCTTGCAATAGGTACATCTTCTGCTTGTAAATCAGTATCATCAACAGGATCATTCTGTAATAGAAAAATAAAATAAACTCTGTTTTCAATTAATTAAAAATTGAAAAAATGATTTAAATGTCAATACTGAGTTTACAGACTTACGAAAAAGTACTTACTAGCATACGTCTTTTTCTTTCTTTCATGTCTTTGAAAAGCCTGCTGGTTTTTGGTGTTTATACTTTTGTACCCCATATTAACAGATGGAATCCAGTCAGGATTATCCTTATCCAATAATGCAGCAGGTTCTCCTGGTGATTAAATTAATATATAGATAAGTAAGGTTTTAATAATCACAATCATAATGTTCACCTACCTTTAATGAAATGTTCGGAACATATACTTGCGTTCTTCAAGAAAGTTTCTGAATCTCCACGTTTTAATGCTCTAATCCAACAGGCTCTACGCTCTTTTGATAATGCATCTAATAATTCACCCCTATCTTTTAACACTGCTGGGATTCTAAATAATCGTACATTGTCCCTTTCTCTTCTCTTTGAACATCCAACAACAGAACAAAACGACGGCATTATTCTTAATAATTTATCCACACAAACTTGATATAATCACAACATAAACAAAGCGAAATTCAGGTTTGTTTGCTCCCAAGCAATATGGCGGACGGTATGTGACAGTTATGTGACGTCATCCTTTAATGGTCAATATCAAAGAAGAAGAAGACCTGTAAAATAGCACTAAGATCACAGACTACTGATTTTGGTCGGGATACGGATACGTTTACGTATACGGAGTAGGGGACGTAACAATACGTTCAACGCATCGTATCGGCTGAGACGTAACGGGTCTACACATGCGCAGTTCGTTACGGATACGGATACGTGAGAAATTTAAGACAAGCTAAAAGTCTCTATTGATTGAACACATTACGTTGGAAGAAATGGAAAAAAAGGCAGGTCTGTGATTAATCCTAATCAAAATATCACAATAATGAACCGTTTAAACGTAGTACAAACGTTAACCCTAATCTTTGACTTACAAAAATTTGATTGGTTGATGTTTAGATTACGCGCAAACGCGACCTATCAATCGGGCGAAATTACATCGTTCAAAATACTATGCAGACGTTCCTTTCGTGTCTTACGTATTTTTCCAATGTCCAACTGACAGTTCTCGTCAGGTCTGTACTTCGTTGTTTACGGTAAATTATTATTTATGAAAAATGAATATTGATCTTATTGTTAGCATTTTATTTATTCAAATGCAGGACTATATTTACTAATATTAAATTATTTTAATATTTATTTATTTATTTATTTATTCACGGGCAAGCCCAATTCACATAAAAATTACATTGTTAGAAATTACAGTGTTAAAAGTTACAATTGTCGTATTCCGAGCTTACGAGGTAAAATAAAAACTATGAACTTCGCCAACAATGAATATATTGCTTGAATTTTTAACAGAATTACTATATGGTTGACGGCCGGTGCACGTTGTTAACTCCCCTTGTCAGTACCAACTGTTCTTCCCACAAACAATACGCCGCCTACGAACAACACGAGAAAGTGATTACCTACCAGGCAGGCAACACGCAACACGGCCGCGTGCTGTGCAAAATATGCTTCAGTTCGGCCACTCCTGGAAGGTGGCGTCCACGACACAGGGCTAATTATCAATTCGTGCACATTCCGTTTTCCTTTCACATCAAAATACGATATACAGTATTAAACTCAAAAAGAACACTCGTAATACCTGTATAAAAGACGGTTACATAATCATAACATTAAAATGGAAAAATGAACAAAATAAGCACATAAGTAATAGGCACTCAACAAGGCCCTGAAAATAAAATAATACATTACTATTGTCACTGAAATATAATAAAATCAAATACCTATCCAGCATGCTTGCATTCCAAAGAATCGTTCTTGGATACTAGCTTGAGTCTTTCAGAGGACAAAATACCCTTATAAAGCCTACCACTTTGCTGTTCCCCCTCTACATCTTGTACAATATACCTATCATGATCGAGTACCCTAGCGACAACATAAGGCCCCCGATATTTAGCCCGTAGTTTTCGACTGTCCCCCGTAGCGGGTATTTGGTCCTTGACCATGACTAAATCCCCAACGTCATATTTAATAATTTTCCCTTTATTTTTATCATAGTATTTGGATAGTGTCTTTCGATTCTCCTCCAAACGTTTTGATACCCCTGCATTTAGATCGTTTGACGTTTGTCCCATACTTTTACATAAATTTAAGTCTTTTATTTCCATAGTAAGTGGGTTGTCATTTAAGCCCACATTTCGGTGTCTGAAAACAAGTTCAAACGGTGTACATTTAGTAACCCGATGCACTGTCGTATTTAGGCTCCACTGGATATTAAAAATTAATTCGTCCCAGTCAGAGACTTCATCAGATTCACAATTAAGGCTGGTTGATAGACAAGTCAAAATAGTTTTGTTGAGACGTTCTATTTGACCGTTACTCCGTGGCGTACCTGCCGCGATTTTGACATGAATAATAAAATGTTCTTTACAAAAATTCTCAAATTCGAGTGAAGTAAAGGCTGTACCCCTATCTGTTATGATCCTAAATGGTTTCCCATAATGGGAAATGAATTCCCTCAGGAATAACAGTGTTTCTAAAGCGGTTGCGTCGGGAACTGCTTTAATAACAGCATACTTTGAAAATCCGTCAATTAATCCGATAATATATTTGTTTTCACTCTCGGTGCGTGTAAACGGTCCCAAATGATCGACATGGACAGTATGAAAGCAAGTATTGCCTTTCTCAAGCGGATGTAAATATCCTGTGACCCTCGTATTCGGTATCTTATGATAAATGCAACTAATACATCGATTAATGTACTTATTCGTGAAATCTCGCATTTTTGGAAAATAATATGCCTCTTTTAATTTTTCAACAGTTTTGTCGGTCCCTAGATGGTTAATGTTACGATGTGCTTCGCTTACGACGTCGTATCGTAATTCATCAGGTATATAAAGTCGCATATGTCCGTGTTTGTGTTTATAGACCCTACCATTGACAAGCGTAAATTTTGATTGCGCGTCATTATCTTTTATATTGAGTTTATCCTGGATCGCGTTAATCTCTGGAGATGTTCTCTGCATGGCTGCAATCCAATCGGTGGTTATAGTAACATGCATTACTGGTAATCCTACCAGATCGGTTTCTTTACCTTCCTCTGCCGGGTATCTACTTAATGAATCTGCTACTGAGTTTACTGCTGCTGAATGATAATCTATGTCATAATCAAACTCCGACAATCTTATAAACCAACGACCGATTCTAGGGTTAAGGTCACGTTTGTTTTGTAACAACTTCAAGCTGTTACAGTCTGTCCTGATTATGAAGTGTTTTCCTATGAGATAAACTCTAAATCTTTCGACCGAATTGACAATGGCTAACGCCTCTAATTCATATGAATGATAACGCGATTCTTCTGGTGTAGTTTTCCTACTAAAATAACTAACCGGGTGTAGTTTCCCATCTTTGTATTTTTGATACAGTACCCCACTTAATCCCGCTTGACTCGCGTCTGTATGTAATTCAGTATGTGCTTCCGGATCATAAATCCCTAAAATTGGTTGCGTACTTAGTAAAGTTTTGATATGACAAAAAGCTTCTTCTTGTAATTTTCCCCAACAATATGAATTACCCTTTCTTAATAAATCTGTTAATGGCTTGGCCAAAATAGCAAACCCCTTTATGAACCTTCTAAAAAAACTTGTCATCCCAATAAAACTTCTAATGCCGCGTAAATCTGGTGGTTTTGGAAAATTTACTATGCTGTTTAATTTTGCTTTGCCAGGGCCAATACCATCGTGGCTTATTTCAAACCCTAAGTATTCAAGCTTTGTCTTGAAAAAATGACATTTATTTAGTCCTAAAGTGAGATTAGCTCCACGTAGGGCATTTAAAACTTCTCTGAGGTTCCGTAGCCCCTCATCTATACTTTCAGAGGCGATTATAGTATCGTCTAAGTATGACAATGCTGTAGAGTACTTTAAATTACTCAGTACCAGTGTCATGAGCCTTTGAAATAATGAAGGTGCATTGCAGAGTCCAAATGGAAGCCTTTTAAATTGATAAGTTCCATCCGGAGTGATAAAAGCAGTTTTATCTCTCGATTCCACCTCCATTGGTACCTGGTAATAACCGCTTCTTAAATCTAAACTCGTAAAATAGCGTTTGTTGTGTAAAAGATCTAGTTGATCATCTATCCGGGCTAGAGGAAAATGATCTTTAACAGTTATTTTATTCAATGCTCGGTAATCAATACACAAGCGAACATCACCGGTTTTCTTTTTCACAAGAAGACATGGACTAGCATACTGCGAATATGAATCCTCTATTATATCAGCGTCCTTAAGGTCACTAATAATATCCCTAACTTGTTGTCTTTCGGGTATCGATAACCTATATGGTTTATAATATATTGTTTTGTCTGAAGTTAACTCAATTTTCATTTGTATTTTATCGGTCAATCCTAATTGCTTCATATTTCTTGCTATGATGTCTTTAAACTCATTCAATAAATTTAACAAATTATTCAGGTCGTCCCCTATTAATTCTGTATGAATTTCTTCAGCTTTTATATCAATTGTATTTATTTCCCTATCTCCGCTACTAGCTTTAATGTCAGTACAAAAGTCGTTTGTCTCATTTATTTTTGGTTTATTTATTTCTATTGAATTGATATCATTTACTTCATTACATTCCCCTGTTAATTCTACACAAATATCTGCTCTAGTCATACATTCACCTTTTTTAAAACAAATATCATCCCCAGATATATTTAAAATCGGTAAAATAGAAAAACCTTCATGGTCAGTTTTTATTATGCATCTCGGTATAGCTTTCCCCTCTCGAATACCCCCTTCAACACATAATTCCTGATTTGTGAAATCACTACGTACAGCTACATGTCCTAAATAATTGTTTGGGATGCATGCATCTTGGTCTATTTCTAAATTTGTTTTTATGTCAGTGTTTAAATCACATGTCTCACCATCATTACATATTGTTTCAATCAAAAGTTCCCCATTTTTGCTAGTAATTTGTATACCTGGTTGTTCAGTAAATGGGTGTCCCACTATTAAAGGTACAACTTGTGATTCATCGGGTACAACATGAATTTTTACTTTAGCTTGAACCCCATCAATACACAAATTACCAGTAAAAAGCCCCAACGGTTTTACAAGTCCATTTCCATAGCCCACAAGAGGTTGTGTTTCTACTTCATAATATGAAAAACCCAAATCTCCAGCAGTGCTTTGTTTAAGTGTAACGCAACTACTACCTAAGTCTACATAACATCTTGTTTGTTTTTGATTTAGAATTGCATTTTTAAAATATTTTTTATGTGTATTTTCATTATTTATTATGAGAACAGTATTTCGATTACTACTACCACTACTACTGGGTATAGCATCCCTAACCGAACTCGAAACTTCATTATTTACACTTTGTTTATTTTTTGTTGGACAATTTCTCGCATAGTGTCCAGTCTGAGAACATTTAAAACAAGTTATTTTGTTGATGTTTTTAACTTGAATACCATTGTTCTTATTGTCACTTTTTGTAATATGAGGTTTGTTCGTACTCACCACAGTTTGTCTTCTTAGATGTTGTGCTCCTGCCTTCAAATCAGGCAGTAATTGATTAACTCTTTCATACCTACTCAATGGTCCTAAATAGTCCCTGAATCGGGCATCACATAATCCATGAACAATCCACTCGATGGTTTCTGATGTTGACATTTCGCATTTGTTGCATTTTGCAAGCTTCTCAAAAAAGTATTCGACAATATCTTGATTGGGCTTAATTCTATAGTTCTGTGCTGCTAGTCTTAGATTTAGCTTACTTGCCTTGCACCCAAAAGTGTCTTCTAATATAGCTTTCCAATCAGCCCATGTTCTATTTTGACAGGGTAGGCTGTCTCTCCATGTTTTTGCTACTCCAGTTAGTTTAGATAAAGCATAATGTTTAACTGCCACCTCGTCCCAATCGTAAAGTTCTCCAAACTCCTCGATTTTATTTATCCATTGGTCGATTTCGATGTCGTTTTTGACAGGATCAAATGCTGGTAATACATCTTGCATATTCTGAAAATAGCGTGTAACATTGCCTGCACTCTCTGTCGCTACTTGTTGCTCTTCGTATATAGACATGGTAACAAAATAATGACCTTTGTTGACCTCCACAGAATAATATTCCTGCTTCCAGCTTCCAACCCAAATCCCTTGGGCAATGCCTACAGTACAATAATATTTGTAATAATCAACCGATGTCCCGTGCCGTGTTTCTGAATCTCTCGGAAACAGTAGCTTATTACTTTTCCCGCGCACCAGCGACAAACACTTTTCAGCTCGTATCTTTTCAATAAAAATGTTCAGTTTTATGTAAATCCCACTTCTGAATAAACTGTCGTATTCCGAGCTTACGAGGTAAAATAAAAACTATGAACTTCGCCAACAATGAATATATTGCTTGAATTTTTAACAGAATTACTATATGGTTGACGGCCGGTGCACGTTGTTAACTCCCCTTGTCAGTACCAACTGTTCTTCCCACAAACAATACGCCGCCTACGAACAACACGAGAAAGTGATTACCTACCAGGCAGGCAACACGCAACACGGCCGCGTGCTGTGCAAAATATGCTTCACAATGTTAAAAATTACTGTGTTGAAAACAAAAACAAAGAGAAAAAAAAAACATGTAAAATTAAATTTGAGAGTGATAACACTACAACATCAATAGGCAATCAAACATTTTAAAAATTTTAAAAACATTTTAAAAATATATCAAAGTTTAAGCTCTAGCAGATGCTTTTTAAATTTGAAAGTTGACACATTAAAAATTGAAATGTCCTCAATAGAGTTAGCTAATCTAAGTGTCCTAGGGAGAAAACTATTCATTGCATAGTTGTACCTATGAAAAGAAACATGAAAGGTTTGCACCTGCCTGGTAAGACGAGGTGGAACAAATAAATATATTTTAGAGAGAAGCTCAGGACTATTACATATTCCATTTAATATATTGAAAAGCTGTATTAGATCTCTTTGCTTTCTGCGAATCTCTAGGGTAGGGATGTTTAAGAATAGTTCCAAAATATCATAACGATGGTAGACATGCATCTTAAAGGCAATGTATCTTAGAAATTTGTGCTGAACAGATTCTAGTTTCGCTTTATAAGTAATGTAATGCGGAGACCATACTGGAGAACAATAATCTAGGTGTGTTCTGACCAGAGAGCAATAAAGAGACTTAATAGCAGTGATGCTAGTGAAATCACAAGTGGTCCTCTTTATAAAACCTAACATCTTCATAGATTTTTGAATAGCAGCAGTAACATGGGACTTATAAGTGAGTGAGGAGTCTAATATAACACCAAGGTCTTTTATTTGCGAAACAGAATTTAAAGTTTCATTATTAATGCTATAATCAAAAGCTATTGGGTGATGTATTCGATGAAAACGCATAATATGGCACTTGGATGCATTTAGATTCATATTATTTTGTTTACACCAATTTGATAAGCTATTTAAATCAGATTGTAAAATTAAAGCATCATCATTACTATTAACTACTTTAAAACATTTGAGGTCATCAGCAAATAACAAAGCTTTGCTACCTTGAAAGCAATACATAATATCCTTAATGAATAAGTTAAACAATAATGGTCCAAGATGAGACCCTTGGGGAACTCCAGAAGTTACAGGAAAAGTATGAGAATAGTAATGATTAACTCTTACCATTTGTAATCTATTCATTGTAATACATGACCTTCCACACCATACAAACAAAGTTTATGCAGCAAGAGTTCATGATTGACCCTGTCGAAAGCTTTGGAAAAATCAGTGTACACAGTATCGATCTGCAAACCCCTCTCCAAAGCATCAGACAAAAAGTCAACATATGTGAGTAAACCCAATTCTGCAGACCTTTTAGAGGTGAAACCAAATTGTTGCGATGTCATAATGCTCGAGCAGTCGTAGGTAAGATAATCAGTAATAATACTTTCAAAGATTTTGGGAATTATGCTGAGGATAGATATAGGACGATAATTTGTGATGTCAGATTTTCTACCTGATTTATAAACTGGAGTGACATATGATGTTTTCCAGTAATCCGGAAATTCGCCAGTAACAAGAGACTTATTAAATATATGAAAGAGCGGACGAGATAAAATAAAGCTAAATTTCTTAAGAAAAGTGGGAGGAATTCCATCAGGACCAGGACCTTTTTTAACATCAAGTTTTGATAATTTTGCATAAATGTTCGAGATTTCAATATGATAATGGAATACATTTACGTTTGAAGAGATCTGAACATCTTGCAGATCCAGAGGTTGATTTGAATAAACTGATGAGAAATGTTTGGCAAATAGATTTGCAATATCATTCCCGTTACAAGCAGTGCAGTCTCCAAGAGCCATTTTATCAGGTATAGTGTTGTTCTCCCTCTTACTGCTTACAAATTTCCAAAAAAAATTAACATTATTTGTAACAGAATTTTCAGTTAATATTATATAATTTCTATAACACTCTCGCGATAAAAGTTTACACTGAGCTCTTAATCTACTAAATTCTACATAGTTTTCAGGACACCTAGTAATCTTGTAGATTTTGTGAGCTAATTTCTTCTCGCTTAACAGTCTCTTTAGCTCTGGAGAATACCAACATGGAAACTTCTTCATGCAAACCTTCTTGAGTGGAACAAAGTAATTTATTATAGAATACAGTATGTCGTAAAATATGGATACCATCTCAGAGAGAACTTTATCATGTAAAACATTGTCCCAATCAATTGATTCCAAGCAAAAACGTATTTCTTCATAATTTGCATGATTAAAATCGTAGTAGTATTCTTCACCGGGAACGTTATCATTTTCAATCTTAAGTGGTAAGATACATTCGAGTGGGGGATGATGGCAATCCTGCAGGATTAAAATATCTTCAGCCTTTTGTACCGAGAGCTCAATTGAAGATAAAATAAGATCAAGCATAACTCCTCTGTCATTAGTTACTGCATTGGACTGGAATAAATTGAGGAAAGCACAGATATTTGACAAAGTATCTATAGAATCAGTCTCAGATGGAGATGCCATAGGAGAGGGATGAGCTGATGAACAAAAATCATCAATTTCCCAATATGCAGATGGAAGATTGAAATCGCCAAAAAGGAAGAAGCTAACATTTGCATGTTGCTCATTTATGGTTATTAGCTGGTTGTAATAGTCTTCATATAAAATAGGTTGAGATCTGGGAGGAAGATATACAGAGCCCAAAATAAATTTGTTATTAACAAGAACAAATACCTGTTCAATTGATGGATTAGAATTAATCAGACTAGAGGATAATTTTTTCTTAATAGCTATTAAAACACCTCCTCCCCTGTTGTAAATACTGGATTGAGGCGAGCGATCAGTTCTAAAAACATTATAATAGTTAAATCCAAGTTCGGCATCTGCAATATCAGAGGTTAACCAGGTTTCTGTAAAAATGATGATGTCATAAGAACAATTTGAAACGTTTAGACTGAGGTTCGTAAGTTTAGTGCGAAGACCCCTGACATTCTGGTAATACAAAGAAAGGCCGCCCAGGTCAGTGGACTTTACTGGTTTTTTTGGATGATCTTAGGTATGTTGTTAAAGTATTTAATAACTAAATTCTGCTCACCAGACTGTTGACGAGACAAGAGATCATTCTTCACAGAATCATACAGCTTTTTCTGATTTGGAGTCTGATCTAACTGAAAAAATACCTTATTAGCACGACCTAACTTCTTCTTATTCCTTAGAATTTCGTGCACCTCCCGAGCAGACGGAAAAATGACCTTTAGCGGACGGTGGCCATTTTTGTTTTTCTTCCCAAAACGAATTATTTTAATATTGTCCACACACACAGCAGCCCCATCTTCTCCAGCATTTATTAAAAGTGATTTAACCTGATGAGTGTCTTCAGCTGCTGTTGCTGGTTCAGGCTGGTTGAAAATCAGCAAATGGTTTGCTCTTTTTTGACGTTCCTGAAGTTCATTTATGATGTCATCAGGTGCCGGAAAGGAATTCTTATCTTCCTTCAACTTCTGAATTTCAGCTTTAAGCAGCGTAACTTCAGATTTTAGAGTCTCAACTTCTCTCAATATCTTAGGAATACTTTTAAATGCTAATCGGCAATCAGTACAGAAATAAACCATAGTTCTTCTTTGAATAACCACAGCACGAAGCTCGGATGCACTTAAACCTGTACAATGTTCAGTAGGGTGCATAATGATATGACAGCTATCACATGCAACAGACTTATCACCAACAGGATCATTGCAGGTGGAACACTTGTCAACCATTTCACTATAATTTCACTTGGCTAATATGTAAATTAAATATACAATTTGTTTTATTTTGCAGTGTTTTCATATCCCAAGTATTACTAATTTCATAGCCTTTTCGAATTTGGCTGAATACGATACTGATGATTTTATTCATGGAGGCTATACAAGGAGATCGAACTCATACGGGAAAATTGACAAAACCTGTCCTCAAAATCGTCGATCTAAGCAGTTTTATTTGTGAATTATAAAAACTAAAAACTAGAAAATTAAAATTGTTAAAAATTGATAATGTTGTTGAAATTTATTGCAATAGTGGTTGGTAGTGCAGATTATTTAAAAGGAAGACGTGAATTTAATTCAATTTAAGTAAACCAGAGTTTTTTCAGTTACCAAAAATAATAAGAAATATTCAAAGATAAAAATAAAGTAGGAAAGGAAATATTTATTATGATAGACTTAAATTATAAACCTTACTTGTGAGAAGTCTAGAAAAAGCAAAAAGCACAATTGCACACAAAATACTTTACTTTTGCTGATGACATTATTATGTTCTATACACGTACAATTTAAGAGAACTGGAAGAAAAAAGGTGAACAAAGATGCTGTAATACTAATTTGAAAATATTACTGGCATGTTCTTTATACAAAAAAATAATGAATTCAGTTGATATTCAGATAATAACAGGAAATGAAAATATCAATAAGGTGAGAACATACATTGAAGCAAATATATACATCAAATAGAATAAAATTTATGTTTGCCAATTATTGGTGCACTTTACCAATGTAGGAATTACTAAAACCATAAGACATTGAAACTAATCGGTGACACTTATTTCTTACCAACCTTCAGCTACCTAATTCCAGTGTGGCAGACTTGTGGGAAAACATTCATAGATAAAAACACAGAGGATTCAAAATAGTGTAGTGAATGTTTTGTGCAAGTTCAGTTACAGAACGTCCACAGTTATATATTTTGTGTATGTACTTATGTATTTTACTAATTGTGACTTTCCACTGTGTTTGCTTCATTAGGAAATAAACTTTTGTAAATTGCAATTTTTGTATTTTTAAAATAAAGTACTTAAAAAATTATTTTCATGTATGATACGGAATTATTTAAATATATTTTATATTGAAAATCTGTGCATGAACTAATGTCATGCACACATGTCACATTGATTGAAAATATATTGTATTTTTCATTGTTATTGAATAGATTGAAGATTATGCATTTAGTTTTAAGACATTGGGCGTCATCCTACACATGTTAAACCATTTCAGTATTCTGTTATAAGCTTTTGTAGCTTATTTACTGTTATTTTGAGATTATTATGACTGATCAAAGCGATGTCATCTATATACTGCAATATGTATGCAAATTTAAATGTTCTGTTGCTAAATCATAGTTGTAACAAGATAGATAGATTGTAGAGCAAATAGGACAGTGAGGAACACTGGAGAAGTCCTTGAATGTTTTGAATAAAACTGTAATTTACTTTTACTTGTGGTGTTCTATCACTAAGGTAGTTTTAAAGATTAAAAGCAAGTATTTAGAACACATCATTTCATATAGTTTGTAGAATATACCACAGTTCCAAACACCATCAAACGCTTCAGTAATGCCTAGAAAAATATCAGCACTATGTTGTCATCATAGACTAGAGGTTTGTATATTTGATGTCAGGTTCGATAGTGTGCATAGTTGAGCATCTGGTATCAAGATATAGATGTATTTTCTGGTATCCTTCAGTTAAATTTTTTTGCAAGAGTACTCGTAATCCTATAAAGCCTATTGGTAAATTGAGCAGTAAATATGAAGTATTCTAATTACCTTATTTTAACTTATTACTCATAATACCTAAGCTGGATAAGTATAATAGGCAATAGGATAGGTAGGTATCAAGTTAGAGACAAAATACTGATTGTATCTTTGAACAATGTTTAATGATCGAAGGATTGTACACTTTATATTCAGGTAAAAGAAGTTACATAGTGTGTAGTAAATTACTTCTCGTGCAACTCTCTGTATATTCAATATTTTCATAATTTCTTCTTGTAAAGGCTTGACCAGTTCGGAAGCAAAAATCTTTTCCTTTATTTCATGGAAAATAACCTAAAATATTAGTTGAATTTACTGTTTGGACCCTTACTTTGTGGAATCTACTCATATTAATGTTATAAATGAAACTAACTGTTTCTAATTAATTCCACTATTTAATTGAAAGATTAATTAAATAGTGGAATTAATTAGAAACAGTTAGTTTCATTTATAACATTAAAATATTAGTGTAGCAAAATTAAACAAACTAAATAAGTTATTTAGCTTTAATTAACTTCAATTCGACTTAATATAAAATACACATGACACGACTTGTCAATCAATGTAAAGAATAATCATAGACATTAATAGTAGGTGACAAGGAGGTTTATATGTCATTCTCCCCGTCTATGTTTTTCTCCTCCTACCACAAAGTCGTGTAGATGAGAAGGTAGCCGGCGATTCCTCTTGGGTCTTTCGTTGGCAGGTGTTTCTCCCCTAACTTCTTGTGAAGTGCCCGGAAGATTCACGTCTTGAGGATCTGGAGTGGGGCCGTCCGCGTTCACTGAATGAAAGGCAGATGAAAGGATTCATCAAAGGAATCATCTTCAAATGACTCTTCAATTGAAGAGCGAGAATCGTTCGGAAGCGGGGCTAAATGCCTATTAGACACTGTACTCTCCGTGCCGTTCGACCTTCGAATTACGGAATAGTGTGGATTATAGTCAAGCAGTTCAGCTTCTTCCACCAAGGGATCGTTTTTTGAGCGAACGTGATTTTTAACGAGAACCGGTCCTGGCGCTAGCCATGTAGGCATTGATTCTCCATTGGGCGACCTCCGCGGATGTTTGAAAAGTCTCTCGTGAGGCGTCTCATTGGTAGATGTGCAGAGAAGTGATCGAATGGAGTGAAGAGCGTTCTTCAAGACTCGTTCCCAGTGTTCTACTGTTATGTTGTTGGAACGCAAGCTGAGTTGTACTGCACGCCACAGAGTACCATTAAGGCGTTCTACTTGGCCATTTCCTCGTGGATTGTACGGAGTAGTTCGGGAAGAGGCAACACTGTTAGCTCTCAAGAAAGTTTTAAGTTCTTCTGACATAAAGGAGCTTCCTCTGTCGCTATGGATGTACAGCGGATGTCCAAACGTACTAAAAAGGTCTTGTAAGCATTTGATGATCGTTGCAGATGACATGTCCTTGCAAGGGTAAGCCCATGGAAATCGGCTATACTCGTCAATTATGGTGAGTAAATATTTATTCTCCGATTTTGATGGAAGAGGCCCTTTGAAGTCCAAATTCAGCCTTTCAAAGGGAGCCAACGCTTTTATTAGTTGTCCTTTTGTTGTCATGAAGCGTGGTTTAAGTTCAGCACATACTCTACAAGAGGTCGTCATAGTCTTTATGTTATTGATAGAGTACGGGAGGTTCTTTGAGCGTACCCAGTGGTACATCCTCGTTATGCCAGGGTGACATAGTAGAGCATGTAACTCATATAATTTATTATTATCCATGAGTGCGCAGACTCTGGATAGTGCATCTGCTGCAGTGTTTTGGGAGCCAGGTCGATAGATGATATCGTATTTAAAACAGGAGAGCTCAAGACGCCAGCGTTGAATTTTTTCATTTTTAATTTTACTAGAGTGGTTTTGGTTGAACATGAAACACACGGATTGTTGATCCGTTATCAACATGAAGTATTTCCCCATCAGGAAATGCCGCCACTTTCTTAGGCTTTCCACAATAGCGTATGCTTCTTTTTCAACCGATGGGTGTCTACGTTCAGCATTCGATAGTGTCCTGGAGAAGAATGCCACTGGTCGGCCTTTTTGAGAGAGCGTGGCAGCCATCGCATACTCTGACGCGTCAGTTTCAACAGTCAGTATCTCATCTCCATCAATTGCTACCAGTGAAGCTTTACAAATATCTGACTTTAATTGCTCAAACTGGATAACGGCACTTTCAGGTAACGGGAAACTGCTTACGTTCGTTAAAGGCTGTAGTTTAGTCGAAAAATCTTTCACCCATTTTGCGTAATGGGCAAACAGCCCTAGAGCGCGTTTCAGCTCAGCAGTGTTCGTGGGGACTGGTAGCTGTAGTAGTGGTTGGAGACGTTCTTTGTCTGGTTCAATGGTATTATTTTTGATCGTGTAGCCCAACAAACTTATGGTCAGCTGACGAAATTTACATTTTTGATCATTCAAAGTTAGGTTGTACCTTTTTGCAGCAGCTTGAAAGTTCAGTAGGCTCTGATCGTGATCGCTGTCATCTTTTCCGCATACGGTGACATCGTCGAGATAAGTAAAAGTCCCTTTAAGCTTTTCCTTTTCTATTATATATTCGAGCGTACGCTGAAATGCTGCGACACCGTTGGTGACTCCGAATGGGATTCTGTTTTCCTGCAGCTTCAAATGCCGTGTACGGTTTTTCACTCTCTTTAATAGGCACTTGGTGATAGGCGCTCTTTAAGTCTATCTGACTGAAGACACTGAATTTCGCAACCTTCGACACAATGGTCTCGATATGAGGTAACGGGTATGCGTCCAATTCTGTAAACTTGTTTACGGTCAAGGAGTAGTCGATCACGAGCCTTTTTCGGTATGCCCCTCCTCCTGCTACTAAGACCTGCGCACGCCAAGGAGATATGCTCGGTTCTATTACGCCGTCTTCCAGTAGCTTCGAGACTTCTTCCGTGATGAATTTTTCGTCTTGTTCACTATAATGTCTGGATTTCACGGCTATAGGTTTGATATCCGGAGAGAGGTTAGTAAATATTGAGGCGGGGGGCACTGAAGCTTGCATTACATTGCAGACCAAAGGTTCTTTAGATCCTCCGAAGTTGAATTGGAGACTGGAGTGTTCTTTAAGTATATCATGGCCTATGATAACATCAGCACAAAGGTTGCTGACGACGAGAAATGGCCTGTGTTTGTGTGAGCATTCGTTCATAGTTACAGTTGCAAAGCAAACACTTCTTACGAAAGATACGTTATTTTGAGAGGCTAATGTGACAGTCTGTTTGTGAGGTTTCAGTTTCAGCTGCATTAGTCTTGCTATCTTCTCATCTATAAAGCTCACTGAACTTCCCGTGTCAATTAACGCGTCGGCGTGATAGTTGTTGAGAGTTACGGGGATAGTAGCCTTTGAAAGACTCGATGGAGAGGCAGCTGAGACAGCATTAGCAACCACTTCAGACTCATCCGAGTCCGAGACACATTCTTCAACGGTAACGGCGTTATTAGTAACCTTCATAGCTCTACATACATTAGCAAAATGTCCCTTCTTGGAGCATAGTTGGCACTGGGCGCTGAAAGCTGGACATTTGAGTCTTCGGTGTGATGTAGTTCCTCCGCAATAGAAACAGGTCCATTTACTTGGCTCTTCCAAAGTAGCTCGGGGATTCTGGGAGTTTCTAGTCGTGCGTCTTGATAATGACGGCACTGGTAAAGCATTAAGATTTATTTCATTCACTCCGCTGGTCATGGCCCGGGAATCCCTTTCCGCAGTTTCCACGGAGAGAGCTTGATCGAGAGCTTTATCTAAGGTGAGAGAGTTTTCTTGAAGTAATTTTTCCCGGATTTTCAGTGATAGTATTCCAGATATAAATGCACCTCTTATAGCTTCTTCATGCGTTGTAGCAGAGACAGCTTCGAAGCTACAATCGCGGGCTAAGAGTCTGAGTGACCTTCCGTAGTCGGATATAGATTCGTCAGGCTTCTGCTTACGCGTGGCTAGTAAGTGACGAGCTAGTATAACATTCTTTGGTTTGAGGTATATTTTATCAAGATATGCGCTGATAAATGATTCATCAAAAGTTTAAGCTTTATGGAGTCGGTACCTTTAGGAATCTCTTCGAGTATAAAATTGTCAAAAGTATATTTCCAATGGGTCCACTTTAGGTCCGCTTCTGTTGCGGTGGGATCCACATCGAACTTCTCGGGTCGTAGGTACCTTGCCACATTGGGCGGGAGTTTCGTATCAGTGTCGGTCATATTAAGTTAATTAAATTGTAGCAAAATTAAACAAACTAAATAAGTTATTTAGCTTTAATTAACTTCAATCCGACTTAATATAAAATACACATGACACGACTTGTCAATCAATGTAAAGTATAATCATAGACATTAATAGTAGGTGACAAGGAGGTTTATATGTCAATTAGATACTATTAATTCTGTAATTGTTTTATTATTTCTTATTAATAGGACCAAATTTGTGTGTTATTAGAGCTTATGACTACTGGCTATTTATCTATACATACTTTCTATGTTTTCAAACTGTATTTCTTCTAGTTGCAATTCTCAATTATTCGAAGGCCATTTAATATAGTACATTTGAAGTGGCACATTTTCTCCAAGCATTTCAAGTGATTTTTCCTTTTTTTTCCTCCGTTTTTTCATATTTTTGTGTAGCTAATATTTTTTTACTATTCAGGAAGCCAGATTCTGAAAAACTTTATACATAAGTATTGTAAACATATCTCTTTATTCATCTTCAATTTATTTTTTATAATTGGGCAATCCAACTTGTGAACTTGGTTCTAGCATATACTTACTTGCACCTAGAGTGTTTTCTTTATTCTTCAAATTTCTCTTTTAAAGACATACTCATTCTAACTGTGCTGGACCTTTAAGAGTGTTCTAAAATTCCATACTGAAGAGAAGACATGAGAGTAGATATTCATATTTTTTATCACCTAAAAACGTAAATAAATTCAGCAGCACAGAGTGGAACTGATTATTTTACCACCAACCGATTACAATTTTCGATATTTTTGAAAACGAGAACAAAATACGGATTTCTTATTCACAATATTTTCCATTTCTGTGACCTAACCTCGCTTACCTCACACGTGAACAGCGAAATGTCAAAGAAGCTAGCAACCAATCAAACATCATGAACTCGAGTTTTATGATTGGCTGCCGTCAGATTTTTTGGTATCGCAAATTATGTGGTGCCCTCTATAATGACCAGAAATTGGAATACATGGAGTTCGATCTCCTTGTATAGCCTCCATGATTTTATTCATGGAGGCTATACAAGGAGATCGAACTCATACGGGAAAGTTGACAAAAAGTGTCCTCAAAATCGCCAATCTAAGCAGTTTGTTTTTTAACCGCGGCGTCGCGCATTGTACCTAAGATACCATTTTAAAACTGTCACGACAATAACCTTACTTTTTATATTTTACCAATTTGACAGTAGGTAAATAGTAAACATTACTTGTGAATTATAAAAACTAGAAAATTAAAATTGTTAAAAATTGATAATGTTGTTGAAATGTATTGCAATAGTGGTTGGTAGTGCAGATTATTTAAAAGGAAGACGTGAATTGAATTTAATTTACGTAAACCAGAGTGCAAAAATAATAAGAAATATTCAAAGATAAAAATAAAGTAGGAAAGGAAATATTCATTATGATAGACTTAAATTATATACTTTACTTGTGAGAAGTCTAGAAAAAGCACAATTGCACACAAAATACTTTACTTTTGCTGATGACATTATTATGTTCTAGACAAATACAATTTAAGAGAACTGGAAGAAAAACGGTGAACAAAGATTTGAAGAAAAACCAGAGATGGTTGATAAGGAATAAGCTGTAATACTAATTTGAAAATATTACTGGCATGTTATACAAAAAAATAGGAATTCAGTTGATGTTCAGATAAAAATAGGAAATGAAAATATAAATAAGGTGAGAACATACATTGAAGCAAATACATTCATCAAATAGAATAAAATTTATGTTTGCCAATTATTGGTGCACTTTACCAATGAAAGGATTACTAAAACCATAAGACATTGAAACTAATCGGTAGGTTCTTACCAATCTTCAGCTACCTAATTCCAGTGTGGCACACTCGTAGTATAACATTCATAGATAAAACACAAAGAATTCAAAATAGTGTAGAGTATGTTTTGTGCAATTTCAGTTACAGAACGTCCACAGTTATATTTTTCGTGTACATACTTATGTATTTTACTAATAGAAGAGTTCTATATAAGGTCAATGTAACCAACACAATAAATTAAAATTATCGAAATGACATAAGAACTGGGGGTCACTGAAAGGGGTCACCATTTAACTTACTTCTTGTTTCTTTCAGATTTTCTCAATGTTTTATATAATATATATTGTACCCAAAAGATAAAAAGCTTGTTTTAAGTTAGTGAATTTTGATTCTTAAGGTTTATGGCCTGTCTGTTAACTGTCAAAGTCAACGTCATTACATTGGCTGTCATAGCCTGGTTTTATTTTTATAAACTTTATTCGTTTGTATATATGTCTTTCCAGTGTATTATAATTTAATTTTGGAAATTTGAAACATACAAAACAAATACCAAGGTAAAACTACGCCTATGTTGCTTACACTGACAATTGACAGTTACCTGTGACATTTGTGGTAAACACTAGAAAGCAAAACATCCTAAATTAAAACGAGCTTTTTATCATTCGGGTACAAGGTATATTGCATAAAACATGGTTTATATCTGAAAAACTGAAAAGTTAAGTCAATAGATGAAACCTTTCAATGACCCCCATTTCATATGTCATTTTGATAATTTTATTTTATTGTGTTGGCTACATTGACCTTATATAGAACTCTTCCATTGTGTCTTTCTACTGTGTTTGCTTCATTAGGAAATAAACTTTTGTAAATTGCAATTTTTGTATTTTTAAAATAAAGTACTTAAAAAAATTATTTTCATGTATGATACGGAATTATTTAAATATATTTTATATTGAAAATCTGTGCATGAACTAATGTAATTAGTAAGTTGTACCTATTGATTGAAAATATATTGTATTTTTCATTGTTATTGAGTTTTAAGACTTTGGGCTTCATCCTACACATGTTTAACCATTTCAGTATTCTTTTATAAGTTTTTGTAGCTTATTTACTGTTATTTTGAGATTATTATGACTGATCAAAGCGATGTCATCTATATACTGCAATATGTATGCAAATTTAAATGTTCTGTTGCTAAATCATAGTTGTAACAAGATAGATAGATTGTAGAGCAAATAGGACAGTGAGGAACACTGGAGAAGTCCTTAAATGTTTTGAATAAAACTGTAATTCACTTTTACTTGTGGTGTTCTATCACTAAGGTAGTTTTCAAGATTAAAAGCAAGTATTTACAACACATCATTTCATATAGTTTGTAGAATATACCACAGTTCCAAACACCATCAAACGCTTCAGTAATGCCTAGAAAAATAGCAGCTCTATTTTTTCATCATAGACTAGAGGTTTGTATATTTGATGTCAGGTTCGATAGTGTGCATAGTTGAGCATCTGGTATCAAGATATAGATGTATTTTCTGGTATCCTTCAGTTAAATTTTTTTGCAAGAGTACTCGTAATCCTATAAAGCCTATTGGTAAATTGAGCAAAAAATATGTATTCTAATTACCTTATTTCAACTTCAACAGTTCACTTATTACTCATAATACCTAAGCTGAATAAGTATAACAGGCAATAGGATAGGTAGGTATCAAGTTAGAGACAAAATACTGATTGTATCTTTGAACAATGTTTAATGATCGAAGGATTGTACAATTTATATTTAGGTAAAAAAAGTTGAATAGTGTGTAGTAAATTACTTCTCGTGCAACTCTGTATATTCAATATTTTCATAATTTCTTCTTGTAAAGGCTTGACCAGTTCAGAAGCAATTATCTATTCGTTAATTTCATGGAAAATAACCTAAAATATTAGATACTAATTCTGTAATTGTTTTATTACTTCTTATTAATATGACCAAATTTGTGTGTTATTAGAGCTTATGGCTACTGGCTATTTATCTATACATACCTACTTTCTATGTTTTTAAACTGTATTTCTTCTAGTTGCAATTCTCAATTATTCAAAGGCCATTTAATATAGTACATTTGAAGTGGCACATTTCCTCCAAACATTTCAAGTGATTTTTCCTTTTTTTCCTCCGTTTTTTCATATTTTTGTGTAGCTAAGATTTTTTCACTATTTAGGAAGCCAGATTCTGAAAAACTTTATACATATTGTAAACATATCTCTTTATTCATCTTCAATTTATTTTTTATAATTGGACAATCCAACTTGTGAACTTGGTTCTAGAATATACTTACTTGCACGTAGAGATGAGTCTTCTTTATTCTTCAAATTTCTCTTTTAAAGACATACTCATTCTAACGACGAGAAGCTAAGCTCCCAGCTCCAAACGAGTAAAATTGATCTGGCAACACCGCTCGACCGCGCCGCTGAGAGTTGAACGTATTTACGAGGGGCATACGTTATCGAACCTATGGTTTGATATTTTGCATATGAATTAATAACTTTTCTCTGCTTTATTCAAAGGGAAAATTACGAACAAACGTAACTAGAGCAAGGGAATACAGAAAAAACTCCAGTGACTCCAAAAAATGGTATGGGTTACAAGGTACATATATCGATGTCCGTTGAAAAAAAAAATAGAAATAGATTGATAAATCGATAGTCTTTAGCGTGTCATTTTCAAAAATCACTGACAAACGTTCCAAGGGTGAGAAAAAAAATAAAAATCAGTTTTCTTGAAAAAAATTTTTTACTTTATTTTCTCTCCTGTATCTACATATATCGATGTCCGTTGAAAAAAAAATAGAAAAAGATTGAAAAATCGATGGTCTTTAGCATGTCGTCTTCAAAAATCACTGACAAACGTTCCAAGGGTGAGAAAAAAAATAAAAATCAGTTTTCTTGAAAAAATTTTTTACTTTATTTTCTCTCCTGTATCTACATATATCGATGTCCGTTGAAAAAAAAAATAGAAATAGATTGAAAAATCGATGGTCTTTAGCATGTCATATTCAAAAATCACTGACAAACGTTCCAAGGGTGAGAAAAAAAATAAAAATCAGTTTTCTTGAAAAAAATTTCTTACTTTATTTTCTCTCCTGTATCTACATATATCGATGTCCGTTAAAAAAAAAATAGAAATAGAGTGATAAATCGATAGTCTTTAGCATGTCATATTCAAAAATCACTGACAAACGTTCCAAGGGTGAGAAAAAAAATAAAAATCAGTTTTCTTGAAAAAAATTTTTTACTTTATTTTCTCTCCTTTATCTACATATATCGATGTCCGTTGAAAAAAAAAATAGAAATAGATTGAAAAATCGATGGTCTTTAGCATGTCGTCTTCAAAAATCACTGACAAACGTTCCAAGGTTGAGAAAAAAAATAAAAATCAGTTTTCTTGAAAAAAATTTTTTACTTTATTTTCTCTCCTGTATCTACATATATCGATGTCCGTTGAAAAAAAAAATAGAAATAGATTGAAAAATCGATGGTCTTTAGCATGTCGTCTTCAAAAATCACTGACAAACGTTCCAAGGGTGAGAAAAAAATAAAAATCAGTTTTCTTGAAAAAAACTTTTTACTTTATTTTCTCTCCTGTATCTACATATATCGATGTCCGTTGAAAAAAAAATAGAAATAGATTGAAAAATCGATGGTCTTTAGCATGTCGTCTTCAAAAATCACTGACAAACGTTCCAAGGGTGAGAAAAAAAATAAAAATCAGTTTTCTTGAAAAAATTTTTTACTTTATTTTCTCTCCTGTATCTACATATATCGATGTCCGTTGAAAAAAAAAATAGAAATAGAGTGATAAATCGATAGTCTTTAGCATGTCATATTCAAAAATCACTGACAAACGTTCCAAGGGTGAGAAAAAAAATAAAAATCAGTTTTCTTGAAAAAAATTTTTTACTTTATTTTCTCTCCTGTATCTACATATATCGATGTCCGTTGAAAAAAAAAATAGAAATAAATTGAAAAATCGATGGTCTTTAGCATGTCGTCTTCAAAAATCACTGACAAACGTTCCAAGGGTGAGAAAAAAATAAAAATCAGTTTTCTTGAAAAAAATTTTTTACTTTATTTTCTCTCCTTTATCTACATATATCGATGTCCGTTGAAAAAAAAATAGAAATAGAGTGATAAATCGATAGTCTTTAGCATGTCATATTCAAAAATCACTGACAAACGTTCCAAGGGTGAGAAAAAAAATAAAAATCAGTTTTCTTGAAAAAAATTTTTTACATTATTTTCTCTCCTGTATCTACATATATCGATGTCCGTTGAAAAAAAAAATAGAAATAGAGTGATAAATCGATAGTCTTTAGCATGTCATATTCAAAAATCACTGACAAACGTTCCAAGGGTGAGAAAAAAAATCAGTTTTCTTGAAAAAAATTTTTTACTTCATTTTCTCTCCTGTATCTACATATATCGATGTCCGTTGAAAAAAAAATAGAAATAGATTGAAAAATCGATGGTCTCTAGCATGTCGTCTTCAAAAATCACTGACAAACGTTCCAAGGGTGAGAAAAAAAATAAAAATCAGTTTTCTTGAAAAAATTTTTTTACTTTATTTTCTCCCCTTTATCTACATATATCGATGTCCGTTGAAAAAAAAAATAGAAATAGATTGAAAAATCGATGGTCTTTAGCATGTCGTCTTCAAAAATCACTGACAAACGTTCCAAGGGTGAGAAAAAAATAAAAATCAGTTTTCTTGAAAAAAACTTTTTACTTTATTTTCTCTCCTGTATCTACATATATCGATGTACGTTGAAAAAAAAAATGGAAATAGAGTGATAAATTGATAGTCTTTAGCATGTCATATTCAAAAATCACTGACAAACGTTCCAAGGGTGAGAAAAAAAATAAAAATCAGTTTTCTTGAAAAAATTTTTTACTTTATTTTCTCTCCTGTATCTACATATATCGATGTCCGTTGAAAAAAAAAATAGAAATAGATTAAAAAATCGATGATCTTTAGCATGTCGTCTTCAAAAATCACTGACAAACGTTCCAAGGGTGAGAAAAAAAATAAAAATCAGTTTTCTTGAAAAAAATTTTTTACTTTATTTTCTCTCCTTTATCTACATATATCGATGTCCGTTGAAAAAAAAAATAGGAATAGAGTGATAAATCGATAGTCTTTAGCATGTCATATTCAAAAATCACTGACAAACGTTCCAAGGGTGAGAAAAAAAATAAAAATCAGTTTTCTTGAAAAAAATTTTTTACTTTATTTTCTCTCCTGTATCTACATAT
The DNA here is from genome assembly GCA_947563755.1 of Lochmaea crataegi. NCBI lineage: Eukaryota > Metazoa > Arthropoda > Insecta > Coleoptera > Chrysomelidae > Lochmaea > Lochmaea crataegi. The sequence continues at coordinate 50,110,930 of OX387428.1, forward strand.
ATCGATGTCCGTTGAAAAAAAAATAGAAATAGAGTGATAAATCGATAGTATTTAGCATGTCATATTCAAAAATCATTGACAAACGTTCCAAGGGTGAGAAAAAAAATAAAAATCAGTTTTCTTGAAAAAAATGTTTTACTTTATTTTCTCTCCTGTATCTACATATATCGATGTCCGTTGAAAAAAAAAATAGAAATAGATTGAAAAATCGATGGTCTTTAGCATGTCGTCTTCAAAAATCACTGACAAACGTTCCAAGGGTGAGAAAAAAAATAAAAATCAGTTTTCTTGAAAAAAATTTTTTACTTTATTTTCTCTCCTGTATCTACATATATCGATGTCCGTTGAAAAAAAAAATAGAAATAGATTGAAAAATCGATGGTCTTTAGCATGTCATATTCAAAAATCACTGACAAACGTTCCAAGGGTGAGAAAAAAAATAAAAATCAGTTTTCTTGAAAAAAATTTTTTACTTTATTTTCTCTCCTGTATCTACATATATCGATGTCCGTTGAAAAAAAAATAGAAATAGAGTTATAAATCGATAGTCTTTAGCATGTCATATTCAAAAATCACTGACAAACGTTCCAAGGGTGAGAAAAAAAATAAAAATCAGTTTTCTTGAAAAAAATTTTTTACTTTATTTTCTCTCCTGTATCTACATATATCGATGTCCGTTGAAAAAAAAAATAGAAATAGATTGAAAAATCGATGGTCTTTAGCATGTCGTCTTCAAAAATCACTGACAAACGTTCCAAGGGTGAGAAAAAAAATAAAAATCAGTTTTCTTGAAAAAAATTTTTTACTTTATTTTCTCTCCTGTATCTACATATATCGATGTCCGTTGAAAAAAAAATAGAAATAGATTGAAAAATCGATGGTCTTTAGCATGTCATATTCAAAAATCACTGACAAACGTTACAAGGGTGAGGAAAAAGATAAAAATCAGTTTTCTTGAAAAAAATGTTTTACTTTATTTTCTCTCCTGTATCTACATATATCGATGTCCGTTGAAAAAAAAAATAGAAATAGATTGATAAATCGATGGTCTTTAGCATGTCATATTCAAAAATCACTGACAAACGTTCAAAGGGTGAGAAAAAAAATAAAAATCAGTTTTCTTGAAAAAAATTGTTTACTTTATTTTCTCTCCTGTATCTACATATGCCTGATAATTGTCCACATAAACCACAAATTAGCCGGACACATACACACTGAACAATTTCTAAAAACCTATTAATTGCAGAGTTAATTGTCGAATATGTGGCATGTGCAGAGAGGGTTGTCTCTGATATGTATAAGGGCACTGTGTATAAGGGTATCTATTCTCTTTGAGAAGGCGGAGTCAAAAGTGTACAGGGCTGGTCAGACTATATTTAATATGTAGGTAATAATGTAAACTTTTTAAATTAAACTAACTGTTTATAATTAATTTCACTATTATAAATGATATTTTAAAGTTTTCATTGGTTCTTTCAATAAATGGTGAAATTAATTATAAACAGTTAGGATAATTTATAAAAGTAATAGGTATGAGTAGATTCCACAAAGTAGGGGCCCAAACAGTAAATTCTGATAATGTAACCATTGTATAAAGATACAATGATGTAACTTTGAATTAGGGATGGCGATCTGAAATCGATTAATCGAAGAATCGATTCCTCGGACCAAATAAATCGATTTTTTAAATCGATATGTTGTACCGAATCGATTCAGTGAATCGATATTTCACCCTTGAAAATCCACATACGATTTTTTCTGGTTTGGTTTTGGGAACTAGGTATAAGCTATATTATCTATTTTCTTAACTTTTTAATGTAACAAATACATTTAGAAAATAAATGTCTTCTTTTATAACTGATCTGATACTTTGATATGGTAATAAAGATAATTGTTATTATCGAATTCCCTGAACTAAAAAATCCCTGATTTCACTGATAAGAGATCCCAGAGATTGTTTATTATGGTATATTTCTTGTATTTCATAAAATGGATTTATATTTACATTGTAAATACAAACTTGAAAAAAATCGATTTTTTAGAAATCGATCTTTTAGACCTCGATTTTTTTATGAATCGATTCATCAGGTTACGATTCGAATCGATTTAAAAATCGATCTTTTTTGGAAAGAATCGCCATCCCTACTTTGAATTAAGACTTCTATGCCACATACTAATCTGACATGGGCGTTTTGTACTCTTTGAAGGTAGTTTTTATAGTTTTGTGATAAAACTGGTCCATAAATATTGTTACCATAACCACTGTTAGTATTGCCTTTTTTCATTGATTAAAAAAATTTTATTCGATGCTTTTCTATTTTCATGGCATCACCTGTTCAATTCATATCAGCCAATCAGGACTAGGATTCGGAAAAATCTCCTTAGGTAAATGGCACATGTAGGTATAGTAAAATTAATACCTATTTAGAGGTACCAGCCGTTTTAGTAACTTAACGTATGCGGCTTCTTGAACCATCTGAACCCGCATGAAAAAAATTAGGTTATGACCTTTGTCATGTCAAATGCTTGACATATTTCTTATTGCATTGGCGTAGTGACTTGAAATTTCATATTATCAGTGGCGGTTTGTAATAATACAAATTAATTTTATGAAATTCATAAAATTCTAAAGATGTTGACATAATAAAAGAATATAAAAGAAGCGCACTAATTTTAAAAACATTGTTTTATTAACTAAATACATAGTTTTTTTAAAAAAATATGGCAATTCAGAGTTCGATTAAGTAAAAATTCTAGATTTTAAAAAAATTACAACGTGATCTTCAAGGCAAAGTTCAATTAGTTTCTAAATCAGAATAACTTTCGGAAAGTGATAGTTCATCATCGGATTCATTGGATACAGAGATCACCATAGGTTCGATGTTTAGTAGGTCCAGTTTGTTTTCTACTTCCCATGCTTCAGAAATAATTTTTTCTGTATGATTTATGTAATTCTGCCAGTGTTGCTCCGGTACATTTTTTACAACGTCATTCCATACTTTTAAGACTTCAGTAGGTGACCTTGCAGTTTTCGTAATAGCTTGGTCATAATGCCTTTTAGTTTCTGACCATACCATTTCGATGGCATTAAAATGGCAATGATAGGGTGGTAGCCTGAGAACACAATGACCATGCTCGGCAGCGTATTTGTCTAAATGATAATTTTTTTCTGGCAAAACTTGCTTTTCAATTATATTCCAAACAGCATCCTTTAAAATGTGATCTGGAAAAGGAATATTCTTTTTTTGAGCCATTCTAACATGCGTGTTTTACTCCAACTTTTTCTTGGGATTTCTTCATCCAGGCGACTGTGATACGTTGCGTTATCCATTATAATTAACGATGGTTCTTCCAAGTTTACAATTAGTTGCTGTTTAAATCAATTTTCAAAATTTTCGGTGTTCATGTTATCATGGTAATCGCCTGTTTTTTTATTGCATTTAAAAATAAGCGATGCATTTGCCACAAAACCTTTTTTATTACCGGCATGAACAATTACATATCGTGTCCCACTTCCAGTTATTTTTAAATCACTGTGTTTAGTACCATCTTGCTACATTCTTCTGTCCCCGCTTTTACTAAAAACCCATGTCTCATCCAGAAAAACAGGTGTAAAGAGCTTTTCGCTTTTAGCAGCATGGTATTTGTTCAAAAATAATATTCTTTTTAATCTGACTGCAGGCATTTCCAATAAATGTTTTCTTCCATCCTGTTTTTTGAAATGAAAACCCATTTTTTTAATTCCCAAATATAACGAACCTTTGGAAATCTTAGTTTCTGGAGACTCTTCGATAAATTGCCGTAAAATAGTTTCTTCTGTGATTTTATCCTTTCGCGCATACATTTTATAAATTACTTCCCTCAAACAATGCAGGGTATTTTTTGTAATTCGGGTTTTGCTCCGGGAAACGCTTGCAGACATATTTCTTCTAAATTCGAAATCTGTAGCTCTGTTTGGTTTTTCAAGATTATATAATGTGCTTTCTGGAACTTTTAGTGCTTCGGACGCTTTTTGAATTGCCTTAAATCGAGATCCTAAATCGTTTTGAAAATAGTTTACTACATTAAGCATAAGTTTTTTGGATTCATCAGAATATCGCATTTTTATATCTTATTTTGCGTTATGACATGAAATATGAAATCAAAATTTGACGTAACTTCAAAAACGTGACATCTAATAAATTAGTTACGACGTTCATTTTTGTTGGTAATTTTTTGTTTCAACCGATTTATTAATAATAAATAAGGATGGTCTTATTCTAAATGGGTATAAATCCGTTGCGGTCTCACACCACCGGTACCCAGAACGGGGGGTCGTTGTTTTTCCCTTCCGCACACTACAAGGAGTAACAGAGCCGCCTTTCGGCGACAGAGTACCGATAAACAAAAAAATATCAGACGTCTGTGCGGGGAGCGGAGGGTTTGTTTTGGTTTTTCCATGCACTCTTCGACAAGTTCACATTCCTTTTGCCATGGGCGGCGTTAGGAGTAGGGGTATTGAGAAGGAATCGTTTAAAATAAACATCCCTTCCGTGTCAGAAGTAGGGATGGCTGATCCAAACATTTTTATGGATCAGTTCCAACCTGATCCAGTCCAGAGTGATAACTAGTCCAAAGATCAGTTCCAGTTACTAGTCCGTCCGGAAGTTTTGGGAGGGGTAGGTATGCTTTTACAGCGGTAGGTAAACAACCGTAAACGTGTACATACTAGACTTGAACTGATCTTGAACCGCTCGCGTTCAATTCAACGTATCGTTAATGTTGTATTGTACGAGTGCGGGGTACGAATTACGAATTTGAGTATTTACATTTGAATGTTATATCAGTTCAGTTGATTTGAGAAATTGAACCGCGACTGATTTATAGGGGCGAGTGAGTGACTGTCTGTCTGTCTGTAGTGCATGTATATTTTTTGTTAGGAGGATGTCAAATAAAAGAAGCCCGATATGGCTTTATTTTACTATTATAGACAACGATACAAAAATTTGTCAGTGCGATATTTGTAAACAGCAGCTGAGTTTCAAACATTCAGCCTCGAATTTAAAAAAACATTTCAAGCGAAAACACCCTTCTGTGGAACTTGTTCCTGAAAAATCGCAAACAGAAAATATTCCTTCCACCAGTGGTTTGAAACGTTCATTACCTTATGATGCTGAGATTTGCGAGAATGATGCCCAAGCATCTACTTCGAAAAAAAGTAAACTGGACACCGTTTTGCTTGTGCATAGTGACAATAAAAATATAGTTCAAAAAAAAATCTCTTCTTTTATACCAAAAAAAATCACAGGAAGTATCAAAGCAAAAATTGATGCAGATTTATTGGGATTATTCATTTTCGACTATCAACCTTTCAGTGTAGTGCAGGACAGAGGATTCAAAAAATTTGTATATTCATTGAATCCTTCTTACGAATTGCCGAATAGGCATACTATATCGAACAGTCTCATTCCATTAGTGTATGAAAAACGTTTTGAAGAAGCCAAAATTGAAATGAAGAAAGTGTTAAACGTGTGTTTGACTACAGATTGTTGGACTTCAGCAAAAGTTGAAAGTTTTATGGCTGTGACTTGTCATTTCATCGATGATTTTAAAATGAAATCCGTTCTTTTGAGCTGTGATATTTTGGAAGAAAATCATACTGCTGTTAATTTAGCGGCAAAGCTGAAAGAAGTTGTGCAACAATGGGACTTGGAAAAAAAAGTTATATTAACTGTTTCTGATAATGCCATCAACATAAAAAAGGCTATCACAGATGAGTTAGGTTGGAAATTCTTTGGTTGCTTTGCGCATACATTAAATCTTATTGTTCATGATGCTTTGAAACTGGTTCAACCCATCATTGAAAAAGTAAAAAAAATTGTTTCCCATTTTAGACGAAGTAGTCGGTCGAATTCGAAATTATTGAACTTTCAAAAACAAGCAGGCATTGAAGTTCCCAAGAAGTTAATCCAAGATGTCTCAACACGGTGGAATTCCACATTTTATATGATGGAGCGATTCATAGAATTAGAAAATTGTATTCGATCAACAGTGGGTCTTTTGGACGAAAGCTTGCCACAACTATCGTCGGAAGAGTGGACCATTATGAAAGAATTATGCGAAATATTGAAATATTTCGAGGAGGCAACGAAATCAGTGAGTGGAGAAAGTTACATTTCAGCATCACTCGTCATTGTTTTAAACCGTGGCTTATTAAATGTGTGTGATAAACTGAAAAAAAACCAATTTAACCAAATGTCAAAATCAGTACTGAATTGTCTCGAAAATGGTTTACGTCACAGACTGGGAAATGTTGAATTTAGTAATACACTTGCGATATGTACATTTCTGGATCCGCGATTCAAAACTTTTGCTTTCAAGCATGTGGGTGCCGTAGACAGTATCAAGAAAATTGTGATCAATCTCGTTACCGAGATGGTAACAAAAAAAAATGAACAAAAAATTACTCAGAATGACCCCGCTTCCTCGGAAAATGAGCAGCCCAAAGAAAACGTAAAATTATCATTATGGGATTGCTTGGACGAAGTAGTAACAGAAAGCAAACCAAAAACTTCTAGTAGTTCCAGCAGAGCGATAATGGAGGTTCAGAGGTACTTAGAAGACGATGTACTGGATCGACACGGAAATCCTCTAGAGTGGTGGAAACAAAACCAGTACAACTATCCCTATCTCATCCAACTCGTGCAACAAAAATGCTGTGCACTAGCAACTTCGGTACCGTGCGAGAGACTTTTCTCAAAGGCTGGAAATATTTTAAATGAACGTCGTACGCGACTAAGTGCGGACAAATTAAAAAAACTTTTGTTTTTGAATACAAATGCTCAACAGACATAGTATTAACAAATAGTGACACTTCATTTCCAATGACTTTTCCATTCATTTGTTATTGTTTTTTAGATTTTAATTTATTCTAGGTTTTTGATAGGAATATTTTTTTTTTTTACCAAAGAATTATTTTTATTTGAAATTAGTCGTTTTTTATTTTTTATTACTGAAAAGGGATTATATTTTTTATCACTGAAGAGATTACCTACATGTTTTTGTTAGTTTGTTAAGAAAATATAATTATTATGTTTCTCTATATTTGGTCTTTGGTTTAATTCACCTATCACTAATTTTCACGAATGTAGTTTGCGTTTAGCTTACGAAACCAAAATGTGTACACATAAAATTGCTGACGATTTCTCCAGTTTTATTCACTTCTCCCTATTCGAATAACAAATCAAAATACCAACTAGTCCAAACCTCTCATTATGGTCCGTGTACAAAGCACTATTTGTACCTAATTCTACCAGCCCCATTCCGTCCAATCCATCCTACGCTATAGAAAAGAAAAGACTGCATGCAGTACATGCCGTTGAACGGCAGCGTCGGCAGCCGTCCGTTCACCTAGTCTGTCCCCGATCTGTGGCCCGAAATCCCGAATCATCGAATCACAGTAGTCGGCGCAGAACAGTCGCGCGCGGGCCGTGCCACGCTACAATGACTGGACTAATACTCGTACCTGAATAAATTGTCGGTTCGGATCAGTTCCATCAGTCCAACCCGCCGGATCAGGTCCAAGGGATCAGTTCCAGTACAGGTTAGCCATCCCTAGTCAGAAGGTTATTCTGTGACCAAACTGTTACGAGATTTGAGTTTTTAGATTGTCTACAATCTTTTTATTTTTCAATTTTAATTTAATATCTACACGTGCATTCGAAATGTAAAAGTCTTTATTTCAATGAAAACATGATGTGTCTTTAAAGATATGTCTCGTCGTAATTATTTTCAGGGATAAATTCGTACAAAACAAAATTCCAACGGTGCACATAGATTTTATTATCGTATTATCAATCTATTTCTATTTTTTTTTCAACGGACATCGATATATGTAGATACAGGAGAGAAAATAAAGTAAAAAAAATGTTTCAAGAAAACTGATTTTTATCTTTTTCCTCACCCTTGGAACGTTTGTCAGTGATTTTTGAATATGACATGCTAAAGACCATCGATTTATCAATCTATTTCTATTTTTTTTTTCAACGGACATCGATATATGTAGATACAGGAGAGAAAATACAGTAAAAAATGTTTTCAAGAAAACTGATTTTTATTTTCTTTCTCAACCTTGGAACGTTTGTCAGTGATTTTTGAAGACGACATGCTAAAGACCATCGATTTTTCAATCAATTTCAATTTTTTTTTTCAACGGACATCGATATATGTAGATACAGGAGAGAAAATAAAGTAAAAAATTTTTTCAAGAAAACTGATTTTTATTTTTTTTCTCACCCTTGGAACGTTTGTCAGTGATTTTTGAAGACGACATGCTAAAGACCATCGATTTTTCAATCTATTTCTATTTTTTTTTTCAACGGACATCGATATATGTAGATACAAGAGAGAAAATAAAGTAAAAAATTTTTTTCAAGAAAACTGATTTTTATTTTTTTTCTCACCCTTGGAACGTTTGTCAGTGATTTTTGAAGACGACATGCTAAAGACCATCGATTTTTCAATCTATTTCTATTTTTTTTTCAACGGACATCGATATATGTAGATACAGGGGGGAAAATAAAGTAAAAAATTTTTTTCAAGAAAACTGATTTTTATTTTTTTTCTCAACCTTGGAACGTTTGTCAGTGATTTTTGAAGACGACATGCTAAAGACCATCGATTTTTCAATCTATTTCTATTTTTTTTTCAACGGACATCGATATATGTAGATACAGGAGAGAAAATAAAGTAAAAAATTTTTTTCAAGAAAACTGATTTTTATTTTTTTTCTCACCCTTGGAACGTTTGTCAGTGATTTTTGAAGACGACATGCTATAGACCATCGATTTTTCAATCTATTTCTATTTTTTTTTCAACGGACATCGATATATGTAGATACAGGAGAGAAAATAAAGTGAAAAATTTTTTTCAAGAAAACTGATTTTTATTTTTTTTCTCACCCTTGGAACGTTTGTCAGTGATTTTTGAAGACGACATGCTAAAGACCATCGATTTTTCAATCTATTTCTATTTTTTTTTTTCAACGGACATCGATATATGTAGATACAGGAGAGAAAATAAAGTAAAAATTTTTTTCAAGAAAACTGATTTTTATTTTTTTTCTCAACCTTGGAACGTCTGTCAGTGATTTTTGAAGACGACATGCTAAAGACCATCGATTTTTCAATCTATTTCTATTTTTTTTTAAACGGACATCGATATATGTAGATACAGGAGAGAAAATAAAGTAAAAAATTTTTTCAACAAAACTGATTTTTATTTTTTTCTCAACCTTGGAACGTTTGTCAGTGATTTTTGAAGACGACATGCTAAAGACCATCGATTTTTCAATCTATTTTTATTTTTTTTTCAACGGACATCGATATATGTAGATAAAGGGGAGAAAATAAAGTAAAAATTTTTTTTCAAGAAAACTGATTTTTATTTTTTTTCTCACCCCTGGAACGTTTGTCAGTGATTTTTGAAGACGACATGCTAAAGACCATTGATTTTTCAATCTATTTCTATTTTTTTTTTCAACGGACATCGATATATGTAGATACAGGAGAGAAAATGAAGTAAAAAAATTTTTTCAAGAAAACTGATTTTTATTTTTTTTCTCACCCTTGGAACGTTTGTCAGTGATTTTTGAAGACGACATGCTAAAGACTGTCGATTTATCAATCTATTTCTATTTTTTTTTTCAACGGACATCGATATATGTAGATACAGGAGAGAAAATAAAGTAAAAAAATTTTTTCAAGAAAACTGATTTTTATTTTTTTTCTCACCCTTGGAACGTTTGTCAGTGATTTTTGAAGACGACATGCTAAGGACTATCGATTTATCAATCTATTTCTATTTTTTTCCAACGGACATCGATATATGTAGATACAGGAGAAAATAATGTAAAAAATTTGTTTCAAGAAAACTTATTTTTATTTTTTTTCTCACCCTCGTAACGTTTGTCAGTGAATTTTGAATATGGAATATGAAAGACTATTTATTATATTATCAACCTTTGTAGAAAATTTAAACGCGAAACATCGATATATGGTAATACAGTAATAAAAAGAAAGTTGTAAATTTTTTAAAAAAATTCTTAGTTTTCAATTTTTTCGACCTCCGTAGCGTTTATCAGCGAATTTTGAATTTGGAATATGATAGACTTTTATATTATTACAAATAACTCAGTTCTTTCTCAACCAAATTTTTATACCATATTTCAACATCCCCCCGTATATTAGACTGGTCGAGCCAAAGCAACGGTGATAAACGGACATCTTGGTGCGCTGTTGCCGGCTCAGTCAATTGTCGCAGATTTACTTTTGGAGCTAGGAGCTAGCTTCTCACCCGTTCTAAAATTCCATACTGAAGAGAAGACTTGATAGTAGATATTCATATTTTTTATCACGTAAAAACATAAATAAATTCAGCAGCGCAGAATGGAACTGATTATTTTACCAACAAACGATTACAATTTTCGATATTTTTGAAAACGAGGACAATATACGGATTTCTTATTCACAATATTTTTCATTTCTGTGACCTAACCTCATTTACCTCACATGTAAACAGCGAACTGTCAAAGAAGCTAGCAACCAATAAAACATCATGAACTCGAGTTTTATGATTGGCTGCCGTCAGATTTTTGTTGAATTTTACGAGTTAAAAATAAACGCAGTGCGCACTTCGGCTTCTCAACAACTACTGAATTTATTCAATTAGAAAAAGAAAAAAGGATACAAAGAAAATAAGCTGCACTATGCAGGAAACTACTATCTACTACACTACATTACATTTAATAATATATAGAGGGCGCTACACATTATAATTTTAATATGTTGGTACATTTCAACACCCCCACTTAACAACAAATTAAAATTTTTTTAATAATCCCAATTGTTTTACAAATTTATCATGCTTAGTAAAATTTAAACTCTTAGTAAGCACATCAGCGCACATATCATTTGATGACAAATATTTAACAGATATCAAATCATTACAAATAGTGTCCCTAATAAAATGGTACCTAACATCGATGTGTTTTGTTCTTTTATGAAACACCGGGTTTAACAACAATTTTTGAGCACTTTGGCTGTCATTATAAATAACAATTCTTGAAAAAAAACCAGTCAATTCATTGTATAGGTTTTGTAAATAGATAGATTCCTTACAAGCTTCTGAAAGAGACACATACTCAGATTCGGTACTTGATAGTGAAACACTCTTTTGTTTTTTACTTTCCCACGATATGCTACCATTACTTAATTTAAACACAAAACCACTATAGGACTTTCGATCCTTGACATTACCTCCCCAGTCTGCATCTACAAAACCTTCTAAGTGTTTATCATCTTTTGAAAAAGTTAAACAGTAATCTTTTGTTTTTTGCAAATATTTAAGAACTCTTTTTGCATGCACCCAATGACTATCATTGTAGCAATTATTGTATTGACTCAGAAAACTAACTGTAAAGCACAGGTCGGGTCTAGTCAACACTACCAAATACATTAAGCTCCCAATTAACTGCTGATATGGGTATTTAACTGATGTATTATTAATTTCATCAAAAATAGGATTAACTTCCATTGGTGTCTTTACAGTTTTACAGTTTTGCATATTGAATTTACTTAAAATCTGATCTACATATTCTTTCTGACTCAACTGTATAAGCCCTTTGGATCTGTCCCTTATAATTTCCATCCCTAGACATTTCTTTGCCTCTCCTAAATCCTTTATTTTAAATTCAGAACTTAATGCAGATTTGAGACTTTTCATTTCATCAGCATTGTTTTCAAAAACAAAAAAATCATCAACATACAAAGCAATGATTATGAAACTATTTCCACAATTTTTTGAATAGAGGCATGGTTCATATTGTGATTTTTTATAGTCTAACCCTAATAAAAAATTATTTATTCTCAAATTCCAAATTCTGGATGACTGTTTAAGGCCATACAAGGCCTTTTTCAACTTGCAAACTTTTGAATTGTTCTCTAAAGATGTTGACAATCCCTCAGGCTGAGTCATAAAAACTGGTTTTTCTAGAGAACCATTCAAGAAAGCAGTACAAACGTCTAAATGTGTAATCGTAAGATCAAGTTTTACAGATAAAGCTATTAACAATCTTAAAGTACTATGTCTCACGACAGGTGAGAACGTTTCATCATAATCAATACCTTCTTGTTGTTTAAAACCTCGAGCCACTAGACGCGCACGATAACAATTATTTCCCGCACTATCAAATTTTTTTTTAAACACCCACTTACAATCAACTATCACTCCTTCCTGAGGTGGGTCCACTAAATCCCATGCTTCATTTTCATCAAATGATCGTAGTTCTTTCTCCATGGCTTCCCTCCATTTATTACCATCTGATCTCCTCAAAGCATCATTTACACTTACAGGATTATCGCATAAGTCAATTTTTACATCTTCAACATTTGATCTACACATATATGTTACATAGTTTTGTAAACTCTTGGGCGGCTTGTGTTGTCTTTCTGATCGTCTAAGGTTTTCAGAGTTCACTTCTGGAGTTTCTTCTAGGATATAATCAGGATCCGAGTCAGCTACATTTGAGGTTTCTTCATAATCAGGATCCGAGTCAGCAACATTTGAAGTTTCTTCCCCCACTGAAAGTGTTACATCTTCCAGATCCGAGTTTAGACTTTCATCAGACTCTCCTTCCCCGTCTGTAACTATTTTTTCTGCAATACTAAGGCTATCAGTTTCCTGGTCTAATCTTGGCAATGTATGGTGCTTTGTGTCTTCAAATATTACAATTTCTCTGCTGATGATTATAGAGTCTGTCTTAGGATTATAAACTCTATAACCTTTAGTTTGTTCACCATAGCCCACTAGTATCATCTTTTCTGATTTTTTATCAAATTTTTTTCTTTTACTTTTAGGTACATGAACCATAACTGTGGATCCGTATAATCTTAAATTACTTAAGTCTGGCTTAATACCATTATTCCATATTTCATAAGGTGTTTTATCATTTAGACCAACAGCAATGCATCTATTTCTGATGTAAACTGCAGTATTTGATGCTTCAGCCCAAAATCTTTTTTCTAACTGTCCATCGAATAAAAGACATCTGGCTTTTTCTACTACAGTTCTATTCATTCTTTCACTAAGCCCGTTTTGTTCAGGTGTATAAGGGTTCGTAGTTTGGTGGATGATTCCACTGTTTTTTAAAAAAATTTCAAATTGTGTACTACAAAACTCCCCTCCATTATCTGACCTGAACATTTTTATTTTTTTATTCTTTTGAGTTTCTACCATGCATTTAAAATCTTTGAACTTTTCTAATGCCTCATCTTTTGTTTTTAGAAAATAAATAAAGCACATTCTACTGAAGTCGTCCTCTAGGATTAAAAAATATCTGGAGCCTCCAATGGACTTGACTTCCATAGGTCCACAAACATCACCATGTATTATTTCTAATAAATCTTTTGCTCTGGTTCCTGTATGTTTAAACGGTAATCTGGATTGCTTACCTTCACAACAAGTAATACAGCTTTCTTTCACAATTTTTCCTTGACATTTTAGTCCATTTACTATTCCATTATTCATTTTATTTAAATCAGCATAATTTATGTGGGCCAATCTCCTATGCCATATATTTGCAGTTGCTAAGTGACATCTTTCCGTTAAGTTTTTTGTATTTAGTCTATATACATTGTCTATTAAATTTGCTGTTGCTACCAGATTACCATGCTTGCTTAGTATCTTACATCCATCAGCTTCAAAAACTACTTTATTTCCATTTCTTATTAGCTGGCTCACAGACAACAGGTTTGTAGTCAGCTCAGGAACATATAGGGCATTTTTTATTACTAAATCATGTGTTTGTTTGCCTACCTGTGCTTGAATAGTTACATCTCCCTTGCATTTTACAGGCACTTTCATATTATTAGCTACCAGTACTTCTGTCATTTCTGCCTGAATTGGATCTTCAACATCAAAAACCGTTAAATGAGCACTAGCTCCTGAATCGATGTACCAATCATTTTTAGAAAAATGTCCACTTAAAAATATGGCACTTAATGCAAACGTTGATCTATTCGTGTCCTTGTTTGGACATTTGTTTTTGTAGTGACCATATTGTTTACAACCATAACATTGTATATCAGTCTTGACATTAAAATTTCTATTTCCAGTGTTACCATTCTTTGACTTTGACACTTGAAGTTTGTTGGCAAAAGCGCTACCTGCCGTGTCTACTTCGCTGTCCATGTCTAAAAGTTTAGTTTTAATGGCGTCCGTCGTTATTGTCATACCTGAATGCTCAATAGCCATAATCATTGGAGCAAATTTTTCTGGCAGTCCTGCTAATAATAACGAGCCTATCCATTCTTCGTTAATCTGAAAACCTGTCCCTCTCAACTTTTGAGCTGTTTCTACTAGTTGATTCACATATGATGTCATTGAATCGCAATTTTCAAGTCTCATGGAAATGAGATTTCGAAGCAAACCAATGCGTCTTGCGAAACCAGAATCATCAAATAGGGATTTTAATTTTAACCATAAGTCTTGTGCTGTTGCTGTCTCTTTAATATGCACGTAAAGAGAAGTATCTATGGTTAGAATCAATTTTGCTCTTGCTTTTGCTACCTTTCTTTCATCGGTTTCGCTTCCATCCAGGCATTCTTGTAGATTGTCTATAATGAGGAAGTTTTCTGCTGCAAAAGCCCATTCATCGTAATTTCCGCGTCCAATTAACTTTGGCACGCTTGCCACATAATTGTTAGCCGACATATGAACATACAAAATATACAACTTTCCGGTTAAAACGTGGGTTCTGGGCCCATAACCTGTTGAATTTTACGAGTTAAAAATAAACGCAGTGCGCACTTCGGCTTCTCAACAACTACTGAATTTATTCAATTAGAAAAAGAAAAAAGGATACAAAGAAAATAAGCTGCACTATGCAGGAAACTACTATCTACTACACTACATTACATTTAATAATATATAGAGGGCGCTACACATTATAATTTTAATATGTTGGTACATTTCAACAATTTTTTGGTATCGCAACTTATGTGGTGCCCTCTATAATGACCAGAAATTGGAATACATGGAGTTCGATCTCCTAGTCTCCTAGTCTCCTAGCCTCCATGATTTTATTTATCGAAATAAAGGTTAGTTATATGTCAAAATAACAAATTAAATATCGACATACCCAAAACCCGGATATACGTCACAAACGATGACGCACACCAAAAAGGCTGTTATATGAACTATCCTCAAATTCAGGTAACTATCTTGTACTTCATTCCCACCGCTTCTTGTCACAATTTTGACCTATAAATGCATTAGAACTATTATTTTTTACTTTAAAAAGACCAAAAATATTCTTACTTTTTATCATTGGATGGGAAATAATGCATTTTCTCAACCTCTTCTTCACTATTTCCACACAGCAAACAAAGTTTTTGTGACATCTTAACTTCTGAGCACTTCAAACTGGTCGGAATTCTAATAAAATTAAATAACTCTAGCAAAACAAAAAGTAACAAATAACGAGAAAAATAAAAATCAGATACAGAGCAATACAAACGTCAACCAAATATGGCGACACAGCAAATGTCAGATGGAATTGCAGCGCTGCAACCGCCACCTGCCTACACCTGCATATTTCATTCACATTCCCCGTTAAACGCGGTTAAAGTATCTCGGTGAAGGTGGTGGGAGGCAACTACGTCATAATGACGTCAACTTTAACCATTTTTGAAATCCTATTTCTTTCACTTTACGTTTTTTACCCACTACACCACAGTTTAATGACAGTTTGTAACTATAACCTAACTAACATACATTTTGAATCCGAAAGAAAAAAAATTTGTTGTTTGTTGTTCATCTATGTTTTATTGTGATTGTGTAAACCTAATTAATCATGTCTATGAAAATAGAAAATAAAAAAATTAAGTTGTGTGCAACTATGTTGTTGGTGGATGATCTGACCTCTGTTTTGTTAGGAGGAAAAGACATATTACTCCATTTGATAAAAGAGAATCATCAAAGTATTGCCACAATAACTGCTCTAAGAGGTATCAGGTTTCATCATTTTAGAAATCCTTCTTTCTTTGAATCCTGGATAGATTATTACCTAGAATCAGATTTCTATCGCATGTTTCGAATGAGGAGAAACACTGTACAACTACTGTGTCAAGAAATTGTTCCTTTATTAAAAAAAAGAAATTATCATGGGGGACGAATCCCAGTACCATTAGAAAAAACCATACTTATATTTCTTCACTACGTAGGTAAAGGAGATGATTTATATATCATTGCAGATCGATTTGATGTAGCTGAATCAACAGTTCACAGAATTATCACCAATTCATTGGATTCCATTCTGAAAATAGAGAAAAAATATATTTCTTGGCCTAACAAAGATGAGAGGTCCCAACTGATGGCAAAGTTTATGAGGAAAAATGGATTTCCTGGTGTGATAGGTGCTATCGATGGTACCCATATCAAATGTAAAATCCCCAAAAAACAACAGGATTCCTATTGTGACCGTAAATTTGATCATTCAATCACCATCCAAGGCATTTGTGAATATAATGAAATATTCACTCATATTTCTGTTGGGTGGCCTGGATCCATCCACGATGCAAGGGTAAATATTGAATATTTCAGTTGATGGTTCCTGTTTCAATAATTAATGAAATATATTTCTTGAAGATTCAATTGAGACACAAAAATATAGTCTGTTATATAACATGAAAATATTACTCTTGCTTGAAATTATACCTACTTATTTAATTTCAGATTTTCAAGGAATGGCTTTGGATGCAGTATTGCTACCTATGGTTCCCAGTACTATTTTGATGAAGGAAACCATATTTTAGGAGACTCTGCATATGCATTGAAAACCTACCTACTTACCCCTTACAAGGACAATGGTCATCTTTCAGATGTCCAAAGAAACTTCAATAAGAAACTAAGTCAATTGAGAGTCACTATTGAACATTCATTTGGAAGACTTAAGGGAAGATTTAGGATATTAAAATATATTGATGTAAATAGTGTGGAAAGAGCTGTGAAAATTATATCGGTTTGTTGCATTCTACATAATTTATGTATCAAAGCAAATGATTTATGCAATGATTTGGAAATAAATACAGTTGAGTTCCCAAGAATACATTTATTTGTAGAATTGGATATCCAGGCCAATGCAAAGAGGGATGCCATAGCACAATTTTTAAGGCAATAGGCAATATGTTTTGTTTACGTTGAAAATTTTCATTTAAGTAATAATGTATCGCTATAAATAATTATTGTATTTTGAAGTAATGGTATTGTTTTATTTTCTCCTATTTCATCAGCCTCATTGTCTTGTATTGTAATGAAAAAGTGAATAATTTGAACAATATACCATTTATTCATAATGTAACAAAACAAGAAAAAAACTTAAAAAATAAAAAAAATACATGTAGGTACAAATATTGACAAAGAATTGTATGAACTATTAATTTCCAAAGATAAAGTCTTCTCACAAATCACATACAGGGGTTGGATACTGGATGAGAAATTTCAAGTAAAAAAAAGAATTTCTAAAAAACATAACAAACATAAATAAAAAATTCATCTCAAATGAGATCAGGTAAAAATGTCAACAGGTACAAATGACAACAAGAGATCGATCTTACAAATCAGCTTTGAAAGTTAAGAATCTGAAGATGAAGAACGTTTTCGCTTTCTTGTTTTATTTTCTTTATTAACAAGTTTTTCAAAAATATTGATTAATTTATTCCTTTGATCATTTTGTTCTTTAAGAATTTGATTTTGGTCATTCATCAATTTGAACATTTGAGAAAAGTGTTTTTCTGAGTTTTTCTCAATGTTCTTCAATCTTAAATTGATATCTTCATTCACTGACATATATGCCCTTTTCTTTGCTAGATTATTGTTTTTAGTGGAATTTGAATTTTCTTTAGTAACTGATGCTGTAACAGTGGGAGCATCATTTCTTTCCAATGGATTTTCATATACATTATTTTCCACCAAATTTATACTAGCAAGAGGTTCTGTAGAAACAATTTTCTCAGAAGTATTCAACTCAGAATCAATAATCAGTTTGGGATTTGTTTTATCTTTCTCACCAAATATTTTATGCAATTCATCATAGAATTGGGGTGGATCTTTTTTGGCTGTTCCTGTTGTTCTTTTGACATAGGCAACAAAATCCATGTAAATTTTTGTTAAATTTTTAAATTTATGCCTCAATTTATCAGTGGCTTGCTTGCCTTCTCCTACCCAATATCCTGCCTCATTCATTCTTTTGGCTAGTTCACGCCATAAAATGTTATGGCTCGATTTCTTATCATTGAAGCATTTCATATAATGGTCATTTCCTCGTAAACTTAAAAAGAAATCTGTGGCTTCAGTATCCTTGCTAGTTGGTTTTCCCCTAGTAGTCCAAATCATTCCTGAATCTACAAAAATATAATATCTCAGTATTGCACTATAATAATACATTATATACTAACTTCTTAGATCCAAATTAGTCTGGTCATCATATGATGTAGGTGATGCTATTTTTGACGTTGATGGTCCTGTGAATTCCCCTAAAATTGAGAAATACATAATTATAAGTTACATTTCAAAACCGCAGACTATTTTGACCAGGCCTTACATGTTGGGCTTGACTGAGTTTCATTGAAGTCTGCATCAGAATTGATATCAATGTTATCTATACTCTGATCCTGTGCTTCCTGCATTTGTTCATGAATCTCTTCATTTTCAAAAATATAAATTGATTTTATTCCACCATGTATGGGAAAGTCTTTTAAATAATTTGAATCATATAGATCCAAAACATACTGTTTAAGGAGCTTGTCATCTGAAAAAATGAAATTACCTAAAAAAATACTTTACTTTCCTAATCTTTACCATTCCGTAACATCGGTACATTTTCCCGTGTATCTCGTACTTCGACATCCACTCCATTGATTTCTAATTTGAAATTCTCCATATTAGTAAACAAATCTTCAAGTTCAGCCCTAACCTACTCGAGTTCAACTTTAACCAACTTTACCAACGATGGAGTTGGTAAACCCAAATGCAGGTAGGGGAGGTGTACCCAAACGGAAATGACGTCACGGTTAAACTCAATAAAATGGGATTATCAGCTTTAACCATGACGGGTAATGTGAATGAAATATGGCTCTCTTGCGAGCTTTTAAACAAAGACATATTTATGCAGTTCCAATGTATCAGACAAAGGAGTCTTCTCATATTCTCACGCACCGAACTAATTTTCCTATGCACTTGTGCGTCTCAGGGTTGTCTCTGGTTGAATATTGAATATAGTTTATGTCAGAGGTCGAGAACTATGGATAGCGCTATCGATAGCTATCGATGTTTCTGACTATCGAACACAATCGATAGTTTTGAAAAGTTATCGATAGTGGCATATGGCGCGGACACACACCATATCGAAACATGTTTTGATATGAACAAAGGAGGAAAAAAGAAGACGAAGTATCTGTTTTCGAGTTTTATCTCTAACTTTGTCGTTTGTGGCATATTTTGTGTTTTAACATTTTAACCTCTCACTAACCGTCACCTGTCTGTCATGTCACATGTCACCTCACTTGTTTTTTAATGAAGTGAACTCTACTTTTACTGTTACTTTTCCTATTTTTTTAAATAAAAATGTTTCATTATTTTAAATTTTTTTAAATAAAGTTAGCATAACATTACATATAACCTGTAGGTACTCGTAAATTATTTAAAATTGCCAGTCTTGCAGACTATCGAAAACTATCGATAATTATCGATGGTTTAGAAAAAACTATCGATGGTACGGCTATCGATAGTTCTCGACCTCTGGTTTATGTTATTAGAGAGTTTAGAGAGTATAGAGAGTTTAAGTGATGTCACGAACGTTAACGTAAACGTGTAAATTGACAGCTGCTCATGCGCAGTAAATAAATATTCACGTTAAGGTTTACGGGCCTCCGTTAACTTACGTGCTCCCACGTAAACGTCTAACGTTAATCGATGCTGTCCGAAGCCCTACCGGAGATTACCGATTCCCATATTTTGTTATTAAGTGAGTTTATCTATGATTTGGATCTTGTTCTGTGATTGAGGATGAAATAGATAATAACAAGAATTATTAAAATGCAAATTTTCGTAGAAAATTAAAAAACAAAAGGTTAGGTTTGTTAATGTGTGTAAACAAAACTTTACGTTAACGTTCGTGACATCACTTAAACTCTCTTTTATACAATTGAACGTAAACGTAATATTCTTGCGTTAACGTTAACGTTTATCACTTAAACTCTCTTTTAAGTGATGTCACGAACGTTAAGAGCGCGCTCCTAAATTAGACAGCTCAAAACTGTTGGCACCCCTGACTTGCAACAAAATTTAGGTCATTTTGTAAACAACAAATCTAAAGAACGCAGTAAAATTAAGTGTTGAAATTTTAACACAATATAACTTGGACCTTTGTCTTGGGGATCAGGTATTTTGGTTAAGTTTTATATTGTTTTAAAAAAGATATTAGCCATTATGTGATGGTATGTTTTTGACAATTTGTGGTCACCAATTTGAACGCCAAGATCTGATCCCCAAAAGAAAGCCTGGAGAATTCGATTCTGAAAATATGAAATCTCAAACCATTGTATTTTTTGAGATTTGTTGCATACAAAATTTTGGAAACGAACATTAGTTCAGACGTTCCACCGTCTTGATGGATGGCGCTGTATGGAACTTCAATGACAGATGATGACGGTTTTGTGTCCATAAAAATATTTCAAATTATTTATTATTGTTTATAGCATAGCTTGTCAGTATTTGTAAGTGGTTATAATAAAGTAATCTTCATGCTGAAAAAGTAAATTTGTGCTTCGTAAATGCTCTTTATATTTACTCCACATGTGCTCCATCACAAGTAACGTGTTTAGTGCCTATAGGTGTGAAATAAACCACAAATATTTTTAGCTACTGCTAGTGATTCCACAAAAAAGTGCCCTATATTTATTGATCCCCATACCGGGGCCTTTTGGTTCCTCCGGGGACCTGTACACAACCATAGACTTCATCAGGATACATACATTGGCCACCCGAGTTAGTGAGAAAAACTACATTGGTGATAGTAATAAATGCATTCTACTAATTGACCAAAATAGACATTTCGTATTCTATTCTATACTGTTGTAATCTTTTATTTTCGAAACACAGGAATAAAAATGTTATATATTTTTGATCTTCAATTTTTCCAGGTGATGTATCAAAATGTTATTATAAATACTTTTTGCAGTTTTCCTCCAGTTTGTAATGAACGGACATGCCTGTTTTTGCATTGACTCTTCTTAATCCTAATTATTCAAGTAAATTATACCAAAAATGTCTTCTTTTATTGAAAACAAAAACAAATTATTTAGGCAATCTTTTTGTTTAATTGTAGTATTACAAATTTGAAGTATAGAGTAAGTAGGCAGTTTTTATATTAATTATAATACAGAAAGAAATGCTAATTAATTAGGTAAACTATAAAAATGTTTATTATAGCAATAAACAGACATGTCTGCTTTTTCAATGATCCTTATTAATTATTCAAAAAAAATCACAGCAAAAATAGGTGTATGTATGTTTTTGTTGAAAAGAAACAAATCAAAAATATTCTATAAAAATAAATAAAATTATTATTACATTATGTTTAATGTATTTGTCTTCATATTTATTAGTACATAGCAGCTGAAGTTCATCTTCCATTTTTCTCTACCATTTCTCCTCAGAACAAAAAGAAAATTAAAAGTTTATAAAATTATCCATTTTTTACGATTCTACACTCACAAAGGGGTGGTGACACCCATCGACATACTGAAGTCTTGATCCATATAGTTATAAAGACTGAAAAAAAAACAATTTAATTCTAAATACTCTAAATAAATATTTTTACTAACAAAATTATTTCAAACTCATTTCAGCAAAAGTTTTAAACAATCCATTTTATCAGAACTGTAAATGAAATAAAAAATTAGATGTTTCTTCTAAATAGGTGTTGACATTTTTTTACTTACTGAATAGTTATAGCGAACATTGCTATATGGAATATTATTTGGACCTGTGCGGGCAGTTACATCAGGCTTCATTTTAATTACATAATCAGAACTGTAATTGAAATACAAAGATTAGATGTTTCTTCTAAATAGGTGTTGACATTTTTTTACTTACTGAATAGTTATAGCGAACACTGCTATATGGAATATTATTTGGACCTGTGTGGGCAGTTACATCAGGCTTCGTTTTAATTACATAATCAGAACTGTAAATGAAATATAAAGATTAGATGTTTCTTCTAAATAGGTGTTGACATTTTTTTACTTACTGAATGGTTATAGCGAACACTGCTAGGTATATGGAATATTATTTGACCTGTGCGGGCAGTTACATCAGGCTTCGTTTTAATTACATAATCAGAACTGTAAATGAAATATAAAGATTAGATGTTTCTTCTAAATAGGTGTTGACATTTTTTTACTTACTGAATAGTTATAGCGAACACTGCTATATGGAATATTATTTGGACCTGTGCTGGCAGTTACATCAGGCTTCGTTTTAATTACATAATCAGAACTGTAAATGAAATATAAAGATTAGATGTTTCTTCTAAATAGGTGTTGATATTTTTTTACTTACTGAATAGTTATAGCGAACACTGCTATATGGAATATTATTTGGACTTGTGCTGGCAGTTACATCGGGCTTCATTTTAAAATGTCTTGTTAGTGTTTTTACTTACGCATTAGTATCGGCATCCATATCTTTGCCCTAATTATCTGGATTCTGTCTTGCCAGACTTCGGTCGAATTTTTTCGTTTTTTGCACAATAAAACGTAAATGTTTAGAATTTACATAGTTGCCACAACTATAAAAATAATGTTGAATTTACTTACCTAGATATTGTAACGAGAAAATAATAATGAAAAACCTACAATTATCTGAAATGAAACAATAACAAAATATAAGCACATACTTACCTGATATATTTCTATTTTGGAAACCCAAAAATTAATCACAATTTGCCTTATGACTAATACACTCTAGGTACGAAGTCGAATATCGAATTTTGAAAACATAAGAAACCTAACATACAGGTCAAATGGTCACTATATAGATATTGCAAGTTCCTAAAAATATACCTAATATCTTTTATGACGTGCATAGATTTTCTTGTTAAAAAAAATTTCTCCGTGTTTGAGGATTTTCGTATAACATGGCAACATTGGTTGTGAATGCAGCATTCTGTATCTTACGATTTTACTTGGCTCTTTTGGATTTTAAAGCTTAGATGCCAAATGTAAAAATTATCCCTAGAAATCCTTAGATACAATTTAATAATCCTCTCCATTACGACGATAAAAAGAGATGAGGATGGTTATCTATTAGTTTTTAGCTTACCATAGGTAATAATAATTGTTGAATAAAATTAATGAATGAGGTAGGTAACATTACATTTTAAAAAATTTCGAAGCATACATGTTTTGTAGGTAACTTTGTCTTGTCAATATACCTAGTCGAAATTACCTTGCAAATTAATTGATTATATAAGCATTTAAAACAATAAAAGAAAATAAGAACCCAAATAATAATTATTAAAGGATGACGTAGTAATAGTGTTAGTTGTTGATTAGAAAAATATTGTAAAACAAAGGAAGACTAAAAAATTAATTTCGTCTACCTACTCTAGAAATGGCAATAGCGCTTCTTCGACTTGGTAGAGTTGAAATATCTGAGCTTTATTTATATGTTTCCCTTCAATCTGTTTTCTTATCTTATCAGTAGGTACAAAGTTATGTGGCTTCAAATATTTTTGAAATGAGGGTAGGTCCGTAAAATATATATTCTGTAATCTTTGGTAAAATGGGTAAAAAAAAAGTTTCTAAAATGTTTTAGCGAAAAGCTGGGTCAAATTCAGTTCCTTTTTGTATAAATATATTTTAAAGTAAGTAATCTTTTAAAAACGAAAAGATGTTTAGAATTAAAAATAACTTTCAAATAGGTATTCAATATTGTTTATTTAGATCAAAAAAATAATTTTTTCGATATTTTCTGTGAAATAAAAACATTTTTGATGTAAAACAATGTGTTAAATATTTGGAAGTTATTTTTAATTCTAAACATCTTTTCTTTATAATTTTTGAAATTGTCCAAAATAAATGTACCTACCTACCTACTTGAGACTCTTGAGCAAAAATCACATCTAATTTAAATTTTGATATCTAATGTATATATTATACCTACCTACCTAGTTTATTTCGTATTCAATAAATTATTTTAAAAAAATTAAAAATGGTCCGTAATAATTAATAATAGGTTGTAAGTTATGTTGAATATATTATATCTATAGGTAACCTGTCACGTGAAAATATTCACAAGATTAGCTTTTTGCAGTGTTTTTTCATTCAGATAATTCCAATGGATTTTTGTTAGGTCGGCTTGGTTTGCTTTGTATTTTATCATTAGGTACCTTATACTTACCTATTTCTCAATAAATGGAAATTATAAATCTCGATATACCTATAAAACTTGAAAATATAGAGAAACGACGATAATGATTGGAATATTATTTTAATTTCAAAATTAACCTATAAAAGTACAGAAAAAAATTAAAGAATAAAAGAGAATACCTATAGGTAAAATAAACATACTAGCTGTTGAGTAAAAATAGCAAATAAATGAAATCATAATTTACCTATTGCGATTGAAAATAAAAATATTTGCTGGCAGAAATTGTGTTTGTTTGAAACCAAAACATCGAAACAGCTGATCCGGAGAGAAGTTTGTTTGAATCGTGAAGAGCTTAGATAAATCAGATGGTCGTCTCTGGATAAATACAATACTTTATACCTATACGGTCAAGAGTAGAAAGACAAAAAGAGAGAGAGAAAATAAGTTGCATAAATAAAAGCCGATTCGGTACTACTAGCGACATCTATCGTAAATATTTTGAACCAAAAAATTACTAGATAAGTAACAAGTTTTGTGTAAGTTTTAAGGTTTATACACCTGCGCGGAGGGCCCTCTTAACGTAAACGTGTAAATTGACAGTTGCTCATGCGCTGTAAATAAATATTCACGATAAGGTTTACGGACCTTCGTTAACTTACGTGCTCCCACGTAAACGTCTACCCGAAGCCCTACCGGAGATTACCGATTCCCATATTTTGTTATGAAGTGAGTATAACTATAATTTGGATCTTGTTCTGTGATTGAGGATGAAATAAATAATAACAAGAATTATTAAAATGCAAATTTTCGTAGAAAATCATAAAACCAAAAGTTAGGTTAGTTAATGTGTGTAAACAAAACTTTACGTTAACGTTCGTGACATCACTTAAACTCTCTTTTACACAATTGAACGTAAACGTAATATTCTTGCGTTAACGTTAACGTTCGTGACATCACTTAAACTCTCTATTGTATTTTGATCTATACAAATGTGTGTCATTTGTCATTTCTATTTGGTGATAATTAACGTGAGGAACAGTGTAGAATATGGCCATATTTTTGCGATCTAGCGTCTTTAAGCGGATTAACAGTGTAGCTTAAGCGTGACCTCATAACGGTGACGTCACGCTTAACTTCGTAAAAATGGAAATATCTAGCGATATTCTGACATATGACAACGACATTTCTCTCACGACACAACCGAGCAAGTGGTCGAGTGGTTACGCTCTCGGCTTGCATTCGGAAGGACCGGGGTTCAAATCCCAGGTCCGCCTGACCTGCTATGAGTTTTTTTCAGAGGTTTTCTCGTAGCAATAGGCGAATGCTGGGTCAGTACACACCTCTCAGGCACCTACCACCGTTCCCTCCACTCCCATCCCCTGAACCAAACAATCCTTATTCCTTCCAATGTTGGCTGAAGAGGCTCCGGAAAGCCTATAGCGGCCCGATCCCCTCGAGAGGGGGGAGAATGAAAAACAATCCTTCCTTCCTCACGACACATACATATCTACTTTACTTTGTTTATTTTTTTATTTCTGAAATTCTGAAACTGTAGTAAGCAACATAATATTAATATAGGTATAATAATATTGCTTTTGTTAAAACTTGTGATCTTAGAATTTAGAATGAAAAGGAGGAGAGACTTAATGGTGCTGCACAGTGAGGATACAGCTTTTTCGGTGGTCCTTGTAATGAGAAATCAGCTCTCAAGAAGAATAAAAAGTTTGCAAATAATTTCTTCAATTCCAAGAGACTATCACATCAGATCAATTTATGAGGAAGAATGGATAAGCCGTTATCTAAATTATGACTTTTATATTTTATTTCGAATGTCTAAAGAAACATTTTATGAACTATTAATATTATAAATGAAACTAACTGTTTCTAATTAATTCCACTATTTAATTACAAAATTTATGAAAATTATTAAAGGATATTGATAATTATTTCGATATTGACATATCATCATCTGACGATCTGACGATCTGACGATCTGACGATCTGACGATGATATGTCAATATCGAAATAATTATCAATATCCTTTAATAATTTTCATAAATTTTGTAATTAAATAGTTGAATTAATTAGAAACAGTTAGGGTGAGGCTAAACGAGCGTAATTTTGTGAGTCGTGAGTCGCAGAATTTCGGTCGCAAAAATTCTGCTGCATTCGGTTTCATACAAAAAGGAAGTTGGTGCCACACGACGACGCAAAATGGGTTGTCTGCCGACTCAATGCACAGAACTCGACCGATTTTCGGTCGGGCGAGGGTAGGGCAAGGAAGGGGAGCGGTGAAGGGTGGGGAAGCAACAGTTTG
Source organism: Lochmaea crataegi (assembly GCA_947563755.1). Taxonomy (NCBI): domain Eukaryota; kingdom Metazoa; phylum Arthropoda; class Insecta; order Coleoptera; family Chrysomelidae; genus Lochmaea; species Lochmaea crataegi. The sequence goes on from OX387428.1 coordinate 50,137,716, forward strand.
TTACATATCAGCCTCTGACTATAGAGTGGGTTTACCCAGCTTCTTTTTCTGGCCTCATCTTCTGAATATGCTTCGTAAATACACAATATTTTTAATGGATCCATCGCACTCGACAACACGAACACCCCGTACAATAGTTACTGAATAAATTACGTTCGTCTGGCAGATCAACAGAAATTCAGTTGAACGTAAAATAAGTGACCGAAAATACGCGACTCACAACTCACAAAATTACGCTCGTCTGGCCTCACCCTTAGTTTCATTTATAATATTAATATGAGTAGATTCCACAAAGTAAGGGTCCAAACAGTAAATTCAATTTTATGAACTATTGAAATTCCATTGGTCCATTCTCTATCAATTTATTATGTCAATGCTGTCAATTGAATGGGCGCGTTCAGCCACGCTGGCGCTAGGCAAGCGCTGAGCATGCAGAGGGCGAATTTGACCGCTTAGTGACAGCGCTAGCTCTAGCGGTCGCCATTTTTTCCAGCGAATTTATTTTGCGCTGAGTTGGTCAGCGGTTCGTTATGTCAACAAGAACAAACAACAATTCTAGCCTCTAAGTTAAAATTTCTGTGTTATTTAGTTTTTATTATTGAATTACTTCCTCGAAATAATTTAAATTTCTTACAGGATTTTCTGCTTCTCCTAGTGCTAATATTTCTACATATTTTTCTTGTCTTTAATTTACAGATGGAATCAATTCCACTATATTATCCACAATAGTATTTTTATCCTCAAGTTCTTCCAAGATTAAGTAATTTATAAGGTTTTCCATTTAAGGCGCTTTATATTTAGAAAATAAATTTAAAGGTTATGTGATGTGTTTATCTGTTTGTCACAGGTCATCAAAGCAAAAACGTTCAGCCACCTTCAAGCGCTTTCACAGAGCGTCGCTGCTAGCGCTAACTTTGCGCTATCATGGCTGAACGCGCCCAATGACGAACAACAGCCGAACCGCTTCAAAGTTTTCTGGCGCACTCCCGACCACGCCAGTTTCCGCTTCAAGCGTTTTTAAGCGTGACGTCATTACTTATTCGCGAAAATGAAACGCTTTAATCCGCTTAAAGACGCTGGATCGCAAAAATATGGCTTACGTCATGGTGGGTGTATTTCTCAAAAGCACGGAACATAATTGTTTTATGTTCCGTGTCAAAAGTGAGATCTATGAATAACTGTTTTGATTGTGGACACAAACCACTATTAGCTCTCGTATGATTAGTAAGTTTTAGCTCTTTATTAATTTTTTTTCTGACCTTATTCGTCTTTAAATGTATTTTTGTTTTATTCATATTTCTTCATCCCTTTTTTCTTTTTGTATGCATTTTTTTCCAGTCAACTTTTTAAAAAAAATTTTTTATTACTTACAATTTTTTTATTTCTATTTTTTTTTCATCAGAGCTTTAGTTTTATATAGTTTATATGGCTATACAAAATCTTATATACATCTAGATTCTTGGACTCTAAAAGAAGTAATAAAGTAATAGGAAGTGAAACATTAGTTTGGTGTAGAAAATTTGTTATGGCAATACAGTTAAGCAGACATTCTAAGAGCATATGCTGTAGATCGGCTACCTCGCCACATATACATTCATCATTGTTTACCAGACCTATTTTTCTTGTTTTTTCTTTTTCTGGAGTCATAGAGTGATTACTTCTTATCCTACATAGAGTTCTGATGAAATCTCTGTTATGAAGTTGGTTAAACCATGGGTTATGGGGTAATGTGGGTTGAATATTTTTATAATATTTGCCCTTGTCTGATGTGATATAAAGTTCTTGCCATTTAGTCCGTTCGAGTGATCTCATTACATATAGTATGCCACCCTTTGGAAGTTGATATGTTTGTACAACATAATCCTTCTCTGTAGCCTTTTTTGCCAAATCATCCACTATTTCTTTGTTTTTAATACCGATATGGGCTTTTATCCTGCAAAAAATTATATTGTTCCCCGCTTTAACTGCTTTGATGTTTAATTAAGTGATTTCGCTGATGATGTAGTTTTCTCCACTATTGTGTGTATTAGATTTCAGTTTTTGTACAATGCTTTGGCTGTCTGTAAATATGTAATTTATTTATTTTTGTTTAATACATATTTCTAAGGCTTCCTTAATCGCAATAAGTTCAGCTGTAAAGATTGTCATATTATCAGGTAATCTGTTATTGTTATGTTTTTTTGAGGGAAGTATATAGCATATCCCACTTTTCCATTCATTTTTGAACCATCTGTAGATAATTTCTGATAGTTTATCCAATGAAGGTGGTCTACTTTGATCATAAAGTTTTACTTAGATGGCATTTAAAGGGAATTAAATAAACATCGTAATTTAATTTTTGATAATTCTTAAAGCAATTTGAGAAATTAATAAAACTTTCCCTAAGTAGAGGAGATTTCTTTTTACCTCAGTAGTGATGGATTAGGGAAATGGTGGTTAATTGTACATTTTTATTTAATAACAAATTATCTCTCACTGCCTGATTAACTATAAATTTTTTGCCTAAAAATTCTCTGCATAGTGAAAGTTCACTAAGCTCTGTTTCCATAATCAATATTTGTGTACTGTGTAGGTAGCCGATACTTAATTTAAGTGCTCTATTTTGATCCATAATCTAAGATCGATCTTATTAAGTTCCTGTATAATAATATTGAGACGTTTGGATTAGCTCCACAGTTACTGACGTTACAGTCTTGATGATATTCATTGCATTTTCCGTTCTTCATAATACACAGTTTGTATGATCTTTCCAAGTTAATTTTGAACCTAATAGTATGTACACCGAGAAATTTAATTGAAGATTTATAAGGTATTTTATAATTGTCAAATTGAATATTGTCTGGATGGTGATACCGTTCGTTTCCTGGTGAATGTCACAAAGGCTGATTTGCTTTCTGAAATTGTCAAATTATCCTCCTCTGCCCATTTTACTATGATATTAAAGGCATCTTTGAGGAAGTTGTTACAAGTGTCGATTGATTCATTTTCTACATATATTGCAATATCATCTGCATACTGTAGGATTCATATGTGCGGGGGGAGTTGTTGTTCTAAATCGAAAGTATGGATATAATTCAGTAGGCAATCTTTGGTTTTGCTGAGAATATTGTATGTAATATGGAATGTTGTTTTTGCTATTTCATTTCAGCTCCCAACTCCCTTGTTTTATGAAGTATGTTTGTTGCTTCTGATTTTTATAGCCATTTATATTTGAGGCGCTCAGAACCAAAGTGGCCCAACCCACAAATTTGTAAAAATCGAGTTATATTCATTTTAATAAAGTTTAACCACTATTGAATTTACTGTTTGGACCCTTACTTTGTGGAATCTACTCATATTAATGTTATAATTGAAACTAACTGTTTCTAATTAATTCCACTATTTAATTAAAAAATTTATGAAAATTATAGGATATTGATAATTATTGATAGGTAATTATTTCGATATTGACATATCAATAATTATCATAATTTTCATAAATTTTTTAATTAAATAGTGGAATTAATTAGAAACAGTTAGTTGCATTTATAACATTAATTTAACCACTATATTTTCAAAACCAGAGAGGCTCAAGCCAACTTTGGTAATTGTTCATAGATAGCAGCACATATTCTTTCTGGACTAATTATAATTGAATTCAGTTTCTGTTCCATAGTGGCCTATCCCATATTCCGTGGGTTTTATTGTGCTTATATTAACTGTAATAAAACCAAAATTTTGGTTAAAATCTCCTGGAAGATGGTGCTATGGTGGATGAAAAAATTAGCAATTTTTTATATTCGATTTTCTCCGTTTATGCAAAGGTGGGCTTGGGCCTCTATGGTTCTGAGCGCCTCATTTATCGATCATTTTGGGAATTTCTGGAATGTTTTACAAAAATATTTTTTACTCAATAACTGTGTGAACATTATTGCATTAATATTGTAACTTGTGCATTTCTGTACTTTTGATTTTTTTACTTACTTCTGATTTATTTCCATAGAGACCTGATGCATATGATGCAACCCACAATTTTTCGATGTCTACTTGAGTTTTATTTTTATGGAAACAATGAACTTCAAATTTCATAGGAAACCCAATTATTTATTGGTTGTTATCGGAAATCCAACTTTTGGTGAGTACAGACAAAATATAAATAGTTGGTACACTGGGTGTAAATGAGTCATGGGTTACCTCTGTAATTTTTCAATTAGTTGATAGTTGGGGCCAATTTTAAATTTTTCAACACCTAAAATCAATATGTAAATCATGAACATTAATATGTAAAATTTTAATGGTCGGCTTCAGATGCAAAATTTGTGTTATAAATTAGAAACTTTTAATTTTCTGTTTTAATTGTAAACTAAGAAAACAACCATGTAGGTACATCATTTTATTGGTTATTCTTTTTGCTATTTTTGGAAATCTATAATCTCTTTTTGAATATTTATTTCAATGTTTCCATAGTGTTTCAGCTATTTACTTATTGAGTTTAAGTTTAAAAATACTCTTTATTCAAAGTTTGTCATCCCTATATACAATTGTCAAAGAAAAATAAAGCCGATGGTCTGGCGTTCCTTTGATTTCTTGTGTTTGTCTGAGGTAAGAATGGCTCGTTGCATCTGTGGCATTACCCATATGTCATGGTTAGATTTGTATCTTTTTCCATGGAATAGAATTTTAGCTCCCATAATCTTTCGGCTGGGATATCCCTGAAAAGCTTCAGCTACTTTGATTAAGAATAATTAAATGAATTAGACATGTTATCAAATTTCTTCAAGGTCCATTCACAGTAGATTATATTGTGAATGAAGAAATATTTTTTGTCATGGTTAGATTTGTATCTTTTTCCATGGAATAGAATTTTAGCTCCCATAATCTTTCGGCTGGGATATCCCTGAAAAGCTTCAGCTACTTTGATTAAGAATAATTAAATGAATTAGGCATGTTATCAAATTTCTTCAAGGTCCATTCACAGTAGATTATATTGTGAATGAAGAAATATTTTTTGTCATGGTTAGATTTGTATCTTTTTCCATGGAATAGAATTTTAGCTCCCATAATCTTTCGACTGGGATATCCCTGAAAAGCTTCAGCTACTTTGATTAAGAATAATTAAATGAATTAGACATGTTATCAAATTTCTTCAAGGTCCATTCACAGTAGATTATATTGTGAATGAAGAAATATTTTTTGTCATTACTTCTGATCATATTATAGTCTACTAGGAATGGGATCTAGTGAAAAGAACGCTCTAGGAACAACTTTTTTTAAGGATAGCATTTGTTTTCTTATTTTGGAAATGTTGATAAATTACTTTGTTGTCACTTTTTTTGTGAGATTTGATTATTATTATTTTTAAATGTGTTGATCAGTTTTGTGTATTGGTTATTGGTATATGCAGTTTTTTATTATTATTTAATAATAATAATAATAATGTTTATTCACATATCAATAGTTAACAACAAATTTTTTACAAAAATAATAATAAAAGGATGTATTGAAAAGTAAATAAACACAAGAAGCCCATAAAAACCCTTAGGTTGTGCATGGGCAATAATTGTATCTTTACATTCAGAGAAAAAAAAATTATTCTGTGGTAATCTTATATATAATATAGCAAAATGAAAAAAAAAATGGAAATAAATAAAAAAAATAAAAATATATAATATATGTATTTCTTAAAAATTCCTTAAATTTTACCTAGATTATTCTTATACCTGTATGTTATCTACCAAAGAGTGCAAAATATGTCTATCGGTAATAAAAATAAAGTTTTCGATTCTTGATTTGAATAATTTAAAGGAATTTATCGTCCTCAAGTATACTTTATATATGGCCGGCAGAAAGTTGTATACCTTATTTGACAAATAAAACAACCCTCTCTGTCCCAGCGCCTTCTTAATAGTAGGTATTCTAGTGTTTCCTGCTTGTGTATTTCGAGTGTCATAGGAATGATTGATTTCATAAATAGTAGATCTTTTTTTATACAAATTATTAATAATGTTGTATACATAAAACTGGCTTATATCGAAAATTTTGGTTTCTTCAAATAATTGGTTCGAAGGGTAAGTCATATCTCTGAAATACATCATTTTAATTGTTTTTTTTGTAAAATCTGTTTTTTTTAGTTGCGTTGGAACAACTGACCCCAGGCTAGAATAACGTAGGACAAACGTGACTCTACAAAAGCATGATATAAAATCTTTAGGTGGGGTATATCTAGATATTTTCTCATGTATTTAAATTTATACAGAACTAATCTTAAATTATTTGCAATACTATTAATGTGCTTGTCCCATTTCAGATGAGAATAAATTTCTAATCCTAGATATGTAACCTGATATCTCATGTTAATTTTTATGCAATGTCCATGATTAGTGATGGTAAGTTCAGTAAAATCTGGTAGACTATTTGAATAACTGGCAAATGGAATGGCAACTGTTTTTTCCATATTAATTGTCAATTTTTTATGGGAAAACCAATCGAAAACGTTATTTAAATCCGTGCCGCAAAGGTTAATGTATCGTCTGCAAAACTTATCACTTCTCCTTTAATTTAGTTCCCAGTTAGTAATTTGTTGATATATAGCAAAAATAATATAGGTCCAAGAATGGTACCCTGAGGGACCCCGAATTTGACAACTCTATCAGAGCTTATATATTTTTTAACTTTAACTGATTGAGCTCTTTCATGTAATAGCTTCTAAATAGATTTAGAGTTGTTCCTCTAATGCCAATTTTTTCCAAGACCTCCAACATCTGTACATGACATACAGTGTCGAAGGCCTTAGCCAGATCAAGGAAAACACGGATTGTCAGTACACTATTATCTATGTTGTTATATAAAACATTTGTTGAGTGACAAGCTGCGACGGCAGTAGACGAGCCATTTTGGAAACTGTATTGATTTGGACTAATATTGTTGTGTTTAGTGATGTATTTTTCCAATCTAGTTTTTAATGCTTTTTCTACAATTTTGGCAAAGGTGGTTATCAAGGAAATAGGTCGGTAATTATTCATTTTATTTTTGACTCCCCTTTTACAACAGGAATTACAACCGATTTTTTAAATTCTGCTGGAAAAATACCGGTTTCAAATATTGTATTAATTAAATGAGTAAGTGGGAAGGCAATTTCGTTTCCTATTTCCTTAATTGTTTCACATCTGATGTTGTAATCTGGTGATTTATTCATTTTTGGTGTTTTTATTATTTCCTTTGTATCGGTAGGTTCCAAAAAGAAGGAGTATAGTGTAGGATTGTATTTAGGTGCGGGTGATGGTGGAGTATGTATTTTGGATGCCAGATTTTCTCCAACTTTAGAGAAGTATGGTATAAAAGCTTCCGCTTGTTGTTTTTCACTTTTTAAGAGTTCATTGTTATCGGTAACTATTTCTACAATATCAATTTTTTTATCAGGTACATCAATTTCTTTAACTATTTATGAACTATTTTCCATAAATTTTTTGTGTTTTCCTTATTATTAGTTATTTTATTATTGTAAGAATTCATTTTAGCTTCTCTTATAATTCGATTTAACTTATTTCGGTAATTAGTATAGTTTGCATGGGTGATAGGGTTTTGATTTGTTAAATACTCTTTATATAATTGATTTTTAGTAGCAATTGAATTAATGATGCCTTGCGAAATCAATCAATCTTTTCACTTGATTTCGTTTAATTTTCTTGTTATAAGTACTATACGCAATGCTTTCACTGACTAAGCTAATAAAATGTTGGGTCTTTAAGTTTATGTCATTTACATTGTAAAATGGCGCCCAGTCAAGCGTATTTAATTTTTTTTAGAGTATCATAATTTATGTATTCAATAACATTTCTCCGTTCTTTTTTTAAAATGGAGAACTCATCTAATTTTAAACTAACTATTGTGGCTTTGTGATCGGTAATCATGAAATCAGACGTTAAGGCTAGAATGTTACTGTCTAGATTAGGGCTTTTTGTTTTTAAAAATACATGGTCTAAACAAGTTTTGATACGTGTAGGTACATTTATAAGGGAAGTAAGGTTAAATTCTGATATGATGTCTAAATAGTCCGAGGAGTAATCTTGTTCCAATATGTTGATATTTATATCTCCTAAAAATATGTGGTTTCCAATATTTTTATAGTCTATCTGTTCTAGATATTCATGAAGACTAGCAAGAAAATTATTTATTTCTGTGGAAGGAGGCCTGTAAATTCCGGATAAAAGAAAAGTTTTTTCTTTGACTATATTTTCTATTTCAAGAAAAATAAAGTTACCAATATACACAATTTTGCTTACAAACTGCACATCATTTCTTAAGTAAATTAGAATACCATCATGGCTATTTATTTGTCCCTGATTATAAATCAAAGTATAATTTGGTAGATTAAAAAATTAATATTATCAATAATAAACGTTTCTGTTAGTGCAATACAGTCGAAGAAATAATCAATTTCTGATAAAACAACTTTTAGCTCGTTTAAATTTTGGTTGAATGTTTTGTTGTAATAAAGTAAAATTTCGATCTTAATTGTTTTTGGAAAGGTGACCTTTTAAATCTTGGATTGTATTCACTTCTAGAGTTTTGAATGGAGTAAAGTTTATATCTTTAATAAATGTCTCCATTTATTTATTTTGTATATAGATAACAGATAGGTACAATAAATATGAAAACTCTAAGTAATGTTTTAACTAATTACTAACGATAAGTTTTTTTTACTAATACTACAAAAAGTTGAAATATGGACGTTTGTTTCCAAGTAAATATTAATAAATCAAATTAAACTATAATTTTATAGATACATTGTTACTTTTCCACCAAGGAAAATAAAAAGTTAAATAAATTAAATTACAATTTCGTGAAAAGTAAAAATGAATAGTTGAGAGTTAAATATCAATGGAGTAAATCTTTGTCTATTTTAATAATACTACGATTGTTACTATTTCTTTATCTGACTTCTTGTTCTCACTTTTCTTCCTTTCGGGCTCTTCTTTTTCTTTCTTTTTCTCAGATTATCATTCTGATCTTCGGTTAGGGAAACTACTTCGAAGATTTCACCCTCGTCGTCGCCGTCATCAGAGACTGGGTCCGAGTCCGTATCTTTATTTGTATGCGCTTCTAGATCTTGAGCAATGTAAGACTTGCCATCGATTTCTAGCTTCTGACCCTTGATAATTTTAGCAGTATAGTTATTTTTTTTAGCCTCTCTTAGGTGTTTTACCAATATTTTTTGGGAACATCTATCTTCGTAGCTCAAATCATTTGCGATGTATATGCCAGTGCCTTTTAATTTTTGGACTTGAGAGAACACCGTTTTCTTTTTCAGTAACGAGATGAATTCAATCACTATGTGACTTTTGTTGGTATCTTTGCCAATCGTATAAATATTATTGAAATCAGTTTCCGTTATGTTTATTTGTAATAGCCCATTTAGTTTCGAGAGCACATCACTCAATAAATTTCTAGGGTTTTGTACTTTTAATCCAAAAATTACAATGTTGTTTCTCCTTGGTTTCCTGTCGATAGTTCTTATATGGTTTTCTATTAAGGTTACCTTTTGTTACTGTTATCAATAGTTTAATTTATTTCTTGTTTTAATTCTGTAGTTTGTTTCTCGTTTGCATCCAAAAGTAACTTCTATAATTCATTTTAGTGATATCATCCTTTATTCTTTCATCTGCTTCCACATTAACCATATTTTACAGAAATTGTTAGCCGAGGTGGAATAAAAGAATTGTAATATGAACAAACGAAAGAACCAATGATAACTGTTTGCAATAATATTCTATTTTTCGATTATAACAGGGTATATGAAACACAAGATTTCTACTCACAGATTGTATGTTTTTTAGTTAAATCTTTTAACAACTTTACACATAAATGAGGCACTTTATTTATACACAAACACCAGTTTTCAAGGAGCGATACAATTTACGTGTTGACCGTTCGCTTGCTTCGCTATGTATCTATTTAAAATCAAACTATGGTGATTTTACTATACCTACCTCTTTTGACACTTATACAATAATTGGACTCAAAATTTGAATACCTATTAGTGTGTGTTGGTTAGACACATGTTTCATTCCCTGTGGATGTTTTATTGATAAGAATGTCTACAAATGGTAAAAAATTGTTATTTTCAATTTAAAATTTTATAGATTTTCCTCATCTATTTATGTTTGTCGAAAATTATTTCCAAGATACTGTCATAAGGCCACATTGCGAAAATTTCTCCACCAGACAATGCGTTCATGGCAGGACCAAAATTTTGATAATAATCCATTCCATTCTGGATCTGGGTGTCTGATCAGTTTATAATTTTGATTAGATGAGTTTCTTGGACTGGTAAATTTATAAAAATGCTAACTACATCATCAAAACTGACTAAATAATGGTTTTTGTTTAAATCTTTTCTAAAAAATGTTGAATATTTTTAAGATACGAATCTGTTTGTTCTGCAAGGGGTTAGATAATTTTCAATATATGATTTGATAGTTTGATGCAGGGTGCTATAAATTGTATGTTTTCTATACATTGTTCGTCAAAAGTCCGGGACCGGACAAGTATTGAAGAAAATATAAAATTTTTGAAAAATCTTTTTATACCACAAGTTTTACTTCAACTTAAACTATAATTTGAAAATATTTTAAAATGTACAGGGTGTTCCAGTTTTGCGTACCGAACTTTTTTTCAAATGGATCTTTGGCTATCTAATGGCAGATTTAAAAAGATCACGTTTTAAGCCTTCAGAAAATATAGGTTTTGCTATCCTATACCGAGTGGTTAAAAAGATATAGCCACTTTCACAGAAAAATCACTATCCACTTAAAGACATTTTATGAAATAACCACTCGGTATAGGATAGCAAAACCCTATATTTGCTGAAGGCTTAAGACGTGATCTTTTTAAATCTGCCATTGGATAGCCAAAGATCCGTTTGAAAAAAAAAGTTTAGTGTAACACACTACTATGGCTAATTACTATTTATTTATTTAAAGAAACACACTCTGTATTAAACTTAATTTAAATACACACTCTACTTAATGTCTACTAATTTATTTACACTCGGTATAATAGTTCTAATTTATTTTCACCACTTGAATATTACACTATTTATCTTCACTATTTTATTCACTGTCCGATTACTAAGAACTTCTTTGAACTAACTATTTACTGTCCGTTTCACTAATTCTCTCGAACTAACTGTTTCAATAATAATTGTCCACGCACTCAAAAACCCGCGTATATATAGTCCTTCTCAACTCTAGAAAATTCCAGTACCTTCCGCGCTCGCCTTATGCACAAACAAAGCGAATGTCCTCGAAAGGAGCCCAGCCTCCCAGTCGAGGGACAGGACCGGCTTTGAGTTGGTGACCTCGCAACAATAAGTAGCAAGTAATATACAAACGAAACAGGGAAATTAAAATAAAATGTTTACTTAAAAAGTTTATTGATTCGAACGAAACAAAAATACAAAAGTTCGTGTACCTGGGTCTATACTCAGTCCATCCAAGCAACGGAGTGTTCCAAAACAGTATCATGCATAGTGCTCGTGATCACTCCAACTCTGTATGTAATTATTTTAACCAATAGATGCAAAGGCGCATGGTGATCACGCTTCTATCGTTGTTTGGGTCGCTCTGTTTGTTCGATGGATATAGTATAGGTACACAGATATATTATATATTAGATATAATCATATCATATAAATCGGGCAACATTAGTCTATGGCCGTTTAATCAAAAAGATAAAATAGTTAACTGTTTACATCAAACATTTTATTAACATTCGGTAATCAACTCTCGTCAAAAAGTATCTGACATCTTTTAGAAAGGGTGGACTACAAATGTAAAAAAATATGTGGTGTAAAATTATTAATATTTTTTACTTTTCGTCAAGCGGACAGAAAGTAATGACGCCTAATTTTTTACAAAATGTTTATATTGTTACTTTTCATAACGATAAGTTTTTCAAAATTGTTGCGAATGTTCATTAAATGCATTCAAACAAATGAGATGGATGCGAGTCCGACCGACCTCTAGTGCCGGTTCGAATAGGAAATTTCTTGTTTTTGTACTACGTGCATCTCGTAAACGCGCGTTTAAAAGTAATTGTAATTAAAAAATGTAATTGGAAATAGTAATTGTAATTGGAAAAGTAACTGTACTTATGAGAAGTAATTGTATTTAGATGATTCAAATAATATAATTACAAAGTACAATTCCTCCATAGATTTTGCTGCAATTACAATTCCAAATTACTTTAAGAAAAAAAAGTACTCAAGTACAATTACAAATTACATGAAACAAAAGTAATTGTAATTATTAATTACTTTTTAACTAGGAATTACCCAGCACTGGTGGTAGGTATCTTTATCGAGCCGAACATCCTAGTGATGGGCAAAACCAGTACAATTGGTTGTACTAGCACACTCCGTACAGTACACTAAATTGTGCCGTACAGTGCGTGCCATACAATTGTACGATGAGACCGAGAGCGACTCATGTCAACATTAGTGGCCGCGGCGGAGTAGTTTGTAGTAGAACGAGAAAGAATGACCCGTAGTACATACAAGTACGATACGTACAGATCATACTTATCATACTATTAGTGTAGTAGTAGAATCTATAAAATAATAGTACCTTTAAATATTGTTTTAGTGTTATTATTATAATAACTTCACCAGCACCCAACCGGCAAACCAGCAACTAAAACCAATGAAGTAATGGTGGATTGTTCTAATAGTACAATAAAATTGTACGGCACGTACATTAAAGTGTGCCGTACATTTTGTACGACACGCACAAGTACTTCCCATCTCTACAACATCCACAGACTCGGGACCTCGGTTCTACGTCTTATCCGAAAGACGGCTTACCTACATTATACCTCGTGCTTATTGGTATAATGCCTGCGAGCTGTGATGTGCTACCCACCCTAGTAAGCCAAGCTGTTTCGCTGCAGGCTGTACGGGCTCTACGATGGTGTTTCCCCAGTGGTCACCCATCCATGTACTAACCGCGCTCGACTCTGCATCACCGTAATTATCGCATCAGAGGCGTTCCACTATAGTGCTAGGTCGACGCCCTTATTTTTATTTCTTCTACGTATTTTCATTTAATTATTTTATTATTTAAGTTTTTCTACCTGTAACTTATTTTTTGGTCTGCTCTTTTGTTTCTTCTATTTTTGGAAGGTTTCTTGTTTTATTTTTGTTACTATGGTCACTGTCTGCGTCTGCGCCTCTATAGCTTCGTATTTTTTTTTATTATTTTGAATAATTGATTTTGTATAAGAAAATTGTCTATTTGATTACTGTATTTCCCATTTGGTGCTAACCATGTGCCTTTGTGGATTTTCTTATGTTGAAAAATTGTGCTGGCAATATCTCAGCTGCAAAACTAATCAGTATTTTTCCATTATCATTTGATTCTTTGTGTGTGCTATGTTTTCTAATTATTGGTGTGTACATTTCCTCCTTGCCTAATTTTGAATTCATATCGCCCATTACAATTTTAATGTCTTTATTTGTCATCGTGCGTTCGGGCGGAAATTAAGTGGACTGTATTTAGAATATATAAGTAAAAATATAACAAGTAATTTTATGAGAAAAAATTATTGATTGACAACAGGAAGCAGATAAGCAATCACCTCTTTTTCCTGGAGTTGGATCTTCTTGTCGGTACCGACTCTCTGTCTGTTGTCTGTTAGGAGAGGTAAAAGAAGTTAAAACTTTCAACAAACGCTAATTTACACAGAAGCAAATTATATTATATGTCTTAAGTTAAGTACGACGGCCATATCACAACTGCGTGGTCAACATCTAGTCGTTTTACACGCACACGCGCTAAGTAGTATGTGCTTCCAGATTTGGGGAAAAAAATAAATCAAGTCAAGTTTTTTCAAGTGTGTGCATCATTTGCAATTTGGTTGAATTCAAATTGTTTTCGTACCCTTAAAAAATATTTTAGTTAAAAATGTAATGTCGTTAAATAGAGAATTAAATTCTCGTTCAAATGAGGTGTCACATTATACCGATTTCTATTTAAAAAAATAAACGATTACGTCACTACACCTACACCGTTGACGTCATCCCTACTCCATGTACGTTATACATGGGTATTTTACAACAAAAATCGACCTGTTTCGGGATTTCCCTTAAAACTCGACGGTTCTCGAAATAATGATAATATTCCATAATTTAGCTGTTCACTATATGATTATCTATTACTGTTATAAATTTGCCTTTTTGTAGTGCTAACTTTATACCTATTAATTCCCTGTGTTGGGTTTTTCAGAACAATATTAAAAATGTTGCGCCAAAGCTGAGCAAACCAGCAAAAAAAGATGGCGATTGGCGGAATGTCTGAGGATAAGTGAGTAAGCCAAAGAAATAGAAGAAGGCAAAAATTAGGTAAATATAATAATAAAATTATATTGATTCAATGTTATTTGTTATGGTTTTCACGGTATATCGTGTGTTCTTGAAAGACATTTTTTTTAGAGATTTCAGCTATTCGTCACAATGAAATTTATCGTCGTTAATTGTTTACGTCAAGTTATAAAATATTAATATAAAACACTTTATTAAATTAATCATAAAGTCATCAATATTAACATAACTACGAAAATAGAACTATTGTGAGACCTAAAAAAAGACTAACTCTCTAAATTATTCGAAGTCTCTTAATAAAATAAAAATATAACTCATTCAATTAAAACAAATCTAATTTAAGGTAGGTGTTGCATTTCATAAAATAAATTGATAAAAATGATATGACGCACCCTGTATTGAGTCAGTAATATGTGTGTCAAGATTGTTACTAAACGGTCGCTCCACTTTCGAATTTGTCCACACACCACTTGTGATATTTTGGACATGAGAATATCTCTTAGCTTATCTACCTACTACTTAGAATAACTGAACTATTATTGTGATTATCTGATTATAACTAGGCTGGCCGACACTTTGTCGATTCGGTAAGGAATTTATCGGTAAATGGGAGAAAAATAATATCTGAGCCAAGGAATTTGCCAGAATAAATGAATTTAACTTATTTCAGCATCGTATTCTCATAATCTATTTATTAGTGATTACGGTGAATTCGGTTTTCCCGTGAGTAAACTCACCTAATTTGTAAAACACTGATTACAACCTCAATAATTACAAGTTACTTAGGTAATCAATTTTAAATAAAACAGAATCACATTTTCTGAATAAACCACTATGTTAAAGTTATAAGCCAAGCAACAGATAAATATTTTTAAGAAAAATCCTAGTAGAATGGTGTCATCATATAAAATAAAATTTTGATGTTTTTCAGGCTCGACCCATCAATTTGTTCGTATTTTAATTACCTACGTTCTTTGTATAGGTACATGTAAAGAAAATAAGTTTTCTTTAATATATTTTTAGCACGCTTTGCGTGACTGTTGGTAAAATGTCAAACTTTTTAGTCTGTCATTATTAGAATATTGTGTCAAGAAAAATGCAAAAAAAAAGTAAACTTTTGTTGGAATATATTTTATGTACAAAGATTAGAATTGATGGAAAAATAAACTTTGAATGTCGTTTCTTTGTTTTTAGGTAAAGTTGCTACAATAGTGTACTAAATAAGATGTTTGTTTTTGATAAAAAAATTAACAAATACATCTTTGTTTTCAGAAGCAACACATTCGTTTATTTTATCCTAAACTATAAGATATAGTCTTATAAATTAAACAGAACAAAAAAACTAATAGTGACACCATTAATAAAAGTCAAACTACTATTAAACGATAAATTGGAAATAAATGGAGTATATGATTCAGGTTCGAATGTTTCTCTCATTAATTCTAAATTATTAAAATTAAAAAACAAGAAAAATAATTTAAATGAAGAAAATTTAGTTACAATTAATGGTTTTAAAAAGACAAGTGGTTTGACAAATATAAAGATAAAAATTTTCGAAAAAGAAGAAAATGTGGATGTTTACATAATTGATGAACCAAATTTCAGATATGAGTTTTTAATAGGATTAGATATAATAAAAAAATACAAGCTTATACAAGATGAGGAGTTAAAAATAACACAAAAACAAAACTTACATGTAGAGACTATAAAAAAAGAGGAAGAGATAAGTAAAGAGAATAGTGAGGATAACAGATATGAAAAAAAATACGAAATAAATTTCAATGAACATATAAAGGAATTTGAAATAAAAGTTAATCATTTAGATGAAAAGAAAAAGGAAGAGATTAATAAACTAATACAAAAATAGGTAAAAGTCTAGTTTAGTGAACCAACGCGGATTTTGATGAAATATTTTTTTTAAAATTAATTCGAGGTCGCTGAACACGGAAATGAAAAAAGAAATCGGCGCTCTCTTACCAAAAACGAGTTATGAATTTTTGAAGATGAGTTCAGATCATCACTGCACTGGTTTTATTGTCATATTATAACTGCTTTAAATGATGCATTATAACGTCTACAAAATGTTAAATACACTATAATTGCTTTTTACGATATTCCTCTCACACACACATTTAAAAAACACTGATATTGATATTCATTTCTTGTAAATTCTTTTTTTAATTCCTATGACATAGAAGATATAAACAAGATGAACATCATGAACATACACATATTTTTCCGATAGCTGGCGCTGTATTTGGCTCAACTTTCGTTTAACTGAAATCAGTTATGGAAAAATTGAATGAACAGCTATCAACATACTGTGAAAAAGGCGCGCCGGATCGACGTCGATCCGGCGCGCTCGCTTCTCTCGCGATAATCAATCTACTTCATTATTTCAAACGGAAATCCAATCTTATCTCTGAATTAGAAATTTATCTCAACTTTCGTTTAACTGAAATCAGTTATGAAAAAATTGAATGAACAACTATCAACTTACTGTGAAAAAGGCGCTCAGGATCGACGTTTCGCAATTCGCAGCAACTATTTTCGTTGTCAGCAGTGTTTATAGAGGCCGAACAACTGAGGAGGTAATTTTTTTAAAGAATTAATTGAAGTGTGCAATTCAGAGGAAAAAAAATGTTCAGCATCCTCAATGATCAAATTGAAAGGTTCATTATCATTCAAATAAATGATAAATATCAACCAAACTTATCTCAAAACTAACCATCTTTCTAAAATCATCATCTCTCAAAATTTGAAAGAAAAAAGTTTCAACTGTAATACAGCGCCAGCTATCGGAAAAATAGGTGTATGTAAAATAGGTGTATGTTCATGATCATCTTGTTTATATCTTCTATGTCACGATCATGAAATCGAAAATATTCAGCAACTAATTCAAGTGGCTAAATATCTAATGGCTGAATATGCTATTAGGTTCAAGTTGTGCGACTAAGAGAAAACAGACCAAAACTTATATGTCAGTCATGTTGCATGAAAATGTCAAAAGATATAATAATTGTGGAATTAAAAAACGAATTTGCAAGAAATGAATATCAATATCAGTGCTTTTTAAATGTGTGTGTGAGAGGAATATCGTAAAAAGTAATTATAGTGTAATTAACATTGTGTAGACGTTATAATGCATCATTTAAATCAGTGCAGTGCTGATCTGAACACATCTTCAAAAATTCATAACTCGTTTTTGGTAAGAGAGCGCCGATTTCTTTTTTCATTTCCGTGTTCAGCGACCTCGAATTAATTTAAAAAAAAATATTTCATCAAAATCCGCGTTGGTTCACTAAACTAGATTTTTTCCCAAAAATATAAATCAGTATTTGGAAAAGACAAGTATGATGTAAGAAGAGTTAAAGAATATGAAGCAAGAATAGATTTATTAGTGGATAAATACTGCAGCAAAAGACCATACAGATGTACTATAGAAGACAAAGAAGATATAGCGGAGCAGATAGCAAAATTATTAGATAATAAACTTATCGAAGAGTCTTACAGTCCATTTGCAGCGCCGGTAACTTTGGCATTTAAGAAAGAAGAAAATAAAAGGTCGAGACTATGTATAGATTTCAGGGACTTAAATAAGATAATAGTACCACTGGCTCAACCGTTCCCATTGATTGAAGACCTTATGATAAAGACAAGAAATTGCAATTATTTTACAAGCTTAGACACAAACTCAGCTTTTTGGTTTATACCTCTAAGAGTAGTGGACAGGAAGAAGACAGGATTTGTAACACAAGAAGGACACTTTCAACCATTTGGTTTGAAGACATCACCAGCAATATTTCAGAGAATATTAAGTAATATACTTCAAAAATATAAACCTACCGATTTTACTGTGAATTACATAGATGATATCCTGATATTTTCAAAATCATTTGAAGAACACATAAATCACTGGAAACAGTTGCTAGAAGCAATTTTAACAGAAGGATTTCGATTAAAATTTACAAAATGTACATTTGCATCAGATTCAGTCAAGTACCTAGGACATATTATTCAAAATAATTCGATGAAACCAGTGAAGGATAATCTAGTTTCGATAAGGAATTTCCCAGTACCGGAAACTCAGAAGAATGTTAGACAATTTTTAGGAAAAATAAATTTTTACCATGAATACATACCAAGAGGCACAATAATATTAGACCCACTACATAACTTCTTAGAAAAAAGCAGAGACTTATTTGGTCTGAAGAATGTCAAAAAGCCTTTGAAAAAATTAAGAGCCGCTTATGTTCACAACCAATACTAGAAATATTTGATCAAGATCTACCAATAAACATTTATACCGATGGATCGCTAGAGGGCGTCGGAGCAGTATTGAAACAGATACAAAAATATGGTAAAGAAAAACCCGTGGCTTACTTTTCAAAAAAACTAAATGGAGCACAAAAGAAAAAAAAAGCTATATATTTAGAATGTTTGGCCATCAAAGAAGCACTGAGATATTGGCAGTACTGGTTAATAGGTAAATCATTTACTGTTTACTCAGACCACAAACCACTAGAGAATATGAACTTAAAAGCAAGAACAGATGAAGAGCTGGGTGATCTGACTTATTACCTTTCACAGTACGACTTTAAAATTAAATATTCCCCGGGAAAAGAAAATGTAGAAGCAGACTGTTTAAGTCGAAATCCTGTATTGGAACCAGAAGAAAATATAGAAGAACAATTAAACTTAATTAATTTGAAAGATATTATAATAGATCAGAATAAAAATGAGGAAATACAGAGAAACAGAAACAAAATAATTGAAAAACATAATGTATATTACAAAAAAATAAGAAACAAAGAGAAAATAATAATAACGGAAGAATTTAGTATTGGACTTATAGGACTTATTGGAGTTGGTCAAATGCTAAGGACTATTAGTTCACTATATATAACAAAGAATTTAACAAAAAATATAAAAAACGTTTGTAGAAGCTGTGAAACTTGCATAAAAAACAAAATAAGAGGACAGGACAAATACGGAATGATGTCACATTTAGGCCCGGCGACTAGACCTTTTGAAATAGTATCAATAGACACAATTGGCGGTTTTGGTGGTTCGTGATCAACAAAGAAATACCTACATCTTTTAGTAGACCACTTCACTAGGTACGCATTTATTATAACATCGAAAACCCAGAGTGCACATGATTTTTTAATGCTAATAAATAAAGTCACCGAAACGGAAGAGATAGGAATGCTCCTCACCGACCAGTATCCTGGAATTAATTCAAAAGAATTCAAAAATTTTCTCAGTGACAAGCAAATAACAATGATATTTACAGCAGTGAACGCACCTTTTTCAAATGGCCTAAATGAAAGGTTAAACCAAACACTAGTTAACAAGATTAGGTGCAGAATAAATGGATGTGGAAAAAAAAGTATGGACTACAATAGCACATGAATGTGTAGAAAAATACAATCAGACTAATCACTCGGTAACCGGCTATGCACCATGCTATTTGTCATATGGGACAGCCGTTACGATATTACCAAATGATCTGCGCCAATATATTCACAGTGACTGGACCAGAGATAAAGAAAGAGCACTTAATAATACTTTGAAATCACATAATTATAACAAAATGCGCTATGATACATAAAGACAAAATAGAGAATTTAAAGTTGGAGATATGGTATATGTAGAAAATGGGAATAAACTGAATAGAAGAAAACGAGATGAACTGAGAATTGGACCATATAAAATAGTAAAAAAAAAATCTAATACAATTTATGAGGTAGATAGAGGACACAGGAAAACAGAGTCAAACCTATTTCATATTACAAAACTAATTCCAGTACAAATAACAAAATATGAAGAAGAGATGAAAGAAAAACTTAACGAGTTCTGAAGAGAAAATTTACGCGTGAATTTTCTTTCCCGGGGGGGGGGGGAGTAGGAGTTGTAAAGAAAATAGGTTTTCTTTAATATATTTTTTTTAATTTAGCACGCTTTGACTGTTGGTAAAATGTCAAACTTTTAGTCTGTCATTATTAGAATATTGTGTCAAGAAAAAGGCCAAAAAAAGTAAACTTTTGTT
This sequence comes from Lochmaea crataegi, assembly GCA_947563755.1. Classification (NCBI taxonomy): domain Eukaryota; kingdom Metazoa; phylum Arthropoda; class Insecta; order Coleoptera; family Chrysomelidae; genus Lochmaea; species Lochmaea crataegi. Next base: position 50,158,124 of record OX387428.1, read on the forward strand.
GGAATATATTTTGTGTACAAAGATTAGAATTGATGGAAAAATAAACTTTGAATGTCGTGTCTTTGTTTTCAGGCAAAGTTGTTACAATAGTGTACTAAATAAGATGTTTGTTTTTGATAAAAAATTAACAAAATAAATCTTTGTTTTCAGAAGCAACACATTCGTTTATTTTATCCTAAACTAGAAGATATAGTCTTATATACATACCATTGAGATTGCTTCAGTACGCTATTTTTCGGTTTAAATGTTTATAACAAATTACTGAAAAACATTTGCGTGTCCAAATCATATCAAAATTATACTACGTAATGTCTTTTATATGATGGCACTATCCGTTTTCTACTAGGATTTTTGTCAAAATTTACTATACTTGTATGCTCTATTGCTTGGTCTATGAAAACGAAATATTATATCTAACAGTAATGCGATCGATATAGAATATTGTGCTAATATGAACAAATACCAAGGGATGACCCATTTTTCGTTTGGTCTATCGAATGATTTATATTTCTCTTCAGAATCGGGTACCAATTCAAGTTTTAGGAAAGGTTTGTTAAAAAAGCAGTCACTTTCTAAAAAGAAGTGCTTTTGTGGGTTTGTTATTGAGTATCTCTTTAGGTATGTTTTTGAAATATTTGGTACGGGTCAGTTGTATTTTGTTGTTTCTGATTTTTATAGCTATTTATACTATAATTACTGCTTTGTCTTGAAAACTAAATTATATCTGCAAATTAATTTTGTGAATATCTGCATTGACCAGTACATGTTTCACAATAATTTTTTTTATTCAATAACTGTGTGAACATTATTGCATTAATATTGTAACTTGTGCATTTCTGTACTTTGTGATCTCTTCACTTCTGTTTTATTTCCGTAGACACCTGATGCATGTGATGCAACCCATAATTTTTCGATGACTACTTGAGTTTTATTTTTATGGAAACGATGAACTTCAAATTTCATAGGAATCCCAATTATGGGTTGTTATCGGAAATTCAACTCTTGGTGAGTACCTGCACATAGAATATAAATAAACAGCAATGTTTAGTTGCAAAGCTTCTGCAACTCTGTAAAATATAATTTAATTTAATTTATAAAAGAATATCACAAGTTTTAATAATCTAACCTATCATTAAAAACATTCAACTTTATAAATTTAAATATATATCATTGGTATTGATAAATAAACATTAAAGTAAATGAAGATAAGAAGTTTTCGTTGTTTGCTTTATATTTATACAAGAAATCTTAGCCTATTATACCGTCCATGTCGTTACTAAAGTCTTTAACTACCTGGAATTTGTGATACAATTTTATATTGTTGAATTTTAGTGATATTTTACTTGAACCAAGTGATATAATGGATCCGCCTATTCCATTTATTTTAGTTTTACTATAATCGTTTATTTGCTGTTCTATTTTAGAACATTGTTCAAATATTGTACTAGTAGAAGCTCCCGTATCCAATAATAATAATAATTTACTACCCCCATTATGTAGTTCTACAAAGTTTAAACCATTTAGTTTAAAAACGTTTTTTGTTTTAATAGCATTACTCGTTTGAGGGACGAAAAAATGTTGCCGGTATAGTATTGTAATGTTTTTGTTATTTATTTAAATAGTTTTTACCGGTGGGATAAGATTATACACACTATGGCTAATTACTATCTATTGATTTATTTATTAAACTTAATTTATATACACACTTTACTTATTGTCTACTAATTTATTTACACTCGGTATAATAGTTCTAATTTATTTTTACCACTTGAATATTACACTATTTATCTTCACTATTTCATTCACTGTCCAATTACTAAGAACTTCTGTAAACTGTCTGTGAACTAAATCAAACCCCCGCACATATATAGTCCTTCTCAACTCTCGAAAATTCTAGTACCTTCCGCGCTCGTCCTATGCACAAACAAAGCGTCTTCTCGAGAATGTTCTCGAAAGCGCATTCACCAAAATTTATAATCGAAAGACAGGGCCGGCTTTGAGTTCACAACATTGCCCCCTCCTTAATAGGAAGTTCCTGGAACTTCTGTGTAGCCAGGACTGGATCTTTATATCGGCAACTGGACCCATTTCTACACTTTCCGGTCGTATGGAAATAACACTTCCATCATATTCCTGATGATTCGCCAATCCAACTGGTTGCTCTCTATCTTAGGCTTGGCTAGTTTCTTCCCGTTGGATTCCAGCACATGCTCTCGAAGGCTACCTACCGCGTCCCACACATTCCGGTAGGTGGATCGATATTGAAATTCGTTCTTTGTTACCAGGTGAAGATGTACCGTAAATTGTGTTTGAGTCTCATCGTCTTGCCAGGGGTTGGAATCTGTTCTTCAAGTTTTTCTAGTTGCCCAAACTTCTTTCGAAAGACGGTTGTCAAACCTCGTGCGTTTTTTATACTGGCTGGGAAGTTGTGTGCCAGTGAATAGTATTCCGGGAGCGTGAACAAGTCTTGTCGTTGCTCTGTAGTGACTCCAAATCTAGCCTTATCGGTACCTCCATATGCGCCCATAAATTCTTCGAAGGCAGGGTCAGAATCTTCCTGGAGATGGTTCACTCCTTCCTCTATGTCATGGTCTCCTTCGAATGGCGCTAGTCGGCTTTGGTGAACTACTTTCGGATTTCCATTGGGGATCTTGCTTATCCTATAGATGACGTCATTGATCCTCTTCTTGATCAAGTACGGACCCTCCTAAGATTTTTGTAATTTTGGAGAAAAACCTTTTCTCCTATTCGGGTTGTGTAACCATACTTTGTCCCCTTCTTTGAAACTGCTTTCTGTAGCCTGGGTGTCGTACCGTTTTTTCATTCTGTCGCTGGCAATTTGAAGATTCGTTCGGACCAATTCATGCACATCGTCCATCCTTTTTCTCAACTCGATCACGTAATCTTCTCCAGTTAGATCTTCTCCAGGTCGACAACCAAATTCCAGGTCACAAGGAAGCCGCATTTCGCGTCCAAATAGGATTTTCGCAGGTGCTTGACCTGTGGACTCATTGATGGCGGATCGATAAGCCAATGCAAATAGGAAAATATATTGGTCCCAATCTCTCTGGTGGCTGGAAACTACGTTGGACAGGTATTTTCCAATAGTCCTGTTCATTCTCGCAACCATTCCATCTGACTGTGGATGCAACGCCGTTGTCCCGATCTTCTTCATTCCCAGCTTGCCACAAATTTTCTGAAATACATGGCTTTCGAAATTTTTTGCCTGTGCACTACCAAGGGCACTCCATATCTGCAGATGAATTCCTTCACCAATACATCCGCGACAGTTGTGATTCGGGATCGCGAAAACTTCTACCCACTTTGTGAAATACTCCATCACAACCAGGATATCTTTTCCACCATTTTCTGTCGTCGGAAGCGATGTCTAAAGCAATCCTTTCGAATGGGCTTCCAACATTATACTGTTTCATGGGTGCCTTTCCCTTGCGATGTGGTCCATTACTCGTAGCACAAGTAGTACACTTCTTACACCAGTCCTTCACATCGTCGGAGCTGTTCATCCAATAAAACCTTTCACGGACTCGCTGAAGGGTTTTCTTCACTCCCAGATGACCTCCCGATGGACTGTCGTGTAACTTCCTCAATACCTCCGCAAGTAAATAAAATCACCTATGCTGATGTAATAAAAAAGGAGAAACCAAAATGTGAACCAAAGGAAAACTTTCCTAGTATAATTATAAAACCAACAAAAACTCAGTCGTCATCAAAAACTAGAAAAGAACTAAATGAAAATATTAATCCTGTAGAACTAAAAGTTGGGGTGAAAAACATTAAAAATGATAAAAATGGTGATATAATTATAAGGTGTCAATCTAAACGTGACACTGAAGTATTAAAAGAAGCAATTAGTAGTAAACTGAAAAAATATGAAATAAAACTAACTTCAATGAGGAAACCAAAAATTCAAATAATTAATGTAAGCCAAAAATACTCCAAGGAAGAAATTGAACACTTTATAAAAGAGCAAAATAACGCACAGGATAAAATAAAGGTAACCTATATGAGAAGAAATTAAAATAATAATAGTACTGTCTTCTGTGAATGCTCTCCTCCTGCATTAAAACACTTGATAGATCTAAAGCGGATTTACATTGGATGGGAAAGATGTCCAGTCTACGAAGATTTGAGTATTACAAGGTGTTTTGGAAGCCAGGGTTTTTTTCATACAAAAGCGAATTGCAAAACTAACACTGTATGTGCTTTATGTTCAGAAGAACATGATCAATTTATTTGTACAAGTCAAAATGAGTGTTGTATTAACTGCCAGATATCGAACAAAAAATATAATACGAACTATACAACAGATCATAAAAGTACCAGTCTAGGCTGTCACATGCTTAAATATCATACACAGGTGCTAAGGAGTAAAACTGACTATGGTACTTATTACTAAAATATATTTATTCTTTTTTTATCTTCTTCATTAACAATCTTTGTATTTTTATAGTTTCATTTCAATTTTTATATACAGTGCCATTCAAAAGTCCCCCCCCCCTCGTATCTTTTGAACGGCTACACTTACATTATTAAAATTTGGAGGGTGAAAATAAAGTGTTGTAAACTTCTCTACGAATGGTAACAGGTGACGTAATAGTAATAGATGACGTCACAGTGCCACTCTGGCCAATAATTTTAAATAGGACCTTATGGCAAGTGATATCTCGTTTGAAAGGCATTGACATTGGCTACATAGCCATATTAATTTTGTTTGGGTTTAAACTAATTTTGACGGATAAATTAAATAAATACCAAAATTATTGAAATTATTTTTTTAAAATTTAATTAAGCAAATATCAACAATGGATTCTTATAGCAAGTGTTCGAAATGTGCTCCGTCTACTTCCCAACAGTAATACATCCTATTCGTAAACTCTTGTCGTACTCGTTCGAATGTGTCAGCTGAAATTGCATTGCATTCTTCAATAATTCTTTCTTTCAAAACGCCAATGCTATCTGGTGCCGTAGTATAAACCTTGGATTTCAAGTACCCCCATAGAAAAAAATCTAATGGTGTCAGATCTGGTGACCGAGGTGGCTATTTTATAGGACCTCGCCGGCCGATCCATCTACCTCGATATTCTTCATCCAGGTAACGTCTTACTGCACCATAATAATGTGCAGGAGCACCATCTTGTTGAAATGTTATTTCCAGATGGCCGAATTCATCTGGATGATCTTCCAGAATTTCAAGAATTAACGGCTCAATTGCATTTTGTAACATCTCCAGATACACTTCACCGCTTAAATTTGAATTTAGGAAAACAGGACCAACTATGTGGTTTCCCAAAATACCTGCCCAAACATTGACTTTTTCTGGAAATTGGGTATGTTGTTCACGAAAGGTGTGAGGATTTGTGTCACTCCAATACCTTACATTTTGTGTATGCACATTTCCATTGAGGCAAAAAGTACTTTCGTCATTAAAACAAATTTTTTTTTGTGTAATGTGGGTTTTGACTAATTTTATTTGTCATACATTCACAGAATTCGAGTCTTCTGTCGGGGTCGTCATCCGAAAGGTGGTGCACCATTTTTAACTTGTATGGATGAAATTTATTTTTAGCCAACACTCTCTGTACTGTACTTTTACTTACTTCACAGATAGACGCAACTTTAGTTGAAGAGGAAGTAGGGTTTACTACCATTTCAGCAACTATATCAATTTTTCTATCATCACTAAATGTTGGTCGACCAGATCGTTTGGCATCTTGAACACTACCTGTTGCTTCAAACTTGCGAAGAAGCTCGCTCAAATAAGTTCTCGAGATAGGGCGATCTGAGTATCTCTCATTAAATAAACGTTCCGCTTCATGGAGATTCTTTCTAGATTCACCAATTATTAAGATAGCTGCTACTTTGTCGGCTTGAGTACGTACCATTTTGCCTATGTAAACTCTTAAACGTCTCGTTAAACAATAATAAAATTAAATATTTAAGCTATTTAGAAAAACTTTGCAAAGCAACAAATACTATTAAATTAAAAACGTCAATTTTTTTGACAACTAACCAGATGCGGACTGAAAAATCTTCAATATTTAAATGTGAAATAATAATTTTGGTATTTATTTAATTTATCCGTCAAAATTAGTTTAAACCCAAACAAAATTAATATGGCTACGTAGCCAATGTCAATGCCTTTCAAACGAGATATCACTTGCCATAAGGTCCTATTTAAAATTATTGGCCAGAGTGGCACTGTGACGTCATCTATTACTATTACGTCACCTGTTACCATTCGTAGAGAAGTTTACAACACTTTGTTTTCACCCTCCAAATTTTATTAATGTAAGTGTAGCCGTTCAAAAGATACGAGGGGGGGGGGGACTTTTGAATAGCACTGTATATAATATATATATACAGATACATTCAAACACAAACGGAACATAGGGATTTTAAGCACTGTATCAGAAATGCTTTTGAACTAGTCGACCAACATCCAGCTTCAACAGATTAAAAACACGATTATTACAATCGTTTATTTGGACACCTATAACATCATACAATTCCCACCACTCCGTATTCTCAACTGTGGGCGGTCCTTAATTCGCGTTAGAAGTCAGTAAACAGCAGTCGGTAGGTAGAGTACAATTTAAAGAATCTTATTTTGTTTTATTTACGAATTTATTTTTATTTTGAAAGCCGTTATTGCCAAAAGAAATCAAAACATATTATCTTAACTCGAAACATTAATTGTTAAAGAGAATTTTCAATTAATTTTCGATTTTAACAACATAAAACGTAAGCATATTGTTTCAATATGTAGCGACGTTTACTACCCCCATCAAATAATTATTCAATACTAAATCGCAGTTCGCACCAGAGGTTCGCACATAACTAACAAATTTTGGAAGGAGAATGGGCGGCGAATTGGTTCTGAATCCAGCTGTCTAGATCAATACTTGATATTAATTGAAGTGAACTTATAGAAATGTTTTGTTTGTGGACTATTTAGATCGGACAATACATTAAATCCCTATGTTCCGTTTGTGTTTGAATGTATCTGTATACAGGGTGCCCCAGACTAATTGATCCAGGCTATATCTCTTAAACGAATAGAGATTTTCGAATGGGACAAAAACTGATCTATTCCATATCTAATACACTTTAATATGGCGTTGAAAAGATCATCCACTAAATATTCATCCCTTAGTTACAACCCCTAACTTTAAATTTTTTAATAGCACCCTGTATATTTTTTCATAATTTTGGATGTGGTCATCTATTCAAGAAATTTTTCAAAAATAAAATGGGTTCATAAGTAATCAAGAAAATATCAGTTTATTTTTTATTTTAGTTAAATTAATCAAGAAAGCCTTAAAGCTTAAAGGAACAATAAAAATAAAGTAATAAAGATTACATGGCTTGAATCATTGCAGGAGTAATTTGGCGACATGCTTGTCTTATGTTTTCTTTTAATTCGTCTACATTTTGCCGTTTTCATTGATAAACAATATTTTTTATCACTGGCCCTGGCCGGGTGAACCCTTTTCCAAAAAGGGACCAGTTCTCAAAATCTTCCTCTTACTGGATGGCAACCAACAAATAATGAACCAATATCAACAACATGTGGCATACCTCCAATGCCAAAACTTCAACGTTGGCGCTTTCAATCGTTTGAGTGTAATAAATCCCCTATAAGGGTTTGTGAAAACGGCTTCCAGAACAGGACGGAATTCTCCAACAATACGAACTCCTGTAGAACAAAATACTATACCGTATATTCCATAACTAATTCAAAACGAGAACCTATAAAACCCAGCAGGGGATGACTTCCCAGTCATTAACAAAATTCAGATTCTCGTTCGATGCACTTTTGGAAACCAAGCCATCTAGTAGAAAGCACACAGCGGAAAAAAAGTGACTGACACTTCCTCAACTTCAGTACAGAATACTACATAGAGAAACCTACCCGAAACATACATCCGAACTACACTGCTCACTATACCGAGCGTGTTCCGCACAGATCAAGTCATAAAGTGCTACACTTTCCTCTATGTGAGCCACGGCATGACGAACGAACGCTTTTATCCAAGACACGACTGTCACGGCCAATTGTCAATGTCATCCAACAAATAATTCCACTTTGTAAACAATGGACAGAAATAATAAAGTCTGTATTAAGGATTGTCTGTATTAACCTGGTTAATTATTCAAATAAATTTGAGCAATAGATAGTACCACAATACCCCCCTAGAAACGTAAACCACCTGCCCAAAATTAAGAGTCAAGAGTTGACAAATCAGGTGAACGTGCCGCCCACATAATTTCTGGAGAGTTGTTTTTGTAGGTGGTCGCTAACGATTCTCGCATTGTGTGGAGGAGCTCCGTCTTGTTGCTTGTTTCTTGATTACTTACGAACCCATTTTATTTTTGAAAAATTTCTTGGAATAGACGATGGAAGACCACATCCAAAATTATAAAAAAATGTACAGGGTGCTATTAAAAAATTTAAAGTTAGGGGTTGTAACTAAGGGATGAATATTTAGGGGATGATTTTTTCGACGCCATATTAAAGTGTATTAGAAATGGAATAGATCAGTTTTGTCCCATTCGAAAATCTCTATTCGTTTAAGAGATATAGCCTGGATAAATTAGTCTGGGACACCCTGTATATTTTTATAATATATTTGGTATTAAGTTTTCTCTAATCAATGGATATTGCAGAGCTTGATATAATGAATGAAATTGGATGTGAAGAAGATATAATTGATTCTAATAAAAATATGCGTTATGATGCTGATAGCTTTAATAATGAATTAACTTTAATTGGCAATTTAACAAATTTGCTAAAAATCTTACATGTAAATATTAGAAGTGTTAAAAAACATTTTGATGAGTCATTAGTATTTTTAGAAACTTATAATTTAAAAGATTTAGATGTAATAATATTAGGTGAAACTCGCACAGTTACTGAACTCCAAAATTTGGTCATTCCTGGATATGAAAACATTTTTAATGAAAGTGTGATTAATCAATGTGATGGAGTTTTGATTTTTATCAATTGTAATATTCAGTTTGAGATAGAACATATAAAGTTGCAATTCACAAATGTAACAATAAGCTCATTAACTTCTAATTATAACAATATACTGCACCACTAAATGATGTTTAGAGATATGAGACCCTCAAAAAGATGTTGAGCACCAAAATATGAGCCAAAAAAAAAGGTATTTATGTTCACTTCTCAAAGTTGAAGTTATGAACGTGGGTTCTTATGAACCTAGAGTAAATTGCAGAGATTAGTCTAATCGGATAACATGATTTAGAGCTATTGTAATAATATCTTGTAAGTAAATACCATGGGCGCCACAAAGTTTTCTCAAAAACTTTGAAAAGACCTACAAAGACTCTAGGTAGTAGCTATTTTGAAGTTTACTTGTTACTGCAGGTAGGTAGTTGAAATTAAAAATAAAAGACAGTCTCAATGATTACTAAGTCTAATGAAAATAGTGATGAATAGTGATACAAAAAATACAATAGTTATACAAAGAAAACAAAAGTTATCTTGACTGCTTTTAGTTGGTGTTAGTTAAGTTAGTGTTATTTAATACTAGGAAAGATATGGGAACAATATAAATGCCATACAAATAAAAACACTATCCGCTCTTAAGCGACTTATCTGTAGTGACGCTTATGTTTGAGGTCCCTCGGTCCCTGTAGGTATATAAGTCTTCTGCTAAGTTAGCTAAATCTTCCGGTAACTTCAGGCAAGCTGTGTACTAAGCTTCACACAGGAACCCTAAGATGCACCTCAGGCTTTGTAGTAACCTCTTAGAAACTATCAGATATGGGTAAATTGTAGATACAGGCCTTGTATCAACCTCGGAAAAACCCCATAAAAAACCATATAGAAAACCATAATAAAAACCGCTAAAAGATATAAAAAATAACAGTTTCCATCATATCACAATTTTTTTAAACCCCCCCCCGCCCCCCCCCCCAAGAAAATAATAATTTTACAGTTAGGTGATTTACATCAAATCCTATTTGAAGGAATAACAACAAAAAAGTTTACAATTAAATGTTTCACATTTCTAACTAAAGAAAAAAGTGAACAGACATGCCCCCGGAAAGTTTTTGTTTTATAAATTTGGTTATCTTTGAATTCTGTACAAATATGTTAGGTAATAGAAATATGAGAATTTAGGAATTAAACAACAGGTAAATGAATAGTAGTGTCGTCTGCAAAATTCAATAGGAAGAACAGATATTCATTTTTTATAAGCTTCCGCCATGTAAAAATACTATCTGTCATTCCATTTAAATCCAAACACATCGACAGTTTAGTTATCTATATGTCTTTAATTAATGTATAAAAACTTACCAGAGATAAGAATTATCGTTTAAACCATTTATTTAACAATCATCTATTGTTTACAAATTATAATTCTTCAATATCTCTGCGGCTTCAAAGGAATTTTATTTCGCCCTTTCTTAGCGACAGATTCAGAGAGACAACCCAGCCTGCTTTTACAACTTCCACTCTGTCTTAGCGCAGAACCACAGAAGCGCAGGTCACAAGTAAAAATCAATAATTCCCTCGAAATGCCTGCTACCACTTTAACGTTAATATAAGAAACAAAAGATACTGTTTCATCCCCCTAATAGCCGGAAAAAAAATTTCAGTGAGAGGAAATTTTTTTTTATAACAACCAGAAAACCCCCCGCAAGATTAATATACGCCGAACACTAACCTAACCTGCACATGAAAGAAAAAAAAGAAAACAAAGACACCAATGTCTTCCGATATCATCTTTAGTCAAGGTTAAAATATTGGTGAGAAAAACCAACCAGAACTATAACCACCCTTGGAAAGACCTCGCGTTAGATGTTCGTCAGCGTCGTGGTTAACTTCCCTGGTAGTTATAATCCGGGAAGATCCTTCACCCCAACATTACACCTTACTAATATATCCAACAAAACTTAAATACTAAGTGAAATGGAACAACGTCCAGAAAGATATATTGAATGGTTCTCTGAATTCATTACACTGCGACTCAATCCTGTGAAGTCCTACCTCCCCAATTTCTCAAGTAATCGTAACACCCTACACCCTCGGAGGCGATGGTTCCCTTAAAATCTGGCGTGTCCATCCATGTAAAACGAAACTCATACAAGAAAAACTGGTTCAATAATTGTCCCAAAGACTGACAACACAACAAGACTCGCACCCATAATGAACTCAGGCCGTAACAAAAAAACTAAAAAACACGGTAACTATTTTTTTTGCAGGAAAATAGGAAAAACCCCCAAAAATTCCGTCATGGGAATGCTATTGCAGATATATGGCGTCAAAATCGGGACTAAAATTATTCATACATAAGAAAATATATGTCGTAATTAGATGTCTTATAAGACCGTCATCATCGGAATAAGATATTTCGTCAATAGTCATTTAAGAGTCACAAGAAAACTTAAAAATGTAGAAATAGTTAGTTACACTAAAAATACGGTACTAAAATTGGAACAGACAATCAATCCTGCACTAACATCTGGTAAACCAAGATGGCATAATCGGTGGTGAGGTATTAATTTCTGAACTTATTTATAGCGTAATCTACCAAAATGAACTATTGGGATCATTAAAAGATTCAAATTCAAAGAAATTTAAGCAATAGTAAAGGTATTACTACAAATACGGTAACTACTAAACTTGGAACAGACAATTAATCCTACATTAACATGTTTACAAAACGATGTCATATTCTGAGATGTGGTATTAATTTATGAACTTATTTATAGTATTCTTCTTTTCAAAAAAAATCAAAAGGAATGATATATAACTTAATTTCTGCTTAACCCATTTAGAGAAATAGTGCGGTAAAGATAAAGATACTTGTCAAAAAAAAAGACATAAGGTACTGTACTAAATAATATAATTATCTGCTTGTTAAAGATTCAAAATAAAAAAATTTTGAAATATTCTAAACTACTAATAAGTTATTTCTTTAACTAATGTAAAGAAACCATGGGTTTGATTTTGAGTACTAATTCAAAGGAACAATCTCTTAAGTAGAATTGAACTTACTCAAAATCATGCTATATACATATATACAGGAAACGATTATGATAAGAGACCTAACTACTCTATACAATATATTACAATAATACACTGTATCGTGTACTAAGATAATTTAGCTCTAGATAAAGATACTAACAGGTACCAACGATAAGTTTAGAGCTAAATATAAGGTAATTGTCCAACAAGACAAGAGAAATTTCATCTAAGACATAAGATAAGGTATATGTCAATTAAGATATATGCCACTCAAGACATCAGGTACGATATATGTCAATTAAGACATAAGGTAAGATATATGTCACTCAAGACATAAGGTACGATATACGTCAATTAAGACATAAGGTAAGATATATGTCACTTAAGACATAAGGTATGATATATGTCAATTAAGACATAAGATAAGGTATATGTCATTCAAGACATAAGGTAAGATATATGTCAATTAAGAAATCGATAAGATAAAGTAATTAAACGGTAAAGGTAAAGATAATATTGCCAGAGTATATGTAACATCTAGCATAAAAATAAGGTATAATACTAACCATATATTAGTTAGTATTTAACCACAATTCATAGAATGATAATATGGAACACCTAAATTTAGTTTCTCAACACAGTATTCCAAAATTATTATTCCCAAATTAATAACCACCTCAACAAGTATTAGACATATAATACTGGGTCATATTAAAAAAATACTAATAACTATGTTTATCATTTAACTTAGTTTAAAAAATAGAAAATCATAACTAGCAGATAATTAATCATTAGAGCTTTCGCAACTGATACTAGACTCGTCATCAGTTTCGTCATTTGAGTCAACAGTAGATAAGATATTTTCTTTAAGGTCCTTTACGTGCCAACGACCGACATTTTTACCATTTAAGTCCTTAAGTTCATAAATCAAAGGAGATATAACACGATGTACAATACAGTGAATATACTTAGGCATAAATTTGGCAGATATATATTGAGCTTTATCAGACTTGGGATAATTCTTTTTCCAAACATGATCACCTACATGAAATTTTACATCTCTTTTACGAAGATTGTATCGTTTACTGGTTTGTAAATATGCCTTGTAGAGGCGCTTTCTCACATCTTCAAAAATTTTAGGCATCTCCCGTGTATCCTGAATTCTATGAATTTTATCTGAAATCGTAGGTTGATTAATGGGATTATCCACAATTTTTCCATAAAAAGAACCAGAGGCAGGTACGTTTCGAGCAAACACAAGGAAAGAGGGAGGACATTCAGTAACTTCATGTTTAGATAAGCGTATAGCTTGTGCAACTTTATGAATCTCTACATCCCATGTCCTATGATCAGAAAAACAATAAGAACGTAAAGCTGTGACGATAGATTTATTAACTCTTTCGGTATGATTCGCCTGAGGTGTAAAGTTAGAGGTATACCAAATACTTTGAACATCATATTTAGTCATTAAATCTTTAAAGAGGTGACTAGTGAAGTGTTTACCATTGTCTACAGCTACTATTTGCGGTACTCCAAAAATCAAAAAGATATTATTCTCTAAAAATTTTACTATAGCGGGAGCTGTTGCCCTCTGTAAGGTATGAATAAACGTAAATTTAGTAAACCAATCTACAACTACCAGAGCAAATTGATTTCCTTGACGAGATCTGGGATAAGGTCCAATCAAATCACAAGAAATTAACTGAAAGGGAAAAGAAATATTACGATATTGTCCCATGAGTCCAGCTTGTGGCAAATTTGTGGGCTTACAAGCAGCACAAACCTTACAATGTCTGACATACCTTTGGACATATTTTCTCATGTTGGGCCAATAGTACAATTCGGAAATTCTTTCTAACGTTTTATAGACTCCAAAGTGAGCTGCAGTTGGATCATCATGAAATTTAGCCAATAATTCCGACCTATTTTCGGTAGGAACGACAATTTTCCAATCAGTAAGATTACTAATGTGAGAATATTTGTTATAGACATGTTTATAAAGCACATTATTCTCCACCCTAAAGTTAGGATAATTATCAGGATTGTCTTGAATTTTTGTAATCATGTCCCTATACCAACGGTCAGGTTTTAACAAAGATAAATCTAATACGTTAATTTCAGGTATTCTAGGCAAAAAATCTACAGGTACTGTTCCGGTAGCTCGACGATGTACGATCGAAAAATTATATTGAGACAATTGTAAAATCCACCTAGCTAAACGTGGTGATGGTTTTTTCATATTGTTCAACCAGATAAGAGAGGAGTGTTCAGTTATAACGGTAAAATGCCTTCCAAGAAGATAATATCGAAAATGTTCTATACCTAAGAGAACAGCAAGTGCTTCTTTCTCTGTGGTTGAAAATTTCTTTTGTCCCTTAGTAAGTTTCTTACTCGTATAAGCGTAGGTTTTTTGTAAAAACTACCCACAATTCCTAACCATGCATTCCAATCATCTTTATCAAAATAAAGTAAGGTATCAAAAAGAAAATCAGGTATTGTATTATTTATACCATGATTAGAATTCAGATAAAAGGAACTACTGTTATTGGAATTTTGTGGCTCTGTACTGTTTTTGTTTTTCTTGCCTTTGGTTGAAGACGTCCCTGCTTGAACTGAATCTACGGTACGAGAAGACAGGGTAGCTACTCGACCACCTTCCCCGTTTTTTTGAACATTTGGGACATTTGGATTTAACGACACCAGGATGGCCACAGCCAAAACAAAAGAAATTCCTACGTAATTTACATTGACTATAAGTATGACCAGTGTGATCACAATTCCAGCAAACCTTATGTGAAGTTGCTGTAGACACTTGTCTAGAATTATTGTAATTTCTAGGCCGATAAGATGAGGTAAAGGTATTATTCAATTGGGGTTCTAGATATATTTTTGGTTTTCTCAAATCATGACTGGTATTTGATGATTGCTGTGAATAGGTAAAAGATTCTTCTAACTTTTTACATTTATCAGTTAATTCTTCAATACTGTTAATATCTAATAAAGCCAGTGGCTGTACATAATCAGAAAGTAAATTTCTCTTAATTATTCTAATTTTACAAGATTCATCCTGCTTTATTTCTAAACGATTGAAGAGACTACACATCGAATTAATATATAAAGTTACTTTCTCATTGTGATATTGCTTTCTATTTTTGATTTCATCTAACAAATCTTCCTGATAACTAAACTGAAACTAACTCTGACCAGTTTTGAAATTGACTTCTGTTATTTAAGTACCAATAAAATGCTTGATCTGTGAAGAGATCAGCTGCACTAGAAAATAGTTCATTGTCAGTAACACCCCGAGAAATCTTTAAACACTCTACACGTTCTAAAAATCCTGCCAGCGACTCATTTTCAGAAACTCCTGAAAAATGTGTTCCCCATTTATAAATAGGTACAGGTTTAGAAAAAGCAAAACTTTGATTCTGACTCACCGGAGTTGAATGAGCCGGAATATTGCCCGGTAATCTACTATCAAGTTCACCTTCTAACAATAAAATTTGAGTGGCATATTGCTTTTTGGTATTTTCTTCAACCTCATTGTTACAAGACATTTATTATTTACATGAGCTAGTCTACATACCAATCTTTGATATCCATAATCCCTATCTGATCCAACAAATTCAGAAATTTTTGTATTCAAATCTATTAAAGTTACCTCGATACTGCTAACTTCTTTTTCAAAATTTAAGTGAACATCCCCTAAAACAATAGAGCTACGGCCGGATGCTTCTTGAGCTAAAATACCCCTTAACAATTTTCTATTCTCCGCCACTGTTGGTAATACCTCAACATTTCTATAAGCCAATTCGTGTTCTAATTCATGGCTTAATAAATATTCTTCAATTTATAAGTCAAAGACATTTTTATGTTCTAATTCAATAAATTATTAATTGAGTGAAGTTAAAAATAAATCAATCAATTAACGTTGCAAAAAAAACTGGAAGAGCAATCCACAGCAATTAGAAAACAATTTCGTTTCGATACTAAATAAGCATATACCTTATTTAAGATATTAAGATAGAAAAATTTTCATAAAAAGGTAAAGATATAAATTTTGAAACTTAAATTCAAAAAGTTATACCATACTAGAAACTTGGTTTCTGAAAAACTCACCGATACCTGAATGTAGATACTAGATAGTAGTAAAATTCTAAATAAATTCAACTGGCATTCACTTTTTCCCTTTACAATCTGTATAATTTTAGATATTAAATATTTTTCACCTGCTGCGTAATCAAGCAAACCTAAAAATATTTGTAATTTTCCCTATTAAGCAAGAGAAAGAAATCAAAAAATAGGTATAAAATAAGAGAAAAGCTAGTTTAAGTTAAGGCAAAGAAAAGTTATAGCTACTTTTAAAACGTTGGGCGTCAAAATATGCACCACTAAATGATGTTTAGAGATATGAGACCCTCAAAAAGATGTTGAGCACCAAAATATGAGCCAAAAAAAAGGTATTTATGTTCACTTCTCAGGGTTGAAGTTATGAACGTGGGTTCTTATGAACCTAGAGTAAATTGCAGAGAATAGTCTAATCGGATAACATGATTTAGAGCTATTGTAATAATATCTTGTAAGTAAATACCATGGGCGCCACAAAGTTTTCTCAAAAACTTTGAAAAGACCTACAAAGACTCTAGGTAGTAGCTATTTTGAAGTTTACTTGTTACTCCAGGTAGGTAGTTGAAATTAAAAATAAAAGACAGTCTCAATGATTACTAAGTCTAATGAAAATAGTGATGAATAGTGATGAATAGTGATACAAAAAATACAATAGTTTTACAAAGAAAACAAAAATTATCTTGACTGCTTTTAGTTGGTGTTAGTTAAGTTAGTGTTATTTAATACTAGGAAAGATATGGGAACAATATAAATGCCATACAAATAAAAACACTATCCGCTCTTAAGCTACTTATCTGTAGTGACGCTTATGTTTGAGGTCCCTCGGTCCCTGTAGGTATATAAGTCTTCTGCTAAGTTAGCTAAATCTTCCGGTAACTTCAGGCAAGCTGTGTACTAAGCTTCACACAGGAACCCTAAGATGCACCTCGGGCTTTGTAGTAACCTCTTAGAAACTATCAGATATGTGTAAATTGTAGATACAGGCCTTGTATCAACCTCGGAAAAACCCCATAAAAAACCATATAGAAAACCATAATAAAAACCGCTAAAAGATATAAAAAATAACAGTTTCCATCATATCACAATTTTTTTAAACCCCCCCCCCCCCCCCCCAAGAAAATAATAATTTTACAGTTAGGTGATTTACATCAAATCCTACTTGAAGGAATAACAAGAAAAAAGTTTACAATTAAATGTTTTACATTTCTAACTAAAGAAAAAAGTGAACAGACATGCCCCTGGAAAGTTTTTGTTTTATAAATTTGGTTATCTTTGAATTCTGTACAAATATGTTAGGTAATAGAAATATGAGAATTTAGGAATTAAACAACAGGTAAATGAATAGTAGTGTCGTCTGCAAAATTCAATAGGAAGAACAGATATTCATTTTTTATAAGCTTCCGCCATGTAAAAATACTATCTGTCATTCCATTTAAATCCAAACACATCGACAGTTTAGTTATCTATATGTCTTTAATTAATGTATAAAAACTTACCAGAGATAAGAATTATCGTTTAAACCATTTATTTAACAATCATCTATTGTTTACAAATTATAATTCTTCAATATCTCTGCGGCAACAATTTCGTAATCAATTAAACAAAATAATTATTAAAGCTAAAAATAAGTTTTATGCAGACAAAATTTACAAAACGGTTAGAGAGGCTTCTAATGAACAGACAAATAAAAAAATCTAATATTGACCTCGATATTCTGGATTCTAATAATAAAGCATTTATAAACAACAAAGAAAAAGCCAATTTCTGCAATAAGTATTTTTCAGAAATTGGTTTAAAATAGATACAACAATACGTGAGCCAAAAGTATTACCAAATTTTATAAATTCTATGGTACTAAATCCTGTTAATGAAAATGATTCGATACAATGTATTCATTCCCTAAAAAGTAATAGTGCCCCAGGTTATGATGGAATAACTTCTAAACTAATAAAGCAGTGTCTTCTGTATATTTTAGGTCCCCTCATACACATAATCAATCTAATCTTTGAAACTGGTGAGATACCTCCTAAATTTATATATGAATGGTACAATATTATCTTATGCAGATGATACTGCACTGTTTTTTTATGGTAAGAGTTGGGATGAGGTTAGGCATTCAGTCGTAGATGGCATGAGAAAGGTGAAGAACTGGCTAGAATACTTTAAATGTTTCAAAAACAGTTTACATCGCATTCTCTCTAAATTATACAAACAGACCAATATACAATCAGATTAACATAGATGATTATGATTTTGTGTGTGTGTGTGTGTGTGAGAGAAAAAAATGGCACGGAAATTACTCCATTTGCCACAGAGTTTTGGAAATTGCTTTGTTCAATTTAGATAGTAACGTTGCACTCCCTTAAGAAATTTATTAATAAATCATAAATAATTCTATTAGCATTATTTAGGATGTGGGTAATATTTAGCGGAAGGTTATAATTCAACTTCATAAGCGACTCAACTAAACATTTGGATCTCACGACGTTATTAGAGCAGCCAAAAAAGATGTGATTCAAATCACAATAAGAATATTCGTTACAACTACAGGATGATGATCTAATAATACCAAGTTTTGCAAGGTGTGCAGGAAATCTGCCGTGATTGGTTTTAAGTCTAAATATAGTTGATGAATAAAATTTGGGTGTTGTATAATTAAATATATATTCGGGAGGACGGGGTAATGTAGAATGAATTTGAAAGTACTGGTTTGTAGAGGATCTAGATATATTTGTCCACTCCTGTTTCCATTTATTAGCAATTCTTTGACTTATTGTGCTGTTTATATCTGCTGATGTGGAAATATTGCAAACTTGTCCATTTATAACTGCATCCTTCGCTAACAGGTCGGCCCTTTCGTTCCCAGTAATATTGCTATGACTCTTAACCCAAATAAACGTAACATTTAACTCCAAAAGCATAGATTTGATACTACATAGCACAGGACATCCAATACCTCTTATATGAGTAGATTTTATTGAATCGATAGCAGATTTAGAATCAGAAAGAATTACAGCATTACTTAATTGGTTTGTAATCAACCAATTGAGGCTTTTCTGTATAGCTACGAGTTCTGCTGTATATATGCTACATATATCGGGTAATTTGTAACCATATGATAAGTTCAAAGTCCGAATAAAGATCCCACATCCTACCCCATCTTTCGTTTTAGATCCATCTGTATATATGAATATTTTATTAACAAAGTTTGACAATATTGATTTCAGAAGGGCTGCATTGATTTTGTTGGAAGATGAATATTTGGGAATTATAACTCTGTGACTCGTAATAAAAGCTCTAAACTGCACCCGAAATGCTGGGATGATTTTATCTTTTTTGTAGATATTAGTGTAATTTATAGTTTCAGTAAAAGCCTTCGCAAGAGGGGGTGTATTTTTCAGCTTCCAATATCGATTTGTTAAATCTTCTACCGCGATCTCACTCAACTTGTTGATCATGGGCGATTCACAAAATCTAAGTTTTATTAAATATTTTTGAGACAGATGCTCCCGTCTTAATTCCAGAGGAGGCTCATTGCATTCTGCCAATAAAGCATAAACAGGTGTGGACTTCATACCACCAACACATGATCGTAAACATTTATACTGTATGCGATCAATTTTCTTTAAATTAGAATTGGAAGTGGATCCGTATAGACAACATCCATAATCAATTATTGATCTCACATAAGCTCTGTAAAATAAAATTGCAGTACTCGGTGATGAACTCCAATTACGTTTAGTTACACATTTAATTAGATTGTAACCTTTTTCACATTTGTTATTCATATGGAGTACATGTTTGGACCACAGTAGTTTTGTGTCTAGTATGATACCTAAATATTTATATTCATTTACTACAGCCATAGTGCGCCCACGCAGAGTTAGGCTCTCCGGTGTTCGCAGTCTATGTCTGGTAAAAAACATTATGGAGCATTTTTCTGTAGATAAGGTCATACCAGTTTCTTCTGTCCATCTTAACACTATTTGCATTATTTTTTCGAGAGCACGTATGCAGTCATCATATGAGTTATGGATGGAGTATATACAGAAATCATCTGCATACTGAATACAGTTAGCAAGGTTATTAATCTGTGTATGTATATTGCCAGAATATAGATTGAATAAAATTGGACTTAATACTGATCCCTGAGGTAGTCCATGATAAACAGTTCGAGGTCCGTGTAGGATATTATTGTGATCTTTAATAAAGACTGTTCGTCCTGTAACGTGCCTCCCTTCTTACACGTGGCTCCTGCCACAAGAACACGTCACTATGGACACCCTTGATGCAAAATTCGGGTTTTTAAATCTCGGGCGCCAGATTATTAACGTGGTTTGCTCCACGGCCCCTTGACCCTTAGCGTCAAGAGTTCCAGATAGCCTCAGATGGAGGTTACGGAAAATTCCAGGGGTCTGGTTGAATTAAATTTAACTAACTAGTGAAAATCCGGAAAAGCCAAATCTTGGTTCTCCAATCAATAAATTGCGGTTAAAAATGAAAATAATAGGAATTCAAAACTTTAATCTATTAATACTCTGTGGTCTATTTTACGAATAATTATTTAGTGACAAACAAATTAACAGGGAAAATAAAATGAGGTATGTATTACCTATATCTGGGATTTTAACGGACTTAACGGTCAGGTTATCAAATACGGTTCAAATCTACCGGGTTTTACGGGGTCCCTAATGCACGATTTAGATCTGCCGGGTAATCAGACAAATTGTGGCTAAGCCTCTTCCAAGTCTGATTAACCCTTGAATCCAAATGAAACCGGCAACTGTTATTCCGACGGGGAAAAAAAATATAAATAATGATCCTACGAAACGGGAAAAGAACGATTTAGATCTGCCGGGAAATCAAACAAATTGTGGCTAAGCCTCTTCCAAGTCTGATTAACCCTTGAATCCAAATGAAACCGGCAACTATTATTCCGACGGGGAGAAAAAAAATATAAATAATGATTCTACGAAACGGGAAAAGAACGATTTAGATCTGCCGGGAAATCAAACAAATTGTGGCTAAGCCTCTTCCAAGTCTGATTAACCCTTGAATCTACTAAAGCCGGTAACTATTATTCCAAAAAAATAAAATTTAAGAACGAGTTAGATCTGCCGGGAAATCAAACAAATTGTGGCTAAGCCTCTTCCAAGTCTGATTAACCCTTGAATCTAACTAAAGCCGGTAACTATTATTCCGACGGGGAGAAAAAAAAATATAAATAATGATTCTACGGAACGGGAAAAGAACGATTTAGATCTGCCGGGAAATCAAACAAATTGTGGCTAAGCCTCTTCCAAGTCTGATTAACCCTTGAATCTACTAAAGCCGGTAACTATTATTCCAAAAAAATAAAATTTAAGAACGAGTTAGATCTGCCGGGAAATCAAACAAATTGTGGCTAAGCCTCTTCCAAGTCTGATTAACCCTTGAATCTAACTAAAGCCGGTAACAATTAAAAAAAAAATATTTTCCCACGAGTTAAACGGTACCCAACTATCGACACACAGAGTAAAAATATTCGTACTAGCATAAACTTTAAACTATTATACCTAATCCACTTGGATATCAATTTAATTTAAAACTACTGACAACCAAAAGCATAAAATAATTCGAGAATCCACTAATAATTCATATCAGTTAATTAATGTATAATAAACGCAGTAAATAAAAATTCGAAATCAAATTACGGTTGACAAATCTTTATTTTCAGATAAGAGAAACAAAATAAAAAAACGAATTTCAGTTCAACAACAAAAGAAAAAAAATAGCCGGTCGGAAAATTTTCAAAAAAAATATATTCAACAATTTAATAATAAGCGGCGATACGGAAAGTTTCGAATACACAGTTTATTTGTTAAAATTTATTTACCTTAATAAATACAGCCCACACACAATCGGAATATGGAATCACAAAATTTTCACACTACGGTTTTTCGGTTTTTCGGAAGAACGTTTAACGGAGAATGCTTAAAGCCGGAAAAAGGAACTGATTCTTTTGAGAGAGAGCCAGACGGAATGAAGTTCGGAGCGCGAATAAGAATCAACCAAAAATGAATTGTTTCCGAATTTATATCCAAAATTTTAGTTACATTCTTCGGTGTGGGAATTAAAACGTGAAATCTATCTAGTTTCGACAAAAACTTGTAAGTATACTAGACGGCTCTCGATTAAATTAAAATGTTGTATATACCGGGCGTCCTTTCAGTTGAAAAATTTAAATATCGGAAATGAATAAATTGTGTATGGTAGAAGTTGGATTTGCGTAACTCGGACTTATACTAAAATATACACCGGTAATAGCAAAAAAATAAATCACTGCGGTAGTCGAAAGGGTTGTAAAGTAACGAGTTATATACACCCTAGTGGTAAAATAAAATATATTACGGAATAAATAAAAAAAAAATAAAAAAATTAAACTTGCAAAAAGCAGAAAAAAAAATAACTCGTTACACACCCCCTTTACTTCGGTAAAAAAAAATGAATGAGCGAAAGTGCAACTTTCGGACATTACATTTTTTTTAAACAACAACTTACACCTAATAATAAAAAAGGTGAGAAAACAAAACGGTGATCCAGGGTGTAGCGTCTCACAGCCTGGAACGTCGGCGTAGGGTCGCTTGGTGTGGATGGGGCGGTCCTCTTCCACGGGACGCCTGTCTTCGGTATGACCTGGAACAGCGTCCGGCTGTTTCCAGAGCGGGGTGGGGTCGTTCGATGCTACACTGGCTGGAAGCATCCTGCATTCGTCGGGGTTCGTCGCTACGGGAGACCAGGTGCGCTTGTACTGCCACCGATCGGGTACGGGGGCCGCGTCGATCACACGGGCATTCTCGGGACATCCGTCCCACTTGTCCACATCGGGAACAAAACAGAATAGACGGCCTGCTGCAGTTCTCTCGGCGGTGTCCGGAGATTCCACATCTCCAACAGAGATCATCCGTCAGGGTGATGAACCTGCCGGCTACCATTCGTTGTCGCAGGTGGGTCTCTGGCGGTTTTTGCTGTGACGGTTTGTACTGTTGACATCGCAGACACCTCTTTACGTACTTGGTGATGTCCCTGAACATTCCTGGCCAATAGTACAATTTTGCAATCCGGGTGATGGTTTTAGCAATTCCCAGATGACCAGCATTCGGATTATCATGGTTTTCTTGCAACACCCGGATTCGGTCGGGCTTTGCTATACACAGTTTCCATGGATCGGACATTTCTGGCTCTCGGAAATCATTGATATCCCAGAAATGACGGTATAGACGGTCTTCTTTTATGCAGTAGTCCGGAAACTTCTCTGGATCCTTCAGGACCTCTTCCTTCCTGTTCCGGTACCACGAACATTCGGCGGTTACATCGGTCAAACAGATTGCGGACGGTGAGTCGCTCTCGGCGGTCATTGGTAGCGGGTTTCTTGACAAAGCGTCGGCCACACGATTTAGAGCACCTTTACGGTACTGTATCTCGAAATCATACTGTTGTAGAAAAATACTCCACCTAGCTAAACGTCCGGTCGGACTTGATATGGAATGCAGCCATCTAAGAGATTGATGATCGGTAACAACCGTGAAATGGTAGCCCCCCAAATAAGGACGCATCTTTTCAATCCCCCAAACAATGGCAAGACATTCTTTTTCGGTTACGGAGTAATTTTTCTCTGTAGCACTCAGGGTGCGACTTGCATACGCTACCACGTGTTCGAGGCCATCCTTCTGCTGGGTAAGGGCTATTCCCAAACCATATTCGGAGGCATCGGTCTGCAGAGTGAACGGTACGGTAAAATCAGGACAGCTCAAAACGGGTGCATCCGACAGACAGGTTTTAATCTTAGTGAAAGCAGCTTCCTGTTCTTCAGCCCACTTCCATCGCTGAGACTTACGGAGTAACTTCGTTAACGGAGCCACCTTTTGTGAAAATGATGGCACAAATCTCCTATACCAGGATGCAACTCCCAAAAACCTTCTCAACTCTCGGAGATTTCTCGGGGCTGCATTACTATCTCCCAACTCTACGAGAGACGATGAACAGACTTCGGTAACAGATTGCTCCTTGTCAACCCCTAACACCAGGGAAGACTCAGAGACTTCGGAAATAGATTGCTCCTTGTCAACCCCTAACACCAGGGAAGACGCAGAGACTTCGGAAACAGATTGCTTCTTGTCAACCCCTAACTCCAGGGAAGACGCAGAGACTTCGGAACAAATTCGCTCCTTGTCAACCCCTAACACCAGGAAAGACGCAGAGACTTCGGAAACGGTTTGCTCCTTGTCAACCCCTAACACCAGGGAAGATTCAGAGACTTCAGAAACGGTTTGCTCCTTGTCAACCCCTAACTCCAGGGAAGACGCAGAGACTTCGGAACAAATTCGCTCCTTGTCGACCCCTAACTCCAGGGAGGACGCAGAGACTTCGGAAACAATTTGCTCCTCGCCAACCCCTAACACCAGGGAAGACGCAGAGACTTCGGAAACAGCTTGCTCCTTGTCAACCCCTAAAACCAGGGAAGACGCAGAGACTTCGGAAACAGCTTGCTCCTTGTCAACCCCTAAACCCAGGGAAGACGCAGAGACTTCGGAAACAGATTGCTCTTTGTCAACCCCTAACACCAGGGAGGACGCAGAGACTTCAGAAACAGATTGCTCTTTGTCAAACCCTAACACCAGGGAAGACGCAGAGACTTCGGAAACAGATTGCTCCTCGCCAACCCCTAACACCAGGGAAGACGCAGAGACTTCGGAACAAGACAGATTTACAGAACGGCGGTCTTTCCTAAGACGGTGGGTGGTTTCTTCTCTACATATTGTCGGTACAGCAGAATTGACTTCTTTCATAGGCCGGTTCACGGCCTCCAATATTCCAACAGGACTGGCCAATTGTGAACGCCTCACTAACTCATCATTCACGTATATTTCTCCGGTTCCTAACTCCAGCCGGAAATTATACTTTCGGAGGACATCATGTCCTAATACAATGTCGGTTATTAGACCAGGGAAATGCTCCAACGAACCCTCCATTGTGACGTCATCGATTTTCCATTTCAGCTCATATATGTCGGTGATGGAGACTAGATTTCCATTAGCTAAACGGGCCTTCGTAGCTTGACGAGAGGTAGTTGGCTTTCTTTGGGAAAAAGTCTTAGCTACTTGATCACCAATATATGACTTTGCGGCTCCTGTTTCTAATAATGCTCTAAACATATGATTTCCTATTTCAACGTCTATGTGCGGTCGGGGGTCGTTCATTTCTGCTGGCGGTTCGGTGTGAGAGGCAAAGATTTGCGGAAGCTGTGTCGGCCTCTCTTCGGTACAACTTCGGTTTAGTTTTCCTGCCTCCTGCAGGAACAGTCTCGGGAAAATACTCCTTCTTTCTGGCAACGAGAACAGAATATTTTTGGCGGGTTTTGACAGTTATTCCTATAATGTCCAGACTCACCACAACGGAAACAGATGAGTTGACGGGAATATTGTCCTGAAGGTTGACGAGTAGTATCAGGCGGCGGCGGAGTATCGGTCGGTGACGGTTGGCTGGGACCGGCGATGGGCTCTCTGGATGGCCCAGGCATCGTGTTGTGAGAAGGTCCATATCTCGGCGAACTCATTGACTGCGGGCGGGGATTTGGTCCCCGGTTCGGTCCAGTGTGGTTGGGTATAGACTGGAGTTCCTTCCTGAGGAGCTCATATTCCCTGACCACCTGACAAAAGGAGGAAAAATCGTCAAAGTCCCCTTTTCGGATTTGCAGACGGTATTCCGGCAACAGGTTGCGGTACAGCCATGCTAACTGCTGTTCGGGAGTTAGCTTTCCATGCCTTCGCATCAAAGTCTGGAGTTCGGTGATGTATGTGGCGGCGGATTCATTCCTTCGTTGTAGACGACGTCCTATCTCAGCTTCTAAGTCAACTTCGTAGTTAACGGGATAGAAGAAAATTCGGAAGTCTGCCTCAAATTCATCCCAGGTCGTGTACCTACTCCGGTTATTGCGGTACCAAAATGCCGGTTCACCTGACAGTAATTCGGGTAGTACCGGAAGCAAATTATCTTTTCGAATATTCTGTGCGGTGCAGATTTCTTCAATTCTTTCAATGAAGGCGGCCGGGTCTCCTCGGTTTCCGAAGCACACTTTCCAGTCGTGTACATTTAGCGGAGGGTTGGCCATAACGGTCGAAACGGTTACGGTATCGGATCGGTCAGAAACGAGTCGTGGAGAAATATTTCTTCGTCTTACAATTCGACAAGTCTCCCCTGACCCTTATCAACAAAACGGATGAGTCAATCTCTTCGGAGTTTCTTCTGGACATTCGCCTTTTAACTCCAGCTCAGACGTCTTCTTCTTCCAAAATGAAAAAAAAACAACAAAGGCGGAAAGAAGGAAAAACTAGAACCGGCAAAACGGTCACTATTGAAATTTGCAATACAAAAAAAAAAATAGTATATTATACTGAAATAACGGTCCCTGTTCAAATCAACAATGGGCAAAAAACCCGTAAAACAGTATAAACGGTCCAGCAACAATACGCTAAAAAAATATCCACAGCTGTATTTCAGTTCCTGCTATAATCAGGTCTCTTTAACAATACGGTAAAATAACGGAAACGGAATAACGGTTCCAGCTCTAACAAATAATCAACTCTCTGCAATAATACGGTAAACAAAAAAACAGTCAACACAGACTTAACCGGTCCAAGCGAAAAAACGCTTCAAAAAAAAAATAAAAATTTAAAACGGTATTAAACTGATCCTATTGTAATCAACAATCGGGTCTCTGCTCTAACAAAAAAAATACGGCAGAAAATAGTAAAAACAGAGTTAAACGGTCCAAGCATAAATAAACGCTAAAAAAAATGGAAAACGGTATTAAACTGATCTTACAGTAATCAACAATTGGGTCCCTGCTCTAACAAAAAAAATACGGCAGAAAATAGTCAAAACAGACTTAAACGGTCTAAGCACAAATAAACGCTAAAAAAAATGGAAAACGGTATTAAACTGATTCTACTGTTATCAACAATTAGGTCCCTGCTCGGGCGCCATTTTGTAACGTGCCTCCCTTCTTACACGTGGCTCCTGCCACAAGAACACGTCACTATGGACACCCTTGATGCAAAATTCGGGTTTTTAAATCTCGGGCGCCAGATTATTAACGTGGTTTGCTCCACGGCCCCTTGACCCTTAGCGTCAAGAGTTCCAGATAGCCTCAGATGGAGGTTACGGAAAATTCCAGGGGTCTGGTTGAATTAAATTTAACTAACTAGTGAAAATCCGGAAAAGCCAAATCTTGGTTCTCCAATCAATAAATTGCGGTTAAAAATGAAAATAATAGGAATTCAAAACTTTAATCTATTAATACTCTGTGGTCTATTTTACGAATAATTATTTAGTGACAAACAAATTAACAGGGAAAATAAAATGAGGTATGTATTACCTATATCTGGGATTTTAACGGACTTAACGGTCAGGTTATCAAATACGGTTCAAATCTACCGGGTTTTACGGGGTCCCTAATGCACGATTTAGATCTGCCGGGTAATCAGACAAATTGTGGCTAAGCCTCTTCCAAGTCTGATTAACCCTTGAATCCAAATGAAACCGGCAACTGTTATTCCGACGGGGAAAAAAAATATAAATAATGATCCTACGAAACGGGAAAAGAACGATTTAGATCTGCCGGGAAATCAAACAAATTGTGGCTAAGCCTCTTCCAAGTCTGATTAACCCTTGAATCCAAATGAAACCGGCAACTATTATTCCGACGGGGAGAAAAAAAATATAAATAATGATTCTACGAAACGGGAAAAGAACGATTTAGATCTGCCGGGAAATCAAACAAATTGTGGCTAAGCCTCTTCCAAGTCTGATTAACCCTTGAATCTACTAAAGCCGGTAACTATTATTCCAAAAAAATAAAATTTAAGAACGAGTTAGATCTGCCGGGAAATCAAACAAATTGTGGCTAAGCCTCTTCCAAGTCTGATTAACCCTTGAATCTAACTAAAGCCGGTAACTATTATTCCGACGGGGAGAAAAAAAATATAAATAATGATTCTACGGAACGGGAAAAGAACGATTTAGATCTGCCGGGAAATCAAACAAATTGTGGCTAAGCCTCTTCCAAGTCTGATTAACCCTTGAATCTACTAAAGCCGGTAACTATTATTCCAAAAAAATAAAATTTAAGAACGAGTTAGATCTGCCGGGAAATCAAACAAATTGTGGCTAAGCCTCTTCCAAGTCTGATTAACCCTTGAATCTAACTAAAGCCGGTAACAATTAAAAAAAAAATATTTTCCCACGAGTTAAACGGTACCCAACTATCGACACACAGAGTAAAAATATTCGTACTAGCATAAACTTTAAACTATTATACCTAATCCACTTCGATATCAATTTAATTTAAAACTACTGACAACCAAAAGCATAAAATAATTCGAGAATCCACTAATAATTCATATCAGTTAATTAATGTATAATAAACGCAGTAAATAAAAATTCGAAATCAAATTACGGTTGACAAATCTTTATTTTCAGATAAGAGAAACAAAATAAAAAAACGAATTTCAGTTCAACAACAAAAGAAAAAAAATAGCCGGTCGGAAAATTTTCAAAAAAAATATATTCAACAATTTAATAATAAGCGGCGATACGGAAAGTTTCGAATACACAGTTTATTTGTTAAAATTTATTTACCTTAATAAATACAGCCCATACACAATCGGAATATGGAATCACAAAATTTTCACACTACGGTTTTTCGGAAGAACGTTTAACGGAGAATGCTTAAAGCCGGAAAAAGGAACTGATTCTTTTGAGAGAGAGCCAGACGGAATGAAGTTCGGAGCGCGAATAAGAATCAACCAAAAATGAATTGTTTCCGAATTTATATCCAAAATTTTAGTTACATTCTTCGGTGTGGGAATTAAAACGTGAAATCTATCTAGTTTCGACAAAAACTTGTAAGTATACTAGACGGCTCTCGATTAAATTAAAATGTTGTATATACCGGGCGTCCTTTCAGTTGAAAAATTTAAATATCGGAAATGAATAAATTGTGTATGGTAGAAGTTGGATTTGCGTAACTCGGACTTATACTAAAATATACACCGGTAATAGCAAAAAAATAAATCACTGCGGTAGTCGAAAGGGTTGTAAAGTAACGAGTTATATACACCCTAGTGGTAAAATAAAATATATTACGGAATAAATAAAAAAAAAATAAAAAAATTAAACTTGCAAAAAGCAGAAAAAAAAATAACTCGTTACAGTCCAAAGTATAATTGTAAAATGCTTTGAGAAGTTCTTTTACTAAAACCTACGTTTATCATGTTTTGTTGAAGAATATTGAAATCCACAGAGTCATAAGCTCCCTTTATATCAAGAAATAGACATACTAAGTACTTGTTCTTTGAAAATGCAATCTGAACCTCATTAACCAGATGTGATACCGCATCTATTGTTCCGTAGCCTCTTCTGTAACCATACTGTGCAATTGGTAAAATCGAATTCTTTTCGATATACCATTCTAGTCTTGCTTTAATCATACGTTCAAATGTTTTTGTGATACAAGACATCAAGGATATAGGACGATAAGATGAGGGTAGACTCCTGTCTTTTTGTGGCTTTAGAAGAAGACATATTGTTACTTGTTTTAATTGATCAACATAATTCCCGTTAACCCACCAATCATTAAAAACTTTTAATAAAATATTTTTAGCTGTTTGTGGTAACTTTTTAATTATATCATAAGTAATGAAATCAGCTCCAGGTGCTGTACATTTTGAATTTTTGATCGCAGCTTCTAATTCTATAGCGTCAAAATGGATGTCCATATGAGGGTTGATTGTATCATTGTTATTTTCATCAAATAAATTCGGTACAAAATTTGGGGCTATGATGTCAAAAATTTGGTTTATCAAAGATTCGTGTATTGGTTGTTTTTTATAGGTGAAATTTTTATTTGAAATTTTTTTTATAAACGTCCAGATTTTTGAAATGGGAGTGTTTTTATTTAGTTGATTAATGAAATTTTTCCAACATTGTTGTTGCTTTTGTTTGAATATAAGTTTAGCCTTTGCCTGAACATGTTTAAAGCTCAAATAGTTACGTAAGTTTGATTGAATTTTATATGCCTGAAAGGCATTTTTGCGCTCTACAACATGTGACGCCTTTTTCACCTACCCTTTGGATTTTACCAACAGGGCACGTCACTTTGGTCACCCTCGATGCAAAATCTTATAAACGAATGCTCGGGCGCCAGATTTTTTACGTGGTTTGCTCCACGGCCCCTTGACCCTTCGCGTCAAGAGTTCCAGATAGCCTCAGATGGAGGTTACGGAAAATTCCAGGGGTCTCGTTGAATTCAACACTTCTAAAACACTCTAAACCCTCAGACGACTATGCTACGGGTTATTAAGAAAACACTAATTGGGTCGAATTGTATATTACCAGGTATATTTAATTCCCACAGGGATAAGTACATAAATATTTACAGTAATTTATATTTCAGAAATACCATAAATTAAATATTTTCGGCGGTTCCCAACAAAATAAATATAATACAGTGTGCAAATGCGTCAAAAATATTCGGGTTATGTAAAATTTGCCGGTAGAACGTGCATAAGCAATGGTACGATAACGGAGATATAAGCAGGTTATTTAAGCGATTAGCAACAGGTAAAGCGATATAAGCAATGCGTGAGCAAACAGTGAGCAGTTTTAAAGGAAAAAATTATATTACAGTAGTGAGCAAAAACAAATTATCGTACAAAATTAACCATTTAACCACAAATACAAAAGGTCGTTAATTTGGAAGACTGGGAAAACGGATCAACCACTGATAATGAAAACTTTGAATTGAACTAGATATTCAATCAACCAATGGCATCGGCCTCAGACTTGTTTGAATATCATAAACGAATTAAAATGAATGAATGAAAAATTAAGGTATTTACGTAACTTTACCGGCTGAAGGTTGGACAACGCATGGAATAGTCCTCGCACTTGCCCCACGATCAGTTTTTATTTCAAATAATCGAAATGAAAATTATAATCAAATATTACAACAAAAGGGTTGTTAATTTGGGAAGGCAGGGAAAACGGATCAACCACTGATAATGAAGACTTTGAATTAAACTAGATATTCAATCAACCAATGGCATCGGCCTCAGACTTGTTTGAATATCATGAACGAATTAAAATAAATGAATAAAAAATTAAGGTATTTACGTAACTTTACCGGCTGAAGGTTGGACAACGCATGGAAGAGTCCTCGCACTTGCCCCACGATCAGTTTTTATTTCAAATAATCGAAATGTAAATTTTTAATATATTCGGGAAATTTTTAGGACCGGACAATGGGTATAAGGATTTAATTCGGGAAAAACAAAATCTAAAATAAAATACTTGATGTATTGAGCATTCAATTAAGAATTATAACCAACCCAATATAAAAAAAATGTAACAATAATAAAACTGAAAAATAAATTTTCTTATCTATTGCGAAAAAAAAACTCACTAGAATACTGTACTAAATTTCGACAATCAGAATATCGAAACTGCTAACGGAAATATATTTTTAAGCGGAACAAAATAATTATATTCTTTGGCTTTAATAAAACAATTTTTCTTACTTACGCAGAAACGGTTGGATACTACGGATTCACTGTAACTGGACTTCCAAAATTTTTGGTCGGTAGGAGAGATTTTTTTGGTTTAAAACAAACGACAGCGGAATTTCGAAAACAAACGGTAGCCGAGCGCGATTATTGTTGAAAACAACCGGTAGCAGAGAGAGCCAAAATCGTTCGGTTTTCGAATTTATATCCCAATTCCTACCTAAAATTTTTGCCTTATCGGAATCATACGTGAAATTAATTTACTTTCAACTACAAAAAAGTTTTTACTAGACTGGACGGCTTTTGTTATAATTAAAATAGTTTATATACCGGACGTCCTCTAGTCTTTAAATTTTTGAGAATCAAAATTAATAAATTTTATATTTTTAGTTTCGTATTCATGTGTTTTGAATTACTAAGAAAATATAATATTGCGGTAAAAAAAAATCAATGTGGTAGCAGAAAGGATCGGAAAGTAAGTAACGAGTTATATAAAAATAAGATATGCTACAGTGAAAACTAAAAATGAACTCCAAATCGGTGTCCCACAAAATAACTCGTTACACACCCCCTTTACTTCGGTAAAAAAAAATTAATGAACGAAAGTGCAACTTTCGGACATTACATTTTTTTTTCACAACCACCTTACTATCTATAAATTATACTTATCAACTAAATAACAAAATAAACATCAGCTGGACGTTTCAGAATCTGGCAATTCGGCGCCGGGTGGTTGACGAGTGGGTCGCAGGTTGAGGTCCTCTTCCACGGTGTGACTGGCGGCGATACGACCAGAAGTGAAGTCGAACGGCTTTTTGGGCTGGTCTTGTGTGTTCGGAGCCTAGGTTGCACTGAATTCCGGCATCTTGCATCGTACGAGGTTGGTGGGAAACAGCTGCGAAGTGGCTTTGGACGGCCACCGATCGGGTACGAGGGCTGGTTTCAGGCACCAGTCCTACAGGGCGTAGGCTGGGTCCCTCACACGGACAGTTTCGGGACATCTGGCCAATTTCTCCACATCGGGAACAAAACAGGATGGAGGGTCCATTGCAACTCTCTCGGCGGTGGCCTGCTGTGCCGCATCTCCAACACAGATCCCGCGTTACGGAGATGAAGGAACGTACTTCTCCCTGGCGGAAATGATCGGCTGGGGCCTCGGGCTGGAGACGGTCTCGGACTTCGGCTGCATACTGGATCAATTCTGGGATGCTCATTCTCATCAACTCCTGGAATCTCTCGTTCGGTCTGCCTTTCTGCTCCTCGAACATCGATGATGAATTCATCCTACGGAAACTTAAATACATTATACATTTACGGACTTTAAATCTTTTATGTGCACTCGATTATAGCGTTTACCATTTTGGTCTTGCAAATCGTACACTACCGGAGAGATGACTCGCACGACTTTATACGGCCCGGAAAATTTCGGGGCTAGCTTAGCAGCTACGTGATCAGCGGCAGATGACAAAGTATGTTCTTTCTTCATAACTTTGTCTCCTATGGTACATTTCCAGTCTCGACGGCGTAAATTATAATAGCGGCTTTGACTGGTAAACGCTTTCGACAAATTCAAACGGACCAGATCAAAACAGTCTTGCAACTTTTCCATTCGCAAGAGATGCGGTTTCGAATCCTCTTCGCCAGGGTCGTCCTCTCCAGTATCTTCTTTCGGATTTTCCTCGGACGCACCTTCAGCTTCTCTCCGGAAAGATTTCGGTATTTCGGGATCTCTTCCAAAATTTAGGAAGGCAGGTGAGAATCCAGTCGAGTCGTGTCTGGAGTTATTCATCGCAAATTTTAAGTCCGGCAACCTTATATCCCAGTCTCGGTGATCCTCTTCGCAATATTGTGCAATCATTGTTTTCAAGGTGCGGTTTGCTCGTTCTACTGGATTTGCTTGCGGTGTATACGGCGGAGTAAAACGATGTCGGATTCCCAATCCACTCAGCATCCCCTTGAAAAGCTTACTGTCGTACTGAGTTCCATTGTCGGTCAGTACGGTACGGGGGCATCCAAATATTGTCAATATTTCTTCATAAAAGGCCGAACTTATGCTACTGGCAGTAGCATTCCTTAACGGTTTACACTGTACCCATTTAGTGAATCGGTCTTGAAACATTATGATATAGCAGTTCCCTTTCTTACTCCTTGGTAACGGTCCAATAATATCGGAACTAACGGTTTGCCATGGTTGCTTATTCGATGATGGTTGCATCTTCCCTGGGAGCTTTTGTTGCGACGGCTTGTACTTTTGACATTGCAGACATCTCCTCACATATTTGGTGATGTCCCTAAACATTCCTGGCCAATAGTACAGTCTT
The DNA here is from genome assembly GCA_947563755.1 of Lochmaea crataegi. NCBI lineage: Eukaryota > Metazoa > Arthropoda > Insecta > Coleoptera > Chrysomelidae > Lochmaea > Lochmaea crataegi. The sequence continues at coordinate 50,192,197 of OX387428.1, forward strand.
GCAATACGGGTGATGGTTTTCGCGATTCCCATATGACCAGCGCTCGGAGCATCATGGTTTTCTTGAAGTATTCGATTTCGGTCAGGCTTAGCTACACATAACTTCCAGGGATCACTCATCTCGGGCTCCCTGAAATCGTTTATGTCCCAGAAGTGACGATACAGACGGTCTTCTCGAATGCAGTAGTCCGGAAATTTACCTTGGTCCTTCAGAACCTCTTCCTTCTTGTTCCGGTACCATGAACATTCGGTGGTTACATCGGTCAAACAGAGAGCAGACGGTGGATTGGTCTCGGTGGTCATTGGTAGCGGATTTCTGGACAAGGCATCGGCTACACGGTTTAGCGCACCTTTACGGTATTGTATTTCGAAATCATACTGCTGCAGAAAAATACTCCACCTAGCTAAACGTCCGGACGGACTGGATATGGAATGCAGCCATCTAAGAGATTGATGATCGGTAACAACCGTGAAATGGTAGCCCTCTAAATAAGGACGCATCTTTTCAATCCCCCAAACAATGGCAAGACACTCTTTTTCAGTGACGGAATAATTCTTCTCGGCAGGACTCAGGGTGCGACTTGCATATGCCACCACGTGCTCATGACCATCCTTCTGTTGGGTGAGGGCTATTCCCAAACCATATTCGGAGGCATCGGTCTGTAGAGTGAACGGTACGGTGAAGTCGGGACAGCTCAAAACGGGTGCTTCTGACAAACATGATTTTATCTTAGCGAAAGCAGCTTCTTGTTCTTCAGCCCACTTCCATCGCTGAGACTTGCGGAGTAATTTCGTTAACGGAGCCACCTTTTGTGAAAACGATGGCACAAACCTCCTATACCAGGATGCAACTCCCAAAAACCTTCTTAGTTCTCGGATATTTCTCGGGGCTGCAAATCTTATTATACTTTCGACCTTTTCTGGATCGGTACGGATTCCATCTCCAGTGACTACATGGCCTAAGTATTTCATGGACGGTAAACAGAAGTGACATTTCTCCGGGTTGAGCTTCAGCCGTGCTCCTCGTAATCGACGGAACACCTCGGATAGTTTTTCCAAATGCTGTTCGAAGGTTTCTCCTAGTACGATGATGTCGTCAAGGTAAGCAAAGGCGTAAGGATCTAAATCTGGACCAATTAACTGATCAACCAGTCTCTGGAACGTGGCAGGTGCGGAGTGCAAGCCAAATGGAAGAACCGTGAATTGAAACAATCCACGTCCCGGAGCGGTGAAGGCGGTAATGGGTTTGCTTTCAGCTGTTAACGGAACTTGCCAGTACCCACTCTTCAAATCTAAACTGGAAATATACTTGGCCTTTCGCAGTTTGTCCAGTATAGCATTGATAAATGGAAGAGGGTAGGCATCCTTCATTGTTACCTCATTGACCTTTCGAAAGTCGATACAGAAACGGTTCTTTCCATCTTTTTTCTTTACAATCACAATCGGAGAGCTCCACGGGCTTGTAGAGGGTTCTATCACACCTTCTTTCAGCATGGCGTCTATTTCAGCATTGCAAATTTCCTGCATTTTCGGATTCTGGGGTCGGTATCTCTGTTTTATCGGACGTGGTTGCAGCAAACGGATTTCATGCTCAACTAGCGTGGTTGGACCTCGTAAGGATCCAAATTTCGGTAACTCTTGTTCTAGGAAGATGTTCAGCCTGTCTGTCTGTTCTTTCGATAAATTTCTGTCTGTAAGCGGAGTTATGGTTTCCAACGGACATCCTATCCAATCATACTCCTCGTCATCCCCTAGATCTTCCAGGGAGAACGCAGATATTACAGAAACGGTTTGCTCCTTGTCAACCCCTAACAACTCCAGGGAGGACGCAGAGGCTTCAAAACCAGATTGTTCCTTATCAACCCCTAACAACACCGGGGAAAACTCAGAACCTTCAACAACGGATTGCTCCTTGTCAACCCCTAACTCCAGGGAAGACGCAGAGACTTCAAAACCAAATTGTTCCTCATCAACCCCTAACAACACCGGGGAAAACTCAGAACCTTCAACAACGGATTGCTCCTTGTCAACCCCTAACTACAGGGAAGACGCAGAGACTTCAAAAACAACTTGTTCCTCGTCCACCCCTAACAACACCGGGGAAAACTCAGAACCTTCAACGACGGATTGCTCCTTGTCAACCCCTAACTCCAGGGAAGACGCAGAGACTTCAAAACCAGATTGTTCCTTATCAACCCCTAACAACACCGGGGAAAACTCAGAACCTTCAACAACGGATTGCTCCTTGTCAACCCCTAACTCCAGGGAAGACGCAGAGACTTCAAAACCAAATTGTTCCTCATCAACCCCTAACAACACCGGGGAAAATTCAGAACCTTCAACAACGGATTGCTCCCTGTCAACCCCTAACTCCAGGGAAGACGCAGAGACTTCGGTAACAGACAGATTTCCAGAACATTTGTCTTTAGCTAGACGATGGTTGATTTCTTCCTTAAAGATGATCGGAGCAACATCGACTTTTTCCATGGACGTATTTACCAACCCTAATATTTCAACAGGATTGGCTAATGACGGACGTCCTACTAGTTCATTATTGATGTATATTTTCCCCGTTCCTAACTCCAAACGGAAATTATATTTTCGGAGGACATCGTGTCCTAACACAATATCGGTTATCAGACCAGGTAGATGTTCTAACGAACCCTCCATAGTGACGTCATCGATTTTCCATTCCAGCTCATAAATTTCGGTGATGGAGACTAAATTTCCATTAGCTAAACGGGCCTTCGTATCTTGACGGGCGGTAGTTTGCTTTCTTTGGGAAAATGTCTTAGCTACTTGATCACCAATATATGATTTGGCTGCTCCGGTATCTAACAACGCTTTAAACTTGTGCTTTTCAATTTCGACGTCTATGTGAGGTCGGGGGTCGTTTATTTCTTCTGGCGGTTCGGTATGAGAGGCAAATATTTGCGGAAGCTGTGTCGGCCTCTCCTCGGGACAGCTTCGGATTAGTTTTCCTGCCTCCTGCAGGAACAATCTCTGGAAAATACTCCTTCCTTATGACAACGAGAACAGAATATCTTCGGAGGGTTTTGGCAGTGATTTCTGAAGTGGCCAGAATCACCACAGCGGAAACAGATTGGTTGCCGGGAAGATGATCCAGACGGATGCTGAGTTGTACCCGGAGGCGGACGGCGAGGGGTATCGGATGATGTCGGTTGGCTGGTACCAGCGATGGGCTCTCTGAATGGAGCAGGAGCCGAATTAGGAGATGGTCCATACCTTGGTGTACTTATCGGCTGGGGACGGGCCGGTCCACGGTTTGGTCCACTGTTGCTGGGTATATTCTGGAGTTCCTTCCTGAGGAGCTCATATTCCCTTACCACTTGACAAAATAAGGAAAAATCATCAAAGTCCCCTTTTCGGATTTGCAGACGGTATTCGGGCAACAGGTTACGGTACAGCCATGCTAACTGTTGTTCGGGAGTTAGCTTTCCATGTCTACGCATTAACGTCTGGAGTTCGGTGATATAAGTAGCGGCGGACTCATTTCTTCTTTGTAGACGACGGCCTATCTCGGCTTCTAAGTCAACCTCGTAGTTAACGGGATAAAAGAAAATTCGGAAGTCTGCCTCAAATTCCTCCCAGGTCGTGTACCTACTCCGGTTGTTGCGGTACCAAAATGCCGGTTCACCTGACAGTAATTCCGGTAACACAGGAAGCAGATTGTCTTTCTGGACATTCCTTGCGGTACAGATTTCTTCGATTCTTTCGATGAATGCAGCAGGATCTCCCCGGTTTCCAAAAGACACCTTCCAATCGTGCACGTTTATCGGTGTAGTTGCCATCGCGGTCGGATTTTCAACAGGTTCCTCTTGGTCTATAGCGGATCGGGGAGCAATATTTCTTCGTCTCAAAAAGTTGACGAGTCTTTTCCGTTTGTTAGGAACGGTTCCAGCAACCGATAAATTCCTCTTTACTAGCTCGGTATTAAGACCCTCGTTCTTGAGTAAGTATACCCAGCTTACTCGATTGTCGGCTATTTCTCCAACGGAACTTACGGTCGGTACTGGAGGAACGGATTCGGTTTCTTCAGCTTCTTCTTGATGAAATAGGGAAAAAATGTCCAATTCCTCAGAATTTCTTCTAGACATCTACCTTTTATGAAACGGTGCCCTGTACTAACCAACAGTGCGGAAAACAACCAAAAACGAAATAAAACGGTCCCAGCAACAATTCCCTATAAAAAATTGCAAACGGCATAAAACCGTTCCTACCCTAATCAACAATCAGCTCTCTGCAACTATACGGTAAAAACGAAAACGGAATGAAGCGGTTCCTGATCTAATCAAAAATACAAAAACAAATTGAAAACGGAATACAATAATCCCTCCTCTAATAAACAATACGGTAAAAAAAAATCCAGAACGAAATGAACGGTTCCTGTTTTAACAATCAGGTCCCTGCTCAATCAACCATACGAGAAAAAAAATTTTAAACGGAAAAAACGTTCCCTGCTCAATCAACAATACGAAAAAAAAATTTTTCAACGGAAAAACGGTCCCTGCTCGGGCGCCAATTTGTGACGCCTTTTTCACCTACCCTTTGGATTTTACCAACAGGGCACGTCACTTTGGTCACCCTCGATGCAAAATCTTATAAACGAATGCTCGGGCGCCAGATTTTTTACGTGGTTTGCTCCACGGCCCCTTGACCCTTCGCGTCAAGAGTTCCAGATAGCCTCAGATGGAGGTTACGGAAAATTCCAGGGGTCTCGTTGAATTCAACACTTCTAAAACACTCTAAACCCTCAGACGACTATGCTACGGGTTATTAAGAAAACACTAATTGGGTCGAATTGTATATTACCAGGTATATTTAATTCCCACAGGGATAAGTACATAAATATTTACAGTAATTTATATTTCAGAAATACCATAAATTAAATATTTTCGGCGGTTCCCAACAAAATAAATATAATACAGTGTGCAAATGCGTCAAAAATATTCGGGTTATGTAAAATTTGCCGGTAGAACGTGCATAAGCAATGGTACGATAACGGAGATATAAGCAGGTTATTTAAGCGATTAGCAACAGGTAAAGCGATATAAGCAATGCGTGAGCAAACAGTGAGCAGTTTTAAAGGAAAAAATTATATTACAGTAGTGAGCAAAAACAAATTATCGTACAAAATTAACCATTTAACCACAAATACAAAAGGTCGTTAATTTGGAAGACTGGGAAAACGGATCAACCACTGATAATGAAAACTTTGAATTGAACTAGATATTCAATCAACCAATGGCATCGGCCTCAGACTTGTTTGAATATCATAAACGAATTAAAATGAATGAATGAAAAATTAAGGTATTTACGTAACTTTACCGGCTGAAGGTTGGACAACGCATGGAATAGTCCTCGCACTTGCCCCACGATCAGTTTTTATTTCAAATAATCGAAATGAAAATTATAATCAAATATTACAACAAAAGGGTTGTTAATTTGGGAAGGCAGGGAAAACGGATCAACCACTGATAATGAAGACTTTGAATTAAACTAGATATTCAATCAACCAATGGCATCGGCCTCAGACTTGTTTGAATATCATAAACGAATTAAAATGAATGAAAAATTAAGGTATTTACGTAACTTTACCGGCTGAAGGTTGGACAACGCATGGAATAGTCCTCGCACTTGCCCCACGATCAGTTTTTATTTCAAATAATCGAAATGTAAATTATAATCAAATATTACAACAAAAGGGTTGTTAATTTGGGAAGGCAGGGAAAACGGATCAACCACTGATAATGAAGACTTTGAATTAAACTAGATATTCAATCAACCAATGGCATCGGCCTCAGACTTGTTTGAATATCATGAACGAATTAAAATAAATGAATAAAAAATTAAGGTATTTACGTAACTTTACCGGCTGAAGGTTGGACAACGCATGGAATAGTCCTCGCACTTGCCCCACGATCAGTTTTTATTTCAAATAATCGAAATGTAAATTTTTAATATATTCGGGAAATTTTTAGGACCGGACAATGGGTATAAGGATTTAATTCGGGAAAAACAAAATCTAAAATAAAATACTTGATGTATTGAGCATTCAATTAAGAATTATAACCAACCCAATATAAAAAAAATGTAACAATAATAAAACTGAAAAATAAATTTTCTTATCTATTGCGAAAAAAAAACTCACTAGAATACTGTACTAAATTTCGACAATCAGAATATCGAAACTGCTAACGGAAATATATTTTTAAGCGGAACAAAATAATTATATTCTTTGGCTTTAATAAAACAATTTTTCTTACTTACGCAGAAACGGTTGGATACTACGGATTCACTGTAACTGGACTTCCAAAATTTTTGGTCGGTAGGAGAGATTTTTTTGGTTTAAAACAAACGACAGCGGAATTTCGAAAACAAACGGTAGCCGAGCGCGATTATTGTTGAAAACAACCGGTAGCAGAGAGAGCCAAAATCGTTCGGTTTTCGAATTTATATCCCAATTCCTACCTAAAATTTTTGCCTTATCGGAATCATACGTGAAATTAATTTACTTTCAACTACAAAAAAGTTTTTACTAGACTGGACGGCTTTTGTTATAATTAAAATAGTTTATATACCGGACGTCCTCTAGTCTTTAAATTTTTGAGAATCAAAATTAATAAATTTTATATTTTTAGTTTCGTATTCATGTGTTTTGAATTACTAAGAAAATATAATATTGCGGTAAAAAAAATCAATGTGGTAGCAGAAAGGATCGGAAAGTAAGTAACGAGTTATATAAAAATAAGATATGCTACAGTGAAAACTAAAAATGAACTCCAAATCGGTGTCCCACAAAATAACTCGTTACAAACAATTTGATTGCATTCATTATCCCACCAAATAGAATTTTTTTATTGCCCCCTTTGCGTGATTTCATAGATCTATCAGCTGCATTATTTATGATGTTTAAAAGTGATTCAAAAGAATCAACTTTTACCTGGGTAATATCGTTGTCAATAAAATATTGGAAAAGCTCCCAGTCTGCAGTGGACTCTATCCACTTTCTTGAAGGGGTAGTATTTGATGGAACATAATTACAGGATATTGTTATGTGCAGAGGTAAATGAATAGATCCTAAGGTATCATCTAATACATTCCATTCTGCTAGACTTAAGAGGTTTGGTGTAACAAAAGTGAGGTCAATTGCTGAGGGTCTTTCATTTGGTCTGCTTATCTTAGTTGGCCTTCCATCATTTAAAACTATTAAATTAGTTCCATCAATAGCGTCTGCTAATCTGTTACCTTGACTATTATCAATTGTAGAGCCCCAGTAACTATGATGGGAATTGAAATCCCCACAGACAAGAGTATCCCCCTGTATCTGAGCGAAAATATTGGACCAGTCAGTTGTTGTAGCTTGTACGTTGGGCGGTTTGTAAACGCAAATAACATGTATTTTGAGATCCAAAAGTTTAATTGAGCAGATTTCTATTTTGTTGTTAAAATTTTTCCTAAATTCAAATTCAGAGAAACATAAGTTGTTTTTGATGAGTATACCAACACCACCGTATCCATCTAATCTATCAACGTGAACAAAATTATATCCAACTAATGTGAACGTTTTTCTTGGAGAAAGCCAAGTTTCATTTAATGTAATTATATCAAATTTATATTTAGAGTTTTTTAAGAAATTTTTAAGGCTAGACATATTTTTAATAATTGAGTTACAATTCCATTGCAAAACATGAATATTCATTTTATCCATTTTGGTTGAATGCAATACTATTAACTTCCATAAACGAATCTAAAATTATTTTAAGCTCGTTTTGTGTTTCTGCTACAACGGATCCGTCTGGAATAGCTAAATTAAATTTTTTAAGAATGTGCATGAAAAGGGTAGGTATTTTATGTAAAATTTCGATTTCTAATTTTTCTTTATAAATTTGGAAATCTTCTCTGTGAGGATTTGGTAGAATACTTTTGGGAATTGTTGTATTTGATTGAAAAGTGGGTGGATTTCTAATGCTGACCGGAGATATTGTTTTACGTTTCTTATAATGTTGGATTGGTGGCCGAGGTACCCAGTTGTGACTGGTTGAAGGGGACTCTGAAGGAATATCCTTATTATCATTACTTAGCAAATTGGGGAAATTTTCTAAATTGTTTAATATGTCGAATCTGTTATTACTAACTATTTTAGAATAGCTGGGATTTTGTTCTACCTGTTCGGCTTCTTTGAATGAAAGATTTTGTTCAGACATAATTTTTTTAATATTGCGCTGTTGGATGTATTTTGGACAATTTTTTGATACTGATTGATGTCCACTTTGTCCGCAGTAAATGCAGTAATCATCTTCTTTACATTCGACATGTTCGAGGTCGTCATGCAGTTGACCGCATTTTTTACACTTATTAGTTGTGCTTTTACAATATTTTGCGGTGTGTCCATACCGTAGACACTTAAAACACTGTACTACAGGATATATATATAGGGTTCCACTGTAAACCTAACTAAATTAATTTTAACCCATTGTGGCAAAGAATCACCTGAAAAAGTAACGACAAGCATTTGTCGTGGTACATATTGTACTTCATTATCTGAATCAATGATTTTACGTTTCATTCTTTGTATATTCACTACCTTTTTATCGCTTTCAATATTGTCTAATAAGTATTTTTCGTTTAAGAACGTATCGACCTCTCTAATGATACCTTTTTTGTGATTAAAAAAAGTTGGAATGTGGGCGACCAATTTGTTTTCTACCATTAAATTGTGACCTACCATGGAATTCGCAATTTTATAACTTTTGAAAATTATTTTTACTTTATTTCTCCCTATTAGTTTAATATCAATAATGTCCTTCTTGAATGTTTGATTATTGAAAATGTAATGACCTACCTTAACAGCAGAAATTCGAGTATCTTTATCGGATGGTTCAACAATGACATAGTACGGTCCGTTATCCGAGCTAGAATATAAATTGTTTAAGTCGTATTGTCTTCCATCGATTTCCATTCGATTTTCAGATCTATCTGGTGGATTTTTCTTAGGAGGGGGTTCTCCCCCCTCCGAATTACTATTCATTTTTGAGATTTTAACAGTTAGCGGTTTGCAAAGATGTATGATGTTTTAGTAAATTGACAATATATATAATAAATTTACTTACAATCGCTTTGACTATTATACACACTACACGAACCACGATACGTACCTGTCGAAGTGTCGAGTAGAACTGGATTATGATTTTACTATTAAAGAAGTTAATCATACTAAGTATCTTGGAATATTAATTGATAAAAATTCAAAATAGGGGGCTCATATTCAGTACTTGACAAGTAAAATCAGAAAATTGATTTACAAATTTTATTTAATACGGAACATTTTGGAAAAAAAAAAAACTTAATTATGATATACCAATCCATAGTTGAATCCTTAATCCGTTATGGAATAATTGTTTGGGGTGGACTATATCAAAATAATTTAGAACCTCTGAATACAACCCAAAATTATATTCTAAGAATAATCAATTTCAAAGATAGAATGTTTACAACGGCTCTTCTATATAGTGAAACAATTCTTAATGTAAGTTCTATATACTTTTATACTACTTGTATGTTCTACTTCAAATTGAAAAATAAAACAATTGTAGACCATCCTTACCTGACCAGAAATAAGAAAAAGAGAATGTTACAAATACCGTTTTATAAATATGATGGCAATCATGTTTTCCGGTGCTGATGGATAAGCAAATCGAACTATCCGGGCGATATCCACTTAATACTGTTGAAGAGTTTCGCCACGTTTCTGTCTTCGTTTCTTCAGCTAGGATTGGTACAAGTGTTCTAGATGTTCGTGACCATATCGCATGTCCAACCTCTTCTTCAGCTGGTCGAAGTCATCCGTTTCTTCAAGGGGTATCGTCTGAAGCACATCTAAGGCATCTCCCCGAAGCACGATGGTTAAGTTCACTGCCTTCTCCTTATCGGACCAATTATTCGCTCTAGCGGCTGCTTCAAACTGTTTAACATAGTTGGTCCTCGACATCTTTCCGTCGAACGTTAGGACCTTGACTCGGGCAAAACTGCCAATATCTTCTATCTTGGGGTGTGTTTCTAGCTTCCAGGGTTTAATTTGTTCGATCTTTTTTTCTTCTACTGGCGTGCCTTGTGTTTTTAAATCTGCCATTTTCCTCTCCAACTCCTGGATTTTCTCGTCCATTGTTGTTATCGTATTCTCCATTTTCTCGTCCGTGGTTGTTATTTTATTCTCTATTTTCTCGTCTATCGTTGTGATCTTATATATCTGATTTTAGAGTCGAAATTTTATTTTCGACTTCAATGGCAATGTCGTTTTTCATTGATAATATGTTGGCAGAAATATCGTTCTTCATAGTAGAAATTTTTTCGTTCATATTAGCAGAAATATCGTTCTTCATATTAGAAATCTTCTCGTTCATATTAGCAGAAATATCGTTCTTCATAGTAGATATCTTCTCGTCCATATTAGCACAAATCTTCTCGTCCATAGCGGAAATTGACAAGATTAAGGTGGAAGCCTCGTTAAATAAAAATGTTTCCGGGTCCAAGCCGTCAATTTCCAGTGCTATTTTCAATCTCTCAACTAGTTCACTCTTATTTCCGGATGTTTCCAACTCGCGATTTTCCAATTCTGCTTTTAGTTCCAATTCTGCTTTTAGTTCCGTCACTTTCAGCTCACTTAGTCTCTCAGCCATTTTTACGTAATTATTTATTTATATTACCCCACACCTGAAACCAATGTAATGTTTTTGTTATTTATTTAAATAGTTTTTACCGGTGGAATAAGATTATACACACTATGGCTAATTACTATCTATTGATTTATTTATTAAACACTCTTTACTGTCTACTAACATATTTACACTCGGTATGATAGTTCTAATTTATTTTTACCACTTGAATATTACACTATTTATCTTCACTATTTCATTCACTGTCCGGTTACTAAGAACTTCTGTAAACTGTCTGTGAACTAACTCTTTGTCATCGTTTCACTAATTTATAATCGAGAAACAGGGCCGGCTTTGAGTTGGTGACCTCGCAACAGTATTAGAATTTTCCAGTAATTGATTACCGTTATTTTCTTGTATTCCGGTTTCATTTGTGATATGTTGGGATGACTGATAATTACTACGATTTGACATGTAATCTTTATTGTAATAATTGTTATTATTACTCCGGTTTTAATTTCCTCTAGCAGGCTGGGCTGCTAATGAAGTATGTACTACCTCTATTGTTGCTACTAAAATATCTAAAATCACCCCTATTTTGCTTATAATTATTATTTCCTTTGAAATGAAAATATGTTAACCCTTCATTGGGTAATTCACCATCCTTAGCCCCTTGGATCGCATCACTCAATTTTGAATAATTCCTAGACTTAATAATAGTTCTCAAATCGGGATTTTGAAGACCAATTGCAAATGCGCTAATTGCCGTTTTTTCGTTTACATTTCTTAAAATAATGAGCGAATTTGTGTCGCCTTCCGCTTGAGTTAAGTTTAGATTAACCAGCAATTTTTCCACCAATTTACCAAATTGATCCACTGATTGATTATGTTGTTTTGCATTAATTAATTTGCAAGATAAAACTGATGCCGATTTTGTTGTGAGAAAACGGGTCTTTAAATCGCGTATCAAATCTTTATTATTATTATAAGTTAACTCTAGCCTAAATTTTGCATTTTGTGACAATCGAGTTTTATGTACATACTTTGTTAGAAGTTTTTTTACCGTCTTTGTCTAGTAACTCATCGTATAGTTCAATTGCGTCAATTAATTGTTTTTTTTACCGTTTCAGTACCTTCCATGACAGGTAGTAGGCTTGCTGTCGTTTTTAAATCGAATTTTTCTGCCATTTCTAATTCGGTATCCGAAGAGTTTGAATCCGAAATGCCAGAACTATCTTTTACTTCTCTAGACTCTGAATATTGTATCCTACTAGATAATATTTCTCCAATTGCCTCAAAATGTTTATTTATACCAATAATAAAGTCATGTGCTTCTTTCCTTTCATCTAAACCCCTATCTGAACTGCTGAAATTTGTTTTTAGTTGTGTATAATCAGCATCTAATTTATCTACCTTTGTGGATTTTTCTAAGAGCTTTATTTCTATTTTTCTTAATTGAATTGTTATATTTTTTTAGATTGCGATAAAAAACTCTAAGCCCCTCTAACAAATATCTAAAATCATTTACCTTAATGTTTCTTTATTCATTACACTACTTATTACTTTTTATCCTGCACTATTCCCTATTTTTTATATTGCACTAATTTTTTATTTAGACAAGCTCTTGACTCCTAGTTATCTCTTGTCTTATCTTTTTTCCAAACTGCTTTCTACATTTGTTATAGATGTAAGTTACTATGAAAACGGCGCGGGTTGGCTGTCTTTGCTCATTGTTGCACTGCTAGAGCTACTGCTTGCTGCTTTTGCATGTATGTTAGCTTAAGTTATGGAATGGCGGGCAAATTCAGCTATCGGGTGTCTGCTTCCACGTTAGCACCGCTGGTAATGGGAATAACAGGATCATTTTTGGTGCTGTTATTCTTTGACTAAATGAGATCCCAACGGTTTTTGGCTTAATCCTAAGGTGTGCGTATCCGTGCCGAGGGGATGTATGACAGTGAGCCTATCATTTGTCACTAACGGAACCTTCGAGATACTAGGCGCCCTCTCGTCGTAAGTAAGCCTTGTCACGGTAATGCAGGGCTCTGCCGTGATGGACATCTTTTCCCTAGCTACTCGTGGGACTTTATGGAAGAAGTAACAAAAAAACATTTAGAAACTACAGAGGAGATGGAAGTCGACCTATCGGCTCCAACTGACCTCCCTGTAACCTCTGATCAGGAACGAGGGCTCCTCAGTTCTCCAACTCCTGAGAGCAATCCTAGGAAACTAGGAGGTGCAGCCAGGAAGCGACTCAGTCGCCTCCTCAAGAGCGGGGTACCTTACCAATCCGCCTTGAACCAAATTCTAGAGCAGCGGAAGCAGGGTCAGTCGCAAGAGGTGAAGAATATTCCCTCTGTGGCTGGTTCAAGCAAGCGCTTACGCTCTAATGATGACTCACCCGGACAAGAGGCAAAAAAGCCCTACTCGGCTGAATCAGTTGTAACGTCAGATAAAATTGACTTACAAAAACCCTCTTATGGGCAGGCTGTATCCGTCATCAAGGTGGGAATATTACACTTTGAACATCCGACAACCTTCATAACGACCAACCAACTGGAATCTCTTCAGTACGCTATTACGGCCGCTGTAGAGAATATTCCGGAAGGTGGTCCACAAGTGCAGTTCCAGAGCTGTACATTCCGGCCTGGATGGCTGCAGGTCACCTGTGTAGATCAAGAGAGTGTTTCGTGGTTGACTGGAGTAGTCAATACCCTTCAACCATGGGATGGTGCCTCCCTGAGATGCGTCTTGGGTGACCAACTTCCAAAGCCACACATCTGTGTGGCTTACATACCTGATGAGGGCAGTCGTAGACTAACCTCTGAACAGGTCCTCACTAGGCTGAGGAAAATGAACCATGGTCTGTTAACCTTTGAGTGGACTATTCTACATAAGGAAGTTACAGGCCCTGGCCAAACATGGACCTTCGCCATTGACGATGGATCTATGGCCGAGCTGGAGAGGGTGGGTTTTAAACCTTACCTGGGTTTTGGGCAGGTTGTTTTCCGCCCTAAAGCCCGGTCTTCCTTCCAACAGGCAGCAAAACCGGGTCCCTCGAAAGGATCTGAGAAAATCCACGGCCCGGGGCCGAGCGGAAAACTCCCTCCTGTGGCAGTGAGAACCAAAACTCCTCACAAGCTTAGGGGTAGTGCACCGCCGGCACGTAGCCAAGGTACCAGCAAACCAAAAGCTGGGAAAGCTGGATTTCCCAAGATGAAGACGGCTATCGTCTCTTCTAGGAAACCGGCAAAAGAGACTGGACCTGGTGACCTGAAATCGAAAACCGTCATGGCCTCAACAAAGGCACCAAAAAAACCAGCTGGGCCGGCGACGAAAGGTGATCAAACCTCGTCGTCTGCACCAAACACAGCCTCATCATTGGCAGGAGCAAATGGTGGCGTCTTAATTGACCCACCGACTGATCCTTCCAATATTTGAGGAGATATAAGTTTGCCTGCGGCACTCAACACTCTGCCACATTCAATTGTTTACAGGCAAACTTACAGCATGCCAAGGCCGCTTCTTATATCCTTGGCAAAAGGTTCAAGGACGAATTAATCGACCTTGCCTTCCTGCAAGAACCATGGACAGGAAACACAGACCGAGTAACCGGTCTCAGCAATATTCCTAGTGAGGTAATAGTCTGCCCTGGGATGAAACCTACAGCATGTCTACTCATCAGGAAAAATATTAATTATTTTTTGCTTACAGGCCTTTGCACTCCAGATGTAGTAGTCATCCAGATGTACTTACCGGAGAAGAATGGTATGACAAACATAGTCGCCTGCTCTGCATACTTCCCAGGAGACATGGATACTGTACCCCCTCTTGCTATACGGCGATTAATCGACTATAGCAAGAAGAACAGACTTCAGTTAGTCATGGGCTGTGACGCCAATTCACACCATACATCGTGGGGCAGCACGAATATAAATCGCAGAGGTGAGTTACTCTTTGATTATATACTAGGGGAAGGGCTATCTGTTATTAATAAGGGCTCCGAACCAACCTTTGTAACTAGAAACAGATCAGAGGTATTAGATTTAACTATCAGCTCAAACTTTCTGAGCAATAAGATACAGCATTGGGCTGTATCTACTGAACCTTCGTGTTCAGATCATAGACATATTCAATTCAACATTGAAATAGGCCAGAGGCCAGTAGTAGTGGAATATCGCGTCTCAAAAGCTACCGATTGGAGTGGATATAAAAATTCCCTTCAACTGTACATTGAGGATGGTTTCATCACAATTAACAGTTGTGATGGGATAGATACTGCAGCGGAAGAACTTCGCGAAGCAGTGATCTCCTCCTTTTATGAAAACTGTCCACTCAAGACTAAAAGAGATAATCGCAACTCTACTTGGTGGAACAAATGCCTAGAAAAGCGAAGAAAAGAAGTTCGACGACTATTTAACTTTAGCTTTACAGAACTACTCTAACAAGTTACAATAAAGAAATCAGAAAGGCAAAGCGGGAGTCTTGGAAAAAGTTCTGTGAGAGTATTTCTGATATACCTCGTAGTACTAGAATCCACAAGATTCTCTCTAAAGAGTCGATTGCCGAGATTGGGTCGATGAAGCGACCTGATGGCACTTTCACGACCTCTAGAAAAGAAACGTTAGAGCTTTTGATTAAAAATCACTTTCCTGGAAGTTTGACTCTGGATAACAATCGACCTCCGCTCTTTGAGGGCGCAAGGCGGCCAAAAAAGATCGATTGGGAGGCCGCCAAGGAAGTTATCACAGCACCGGCAGTTGAATGGGCAATCAAATCTTTTCAGCCTTTCAAATCTCCCGGTGAGGACAGAATATTTCCAGCACTGCTGCAAAACGGACTGGAATTACTTTTACCCATCCTCATTAAACTGTATAGAGCTAGTTTGGCGTGGAATTACATACCACCCAGTAGGTTGGCGGCTAGGGTGGTATATATACCGAAAGTGGGGCGCACAGACCCTCACCCTAAATCGGTCAGACCAATTAGCCTAACATATTTCCTGCTTAAAGGACTTGAAAAAGCACTGGATTGCTATATCAGGCGGGTAGCTTCATATAATTCCCCCCTGAGCATCCACCAATATGCTTATCAAACTGGCAAATCAACAGATTTAGCGTTACACAACCTTGTTGAGAAAATCACACAATCCCTTAACAACAAGGAGATTGCGGTGGCCATATTTCTTGACATTGAAGGAGCATTTGACAATGCACTACCGACAGCCATTCGTTCAGCTTTGACTGAAAAGGGCATCAAACCAACCATTACCGGTTGGATATATGCCATGCTCACTAATAGGACAGCCACTACATCTCTTCAGGACGAGACCATTAGCTTTAAGGTTTCCAGGGGCTATCTCCCCTACTATGGTCACTCTTGATGGATAACTTGCTTAGCTTGTCATCTTGGCAAGGACCAAGACAGGAAGGATAGCATATAACATCCTCCAAAATACGTTGGACGATGTCCACAGTTGGTGTAAGAGGGAACAGATGTCTGTTAACCCTGGTAAAACTGTAACAGTTCCCTTCACTATGAAAAGAAAGTTGGAGGATCTTCCACCACTTTCCTACAATGGTGAGGTTATTCCATTTGCTGCGGAAGTAAAATATTTGGGGATTATCCTAGATATCAAACTTACGCTCACTTGGAAAAAGTTATCCATAAGGCCAGACTATCCTTGTGGACATGTCGTAGGATCTGTGGAAAATCTTGGGTCTTGGGACCCAAACAAATCTATTGGATATATGTGATGATCGTTAGACCAATGATCACATATGGAGCTATTGCCTGGTGGCCAAAAGCTTTACAGCGAACGGCCCAAGCAAAGCTCTCTGGTTTACAGAGACAGGCTTGCCTGGCAATTACTGGTGCTACCAGCTCCACACCGTCAGCAGCCATGGAAATCCTTCTGGACCTACCTCCTCTCCATATATTTTTGGAAAGAGAGGCTAGATGGACAACATACAGAATTGTGCATATTTCTAAATGCACAAATCAGGCTTATACAGAACGAAGCAGAATGCTAGTGGACACTGAAAGTCACAGTATTCTGGGAATGACCTTTGACATAATGCCTCCAACAGTAAACTACGACCTGCCTTATACCGTCCCAATTCCAAATAGAGATGAATGGGTCCTCCGTAAGGATGAACTATTAAGAGCAGACAGCTGTTGGTACACAGACGGTTTAAAAACACACTCAGGCTCTGGTGCAGGTGTATACGGGCGCAGACCTAGGACAGAAATCTCAACCTCTCTAGGATCCTATGCAACCGTATTTCAGGCGGAAATTTACGCCATTGTTTCATGTGTGGAGAGATTGGAGCAAGCCAATCTCATACATAGAACAATAAAAAATTTCTCGGACAGCCAAGCGGCTTTAAAAGCACTTAGCTCTCACCGTGTAACGTCGAAATTGGTTTTAGACTGACAAAGAAGACTCTCCTCAATAGGAGAACTTAATAAAGCATTGCTGGTCTGGATCTCCTCAATAGGAGAACTCAATAAAGTATTGCTGGTCTGGATCCCTGGCCATTCTGGCATGGAAGGAAACGAGAAGGCAGACTCTCTTGCAAGGGAGGGTGCCGTACGTGTTTCTATCGGACCAGAACCTATAATTGGCATCGCAATAAGTTTTGCCAAACAAACACTGAATACCTGGACGGCAAGAAGAGCTTTAGACTTCTGGCATAATTTACCAGGATTGATTCAAAGGCTTTCATACATCCTTCGAAGAATGTCTCCAAACAAATGTTAGACTATAGCAGGCATGACCTACGTTGTATAACAGGTCTTTTAACAGGCCACTGTCATCTGAATCATCATATGCTAAAACTTGGACTGTCGGAAGATCCGACCTGCCGTCTTTGTCTGGAAGATGATGAATCAGCAGAGCATATAATTTGTGCCTGCCCCGCCGCGGCTTGAATCAGGTATCTGATGTTTGGCAGGGATTCTCTCTCGCCCTCGGACCTAAAATATCATTCACCAAATAAATTAATCGGCTTTGTTAAGAAGCTGAATTTGTTTGGTGAAATCTGAATAGGTGTGAATAAGTCCTTCGCTCTCACACACATTATTTGTTTTCAAACAATCGTATTTACATACATTTTATGATGTATATTTTTTGTGTCTTGGGTTTATTAGTCTAAGGTTGAAATAGTTATTTGTTTTAATTTCAATTTTTATTTCAGGTACTGCTACTACTTTCATCTTTATTCAGGCGCCAACAACAAGCCTTAACAGATCAGAAGAGCCAAGGAATAATTCCACTTTTCGCAAGGATTTTTTTTGTTCCCGTCTTTGTATTGACTCTTTAATAAAAAAAAGCTTTTCTACCAGCAGTTCTAATACATTCCAATGTACCTCAATAAGAACTGATTGTAGAAATACTTTTCTAGTTTCTGTTATTTATTCAAATTTACAGCAATGAAATGCACCTGTGAAAATGCAGTTGGAACCTTACTAAGTGAACACATACGATCGAACAGAAACATTGCAATGGTGCAAAATGTGGTAGACAACCGGCAGTTGGAAAATACTGGGTGCTACCTAGTTGGTCTTGAATCCCTCGAACCTGTCCTTCGTAATATTCGTTGAACACAAGCGCGTATCCATTGCAGTGATTGCGCATGTTTACGTACCGACCGCCTGGGATGGCGATTTACAGCGCGCCGTACCCTGTCGATATTGTCTGGCGTTCTCGTGGTTATGGGTCGACCGGCGGCTTTCTGATTCATCGCAGAAACTGTTACTCTGAATCTTTTCACCCAACTGTACACTACAGCTGCTGACGGTGCATCGTCTAAAAGTCTGATTCTGAAATGCGCACAAAAACGTCGACGTGTCACGGTATAAGAATCTCTCGACTTGAAGAACGTTTTAACCACAAAAGTTCATATCTCTGCAGGCCACGGTGCCAACTGAAATCTGAAATCCATTATGAGACACCTTGTATTCAGGTGCAACTTCGTGATATCATTTAATAGATCGACATAAAACTTTTAGAAGAGGACATCTGCTTTATGCGTTTTGTGAAAAATTATTGCCTCTGGTTTATAAACGGTGTACTTTTTTGATTTTTTTCAACATTTCAGAAATATCAATTTGTGATAAAGCGCCCTAATATTTTGTCTTTCCAATTTCCCACAACGATGCCATTATTTTCTCTGCCTTTTATGTTACCTTTCTTCATTCCTTTCTCGTTTAGTAGTTCTTTCGAAACGTCATTTTTGGAACTATTGTGTTAGATTATCTTCTTGCCACTTTGGTATGACTTCCCTTTATATCTAAATTTTTCAATAAAAACTGGCTAGTTCATCATCATCATCCCAAGAACTATAAATGTAATCGATTAAACTGTTGAAATATTTTGAGCATGATTTTGCTTGGAAAATAGTTGAATGCAAAATAAATTGATAAAAACAGTTATTTTTCAAGCAAAATCACGCCAAAAAATATTTCGACAGTTTAATCGATTTAAATTTATAGATCGAGTGGTATACGGCTAGATTATTTCCTGAATAACTTACCATCGAAACCAACAACAAATAATTTTATTGATAATAAAATTTGACAATTTGTAACATTTTTCCAATGAACAGTAAATCCTAAATTTATCCGCGTTTAAACAGGTCTTGGGATTTAATCGCGTATTTAAACAGATTTCGTGGTGTCTGATTGGCCGATTTCATGATGAGGGAAATAATCAACAGTAAAAACACAAGAGCTTTTTTTATCGGATAAATTTCTTTTTGTAACGTTGGTTTTTCTCATAAAATTACCAATGGAAAAATGTTGACTCACAAAAAGAAGTTTATCCTTGAAAGAAAAGCTCGAGTGTTTTTTGGCAAGAAAAATTGATATATGAATGAACAACAACAATAATTATCTTTATTGATAGTGATACAATTAAATTATTTGAATCAACAGTTATTAAATACACAATTGTTATAAATTAATTGGTTTGGTGTACTGATTTCAAAATCACCTCTGGTATTCACACATGTGGAATATTCATTTTTATCTCTCTTATTCGAGGCTCGTAAGGAACTTATAAGATTTTCTTGATGTCAATTTGGAGATAGGGTTTATTAGAAGATGATGATGGAGTCCCATTATATTTATAAGTTGTTGGTCACTTACTCCAGCTATGGCTAACTGGAAAACTACTAGCACGCTTTGAATGATTGGTAATTTTATTATTTGTTATGTCGAGTTCAATTTTAGTTGCAGATATTTTATTTATCTATTTAATTTTCTGTTGTCCATTTGCCGTCTGCCAGTTTTCTGGACCCACCTTGTGCAGTCTTTAAAAATATTGAATTGTATTGAAGGGGATGCACTGTCATAATTGAATGACACATTTTATATGGGAGTTAATTTATCAGCATAAACATGAAGCAAAACTTGTAACTTATGAATATATGTCGATTTATTTTGTTTTGTGTTCTTGATCTAAAAAGAATCTTCGGATATTGGAAATGGTACGTGTGAAACAATCATCTAGCATTAAGCATTAACTTGAAATTTAAAAGTTAATCGATGATTGCCCGCACGTCACTACTTGAGTTCATTTTTACATCCTTCTCTTTTCTTAGTTATTAGTCGTGTGACCACTGGTTTCAAGCACTTTGCTACGTGAATCCTTAATCCTTTCGGTACGACCCGTTTCTGAAAACTTGAAACGTCGCATTGTTGGCACATGAAGCTGGATTCTTTTTTTCTTCGTATGGGAACAAAGCTAACGTCAACTAGACCCATTTTTAGAACTCCCTGGTTTTCGTGGAAATAAAACTGGAAAGTGTCTGGTGAAGCCTGGCATTACCCAAATCGCAATGTGTACCTTTAACCGTGTTTGAATGACAGGAAAAAAATGAAGATGATCTAAAACCACTAAGAAATAAACAATGCGTTACCTTCCTAGGAGTTGATCAATATCTGCTAGATGAAACTTGGCAAACGGAACCTTCTTAGTATGTCTAGTGGAAAACATTGCGAGTGCGTTTGGCAATGTTACGTCAATCGAATGAAAAAATAACTTTTTATATCACTTCAGGCATTTTCGAGTACATTCTGCACTAATCACCATCACATCTGATCTGTCAACAGCTTCCATTTGACTGTTGTACTCCAGAACACAACGACTTTATAACATTTTAATTAGTAGATTTATTTATCTTTGGTAAAGTCGCCAATTTATTTTTATGCATACTGGTCAGCATCACAACTTCACGCCCATCTTTTCCTTTGAGTACAAATAAATTATCACTACTTTTCCACTCAGTTTCACCTTGTTTCAGCTTTTTGTCAAAATGGGCATGTTTCCCATTTTGCCTTATAGTTCCACACACATTAGTTTTAAGTCGCAGCGAAAAAGTTGAAAGAGAAGGACTGGTACAGAAATTATCCGTATAAATAGAATGCTCCTTCTTGAGGTATGCCTCTAGAAGCTTTGCAACAACAGCCCCTGAAGCACCAAGATTATCTTTGTCTTCGGTTTTTATGTTAGTGTTTTTGCTGAAGTACACTATGAAGTCTAGGACACTACCAGCTTCGCAATCGCACAATGCATACATTTTAATTCCAAATCGGAGTTTCTTTGTCTCGATATACTGTTTAACCCTTTCACTGCTGATAAATTTTGGCATACTTTACCAGGTGGCTGACTTATATGTTCATGGAACTCTTATCCGTTTTATCAAATTATTGGTATAAATGTTTCGAAAAGATGTTTTTTGAAGAAAAAAATTGAAAAACATAACTTTATTGGGCGTCATTTAATTAATAAGGTGAGTTGTACAGTCTTATGACTCAATATGAGGTCTCTCTTCGTTTTTTCTGTTAGTAGCACATGTTGCACAATAATATGCGGTCTCTCTTCGTTTTTTTCTGTTTGTAGCACATTACACAGCGCCGGTGTGAAACTTTCCCTGCTGTGGTGGAAACGCTCTTCTCCAAAACATGTTCAGTATTTGCCCGTGGAGTTGGCTCTAGACCTGTCCTAAATGTTGGCAGCAATTGCCTTATAATATGAAGGCGGAAATCATACAAAGTCATGCGCGACTTTCCACTATATTTTTTAAAGAGATAGTATGAATTGATCATTAGAATGTGTAAAATATGGATTCCTAGTTTCTTATACCATCTGAGAGTTTTTCTTTCAAATGGATAATATGATAGCTTTTGGTACGTTTTATCTACGCCGCCCATATTCTAATTATACTGAAGAATAGGAAGGGATTTCTTTACAATTTGTTGCCACCTATTTTCATACTCGGTCATGGTACTTTCAAATTCAGTAGAAATATGAAGTACGTCACGCTTGTCTTTCCATTTGGCTACTAGGACATTATTCGCATAGCGTGCTACAGTTTCCCCCCGAGTTAATTTAGCTTTTAGCATCAGTCGGTATAGAGATTCTCCTCATATTCAGAGTTCCTGTACATAGTGTTTTTCTTTGTAAAAGATTCAGGGCTAATTCATATGAAATATAATAATTATCCATAAATAATGAATGTCCTGCATCAAGCTTTTCCTTTATTAAATTCATAACTACCTTGGCCGTGTGACCCTTACCACCATGATCGCCAAGTAATCCAGTGTGAACATAGAATTTTAGAACGATACCTTGCGGCTCTGTTAAAGTGTACAGTTTTATCCCGTACTTGTGGCGCTAATGTTGAATTTTTATTGGGATAATAAATTTCCATCATTTTCTCATTAAAGTAATTGATGCGTGGACGGTTCTTGAAAAGCCTATCTTCAGGTAAGTGATCGTTGGGTACAGGATTTATCGAAAAATGAACACATCTAAAAATCAAGAGGAACTTGTCACGTTTCATATTTGCACTAAATATTGGAATGGTGAAAAGTGGATCTTTTTTCCAGTAGTCTTGTATATGATTTAGTGGAATTGTACCCGTGTGTAAAAACAATGCAAAGAACGTTTTAACTTTTAACTAAACGCGCCCTAAAATTGTAAACAAGTACACGCGTGGTGTATATCAGTAAAAAATAGTGTTGAAAACTAGTTGATTAGATGTTTTTTTGAAAAAATATGAATACCCGCATTTATAAAAAACACAAAATAAGATCAAATAAAAATTTTATGTTGAAAAAAACCACATATGCTTAGTAATAATAAAACGGGCAATAACAACAATAA
Organism: Lochmaea crataegi; assembly: GCA_947563755.1. Lineage (NCBI taxonomy): Eukaryota > Metazoa > Arthropoda > Insecta > Coleoptera > Chrysomelidae > Lochmaea > Lochmaea crataegi. The sequence continues at coordinate 50,215,044 of OX387428.1, forward strand.
AAGTTATATATGTAGTCATTCCCCAAGTAGAACTATTTTACTCTTCATCGACATCTGGTTGGTTTTGACTTTTAAAAAATAATGTAGAATGGGTTTGGTCAGAAATTCATATAAATGCCTTATATAAAATAAAAACCATAATTTGTAGTTCTCAAGTCCTTGCAAATTTTGATCCAAATTTACCAGTAACCATACAATGTGATGCTTCAAAAGATGCTATAGGTTGTTGTCTTTTGCAAAATGAAAAACCTGTTGCATTTGCGTCACTATCATTAAATTCAACTGAAACTGAATACGCCCAAAATAGAAAAAGAGCTTCTGGCAATAACATTTTCTTGCCAAAAATTTCATAGCTTCATTAATGGTCATCAAAATGTTACAGTGTACTCAGATCATAAGCCCTTGGTGTCCATTATTAATAAAAACATTGGAAGTATTCCAAATCATAGAATAAGACGACTAAGATTAAAGCTTCTATTTTATCGTTTTGAACTTGAATATTTACCTGGAAAGTACTTGTACATTGCTGACTTTTTATCTCGCTGCAATTATAAAACTAAAGAACCTGAGGATTGTCCAATGAAAGACGTTGCTCACTGCATTTCTGAGAAAACTTTACAGATTTCTGAGGATGAATTTAAAACATTTCAAATAGAGACTAGTTTAGACGAAATTTCAAATCAATTATTTTCTGTTTGTCAAAATGAATGGCAAAACTACTCAAAATTTTCCGGTGAATTAGCTCATTATTTTAAACTTAGAAATGATATTATAATATCTGATAATTTATTATATTGTCATGATAGATTATTGGTTCCTAAATCGCTGAGATTGTTTATCCTGAATTTATTACATGAAACACATTTGGGTTTGTCAAAAATCTTAAGCATAGTAAACAATTTTTTTCTATTGGCCGGGAATCTCTTCTGATGTTAAAAATCTAGTGTCTTCTTGTTTAACCCGGTGTTAGTCGCTAGTAGCATTTTCTCGCCATTAGTCGCGCGGGAGCAATTTGCTCACAGCACAAAGAAGCGCATTTTTATAATATATTCTGAAATTTTAGGTAAAAAAACCTGATTTTATTATATTCTTTATTAATAGAACAACAGTAATGTAAATTAAACAACTTTGTTAGTGTTCCTGAAGTCCATTTCCAGCACAAATATTACAAGTATAGGTGTTGTGTTCTGTGCAAATAGCTCGTTCACAAGCAATACAAGATTTCTTGGTGCGTCTATTTTTACGGCGAGGACATAATTGACAGAATCTTTCTTCATTTGGCTCTCTTTCTCTTTGCTGCAAAAATGGCAATCCAGCTACTTTGTGTATGGAGGCACGTAGGGGCAACTCAAGTTTGGTATATTAGTACGATTTACTACATGAGGCCTTATAAGTTGCAAAGCGAGCTCTTTTAGAAAAATGCGTCTTTTAGAAATAACGGCATCGTTCTCATTGTTAGCTTTGTAAATAATATAGGAATAGATGTCGAAGAATAAAAATATATTATTCTAACGCTTTGACAAAGTTTTGAAAAATAATTTTTCCAAAAACTGACCGTTCAACGAAGAAGAAACAACTACTTCCCGGCCTACATGCCCCGACAGACATTGAATTACACTTCTAAGTCAAACGGGGTTGGTAAATCTACAAGATTTAAACCAACCATTATGGTTTGCAACTAGAAGGGACAACATAACTTGTAGACCGGCTTCGGCGTATTGCGCCTCATCAGTACAAGGTATATGTTATCGTCCGAGAGTTAATCCCGGACTGAAATGTGACTATAATCAACAACGGTACATATTGTCCAGTTACGGAAATATTTTGGTTGCGAAAATAGCGACATCTCACCTCTAAGTCACAAACCAAAATTCGAATGAGACAACAAACCACGTGGGTTGGAAACAAAAATGAATTATTACAGTTTCCTGTAAAATTGTCGTATTTAGTAAAGCGTTTTAACAATAGATGTCGAAGAATAAAAATATATTATTCTAACGCTTTGACAAAGTTTTGAAAAATAATTTTTCCAAAAACAGTGACCGTTCAACGAAGAAGAAACAACTACTTCCCGGGCTACATGCCCCGACAGATATTGAATTACACTTCTAAGTCAAACGGGGTTGGTAAATCTACAAGATTGAAACCAACCATTCTGGTTTGCAACTAGAAGGGATAACATAACTTGTAGACCGGTTTCGGCGTATTGCGCCTCATCAGTACAAGGTATATGTTTTCGTCCGAGAGTTAATCCCGGACTGAAATGTGACTATAATCAACAACGGTACATATTGTCCAGTTACGGAAATATTTTGGTTGCGAAAATAGCGACATCTCACCTCTAAGTCACAAACCAAAATTCGAATGAGACAACAAACCACGTGGGTTTGAAACAAAAATGAATTATTACAGTTTCCTGTAAAATTGTCGTATTTAGTAAAGCGTTTTAACAATAGATGTCGAAGAATAAAAATATATTATTCTAACGCTTTGACAAAGTTTTGAAAAATAATTTTTCCAAAAACATATATTTTTATTCTTCGACATCTATTGTTAAAACGCTTTACTAAATACGACAATTTTACAGGAAACTGTAATAATTCATTTTTGTTTCAAACCCACGTGGTTTGTTGTCTCATTCGAATTTTGGTTTGTGACTTAGAGGTGAGATGTCGCTATTTTCGCAACCAAAATATTTCCGTAACTGGACAATATGTACCGTTGTTGATTATAGTCACATTTCAGTCCGGGATTAACTCTTGGACGATAACGTATACCTTGTACTGATGAGGCGCAATACGCCGAAACCGGTCTACAAGTTATGATATCCCTTCTTGTTGCAAACCAGAATGGTTGGTTTAAATCTTGTAGATTTACCAACCCCGTTTGACTTAGAAGTGTAATTCAATGTCTGTCGGGGCATGTAGCCCGGGAAGTAGTTGTTTCTTCTTCGTTGAACGGTCACTGTTTTTGGAAAAATTATTTTACAAACCTTTGTCAAAGCGTTAGAATAATATATTTTTATTCTTCGACATCTATTGTTAAAACGCTTTACTAAATACGACAATTTTACAGGAAACTATAATAATTCATTTTTGTTTCAAACCCACGTGGTTTGTTGTCTCATTCGAATTTTGGTTTGTGACTTAGAGGTGAGATGTCGCTATTTTCGCAACCAAAATATTTCCGTAACTGGACAATATGTACCGTTGTTGATTATAGTCACATTTCAGTCCGGGATTAACTCTCGGACGATAACATATACCTTGTACTGATGAGGCGCAATACGCCGAAACCGGTCTACAAGTTATGTTATCCCTTCTAGTTGCAAACCAGAATGGTTGGTTTAAATCTTGTAGATTTACCAACCCCGTTTGACTTAGAAGTGTAATTCAATGTCTGTCGGGGCATGTAGCCCGGGAAGTAGTAGTTTCTTCTTCGTTGAACGGTCACTGTTTTTGGAAAAATTATTTTTCAAAACTTTGTCAAAGCGTTAGAATAATATATTTTTATTCTTCGACATCTATTGTTAAAACGCTTTACTAAATACGACAATTTTACAGGAAACTGTAATAATTCATTATAATATAGGAGTTTACAGCTCCTATACTTAGCATAGAGGAAAAAATAGTCAAAGGCCATCTGCGGCTCACACGCGAGGTTGAATACAAACTTTTCATTCCATCAACCACATCTACCCCACCTCTCGTCAAATTATAAAATGTGATCATTTCTGGTTTACATTTTTCCCCCGTATTTGGATCAATCGCATCATCATCATGCATTGTCGACAGCAACAAAACATTCTTGCCTTTTTTTGAACGTAAGAAACAAGTACGCACATCTCTGAAAAGGCAAACATGCTACTACATGGTTTTCTTTCTTTGACATTGAGAAATTCTGGAGGAATTTCCTTTTTATTTTTCCTTAGGGTCCCTACAACTGTTTTTCTGTATTGATTTGCAAGTTCTAACACTTGATAGTTGGCTTTGCATCCTTCCACGAAATCATCAAATACCGTTCTGATGGGAGCCAGATTATCAGTTTTTATAGTCCAGGAAATATAGCCTGAAAATAACCATTTTGCATTGTTTCCATCAAAGTGGATGATTGTGAGTGAATAGAGGGCAAAATTGATGTAGAATAAGATGCACTTTTCCCGATATTCGAAATCGTTTGGCAAAAAAATTTTCTGGGGTGAGTATGGTGCGATTTGAGTAAAAATAACGTTTTTCTTGTATATCTTTTCACCCCCCAATTTTACAATAAAAACGTTAAGAACTTTTCTTTTCCTCTTCAAAAGATCTACAAAACTAGACTTTGCACGCCAAAAAATATTAATTAGGTCCGAAGTTATGAGCAAATAAACATTAATTTCAATATTATTAATAAACAAATTAAAAAACCCGATATTATTATCATGACGTCTTTATATTACACCTAATTATGCCCTCGCATGTACAAATAACGTGTACAAAATCTGGAATCTGTAACTTGATTAGTTTGCAAATTATTTTGTTATAAACAAATTTATTTATTCTAGCCCTGTACAACATTGCCCATCACCCGTATTTATGCGGTTTGCTTTGTTGGCAGATGTCACTGTGATAAGTCATGTGTCGTTATTATTTTTCAAAAATATGCAATTCCGCGGCCGTGGGAATGATTATTTAAAACGGCCTTAGTTGCAAAATGCAATATACCGCGTGCTCAACGAATTTTGCAATATATTATTACGTACATTGATAGAGCATAAAAAAAGCTGTAATCTGAAAATTCGTTTAGATTGCTTGAAAAACAACGGAGTAACAAACCGTCAAAGTTGAAGGCTCATTGTACAACAATTTCGAGGTGCAGCGAAAAAAAAAATATATATTCATGGTCGGAAAACGGACTACTTTCAATGTGCAAAATATTTATTCAAAGGAGAACAGATAACTAAGCCAAAAGCCATTTCCAAAGTTCACGCGACGCTATCATTTTTGCTATCTGGCTCGTGACGACGGAGTGTGGGGAGCCGACTCGGACTCGACTCACTCGAGAAAATTTCTCGCTGCGCGATAAATTAATGATTTTTTTTTTAATTTCATACTACTCGACGAGAGGAATCTATTTTTATTATCTGCAATTATCAAATTTCACATCCCGAGTCGTTAATGTCGCTTTTATGAAATGTCTGAAGTTTGGGGTATTTTTTTTGGCTAACATTAATAATATTCATTTGGAATAATTGTATTGTAATAACATGAAAATGTAACTCATTAGCAACTATCCTTTTATTTCATATATAATAATTGAGTATTTTCATTAAATTATTTCAATTGTTCAAAAATTGTTATTCACGTTATGTATTTTGTACTTATTTCTCAAAAGTACAGTTAATCTGCGTTAACGTCTTCTGTTGCGTCAGCTCTCTGTATTTATAATGTGTAATATATTATTAAAAAAAATTAATAAATATAATGTTTCATACGTTTGTCTTACATTACCTATTACTATCCTAAATTTGAAACAAATTATGTTGTAAAAAATTCCAAAAAATTTACTGTACAAATAACTTTTTTCACAACTTATCATAATTTTTAATAATTGCTATACATGAAATAGACAGTTTTATTAATGTCAGCCGAAAAAAATACCGCAAACTTCAGACATTTCATAAAAGCGACATTAACGACTCGGGATGTGAAATTTGATAATTGCAGATAATAAAAATAGATTCCTCTCGTCGAGTAGTATGAAATTAAAAAAAAAAATCATTAATTTATCGCGCAGCGAGAAATTTTCTCGAGTGAGTCGAGTCCGAGTCGGCTCCCCACACTCCGTCGTCACGAGCCAGATAGCAAAAATGATAGCGTCGCGTGAACTTTGGAAATGGCTTTTGGCTTAGTTATCCGTTCCCCTTTGAATAAATATTTTGCACATTGAAAGTAGTCCGTTTTCCGACCATGAATATATTTTTTTTTTCGCTGCACCTCGAAATTGTTGTACAATGAGCCTTCAACTTTGACGGTTTGTTACTCCGTTGTTTTTCAAGCAATCTAAACGAATTTTCAGATTACAGCTTTTTTTATGCTCTATCAATGTACGTAATAATATATTGCAAAATTCGTTGAGCACGCGGTATATTGCATTTTGCAACTAAGGCCGTTTTAAATAATCATTCCCACGGCCGCGGAATTGCATATTTTTGAAAAATAATAACGACACATGACTTATCACAGTGACATCTGCCAACAAAGCAAACCGCATAAATACGGGTGATGGGCAATGTTGTACAGGGCTAGAATAAATAAATTTGTTTATAACAAAATAATTTGCAAACTAATCAAGTTACAGATTCCAGATTTTGTACACGTTATTTGTACATGCGAGGGCATAATTAGGTGTAATATAAAGACGTCATGATAATAATATCGGGTTTTTTAATTTGTTTATTAATAATATTGAAATTAATGTTTATTTGCTCATAACTTCGGACCTAATTAATATTTTTTGACGTGCAAAGTCTAGTTTTGTAGATCTTTTGAAGAGGAAAAGAAAAGTTCTTAACGTTTTTATTGTAAAATTGAGGGGTGAAAAGATATACAAGAAAAACGTTATTTTTACTCAAATCACACCATACTCACCCCAGAAAATTTTTTTGCCAAACGATTTCGAAGATCGGGAAAAGTGCATCTTATTCTACATCAATTTTGCCCTCTATTCACTCACAATCATCCACTTTGATGGAAATAATGCTCCCAACTCTATATTACGTGGACTATTTAGGCGGTCTTTTCTGTCATCCTTATTATCAAACCGTAAAGCTTGTAAAAGTTGATAAAATCTTCCTTTACTCATTGTAGCACTAAAGCAATCGGGTGAAGTACCATCGTTGGTCCATAGTTCGTCAATATTGATATGGTGAGATTTCTTAATTCCAGCCAAATAAAGTAAACCCAGTAGAGCATTTATCTCGTCAAAATTAGTATCCTTACAGTCACGTTCACGGGAAAAACGATCACGTTTTAAACGTAGGTGATTATTGGTATATTGTACAATTCCTTGTATGACATGGTCGGGGAAAAAAAGCTTCCAACATTCAAAAGGAGTTTTTGCATTTCTAGCTACATTATTTACACCAGGTAAATGTGTAACCAAGTTTCGACGTCTTGTGCGGCCCAACGCAGGAATAACATGTTTTGACCTCTGAAAAGCTTTATCGTTCCCATAGTACACAGGAATGCCCTGTAAATTATTCTGTGGTACCTGTGCTACAACTGGAACTAGTTCTTCTAAATTTCCTTCATTGCCAGATTGCTCGTTGTCTGTATTGTGGCTACTGTGTTCACTGTTTACGTCATTTTCGGGTCGTCTGCTCGTTGATTGTCATTTAGGTCTAAGAATATATCATTTTCTTCAGGATCTATAGAAAAAAACCTTTATTTACTAAAAAAGAGCGATTCCGCAAACAACGATGTTTTTCTTACCTCGGTTATTTGCCTGATCAGCTTGCAAAAGAGCTAATTCAAGTATGCGTCTAGAACGGTTCATAGTGACGCGGTTAGTCGCGCGATGAGAGAAATGCTCACTTAACGAGAACGTCGGAGAAAATTATCTTGTAAAAATCTAATGCGATGCACTCTGTAACACGCCTGCTGTCTTACTAAAGATAAAGGTTATTTAGGAGACTAGACGAGTCTACGCGTGATCCCCTCTACTATTTTATAAAATATCTGCGTTTTACCGAAAGCGTGAGCAGAATGCTCATTTAGCGACTAACGCCGGGTTAATTTGTAACAAGTATATGAGGACTAAAAGAAAAGAACCACTGATAGGTCATGACATACCTGAGTTTCCATTCTTTAAAATTGGTGTAGACATTGCCGAGCATGCAGGTAAAAGCTATTTGGTTGTTATAGATTTTTATAGCAGTGGGCTTGAAATTTTTGCATTGGAAAATAAAACTAGTTCATGTGTATTAGGAAAACTTAAAAGGTTGTTTAGTCAATTTGGCATTCCATCAATAGTTTTCTCTGACAATGTTTCTTTTAAAAGTTATGAATTTAAAAATTTCTCAGAAGATTGGAACTTCACTTTAAATACATGTAGTCCTCACTATCACCAGTCTAATGGATTAGCAGAAAAGGCAGTACACATAGCTTAAGATATGCTCAAAAAATCAGCAGATTCAAAATTTGTTTAAAACTATATTTATTAAATTACAGAAATGCTCATGTTGCCAATTTGGGATATTCTCCGGCTCAACCACTTCAAAGTAGGATTTTAAGTTCAAAAATCCCTATTTCTATTAATAACCTAAATCCACAATTAGTTTCTGTCATTCATGAAAAATTTATAGAAAATAAAAAGTATCAAAAGAGAGGATATGATAGAAATGTTATTAGGGGATCACTGTTTGAAGAGGGAGAAAGGGTTCTTGTACAAGACGTTTTTAAGAGAACTTGGCATTTAGCAGACGTGATAAAACAATGCTCAGAACCTAGATCCTATCTTGTTCGTATTTGTAGTACGAATCAAGTCTTACGTAGAAATTCCAAGTTCATAAAAAAGTATGTTGGGTAAAAACTTTTGAATTTACTGTTTGGACCCTTACTTTGTGGAATCTACTCATATTAATCTTAATTTGTTTGATGTATGTATTAATCAGAATTATTTTACTTTTGATAATAAGGTATATATTCAAAATGAAGGTTTAACAATGGGAAGCCCTATATCACCAATTTTAGCAAACATTTTTATGGACAGTTTAGAAAGAAAAATCTTTGACTGTAACATTTCAAAAAATATATAATTTTGGTATAGGTATGTAGATGACATATTAGCTTGTTTTGTAGGTAGTGAACGACAATTAGATATATTGTTCAATCATATTAATAATTTACATCCAAAAATTAAATTTACATTAGAAGTTGAAGAAAATAACTCAATCAATTTTCTTGATATTAAAATTCAAAGAGTCAACAATATACTTGATTTTCCAATTTACAGAAAACCAACACATACTGATGTGACCATACCATATAGTTCCAATCATCCCATGTCACATAAATTAGCAGCATATAATTCAATGATACATAGAGCATTTTCAGTTCCTATGAACAAATATAATTTTGATAAATTAATATAATTAAACAAATAGCCACATCCAACGGTTATCCATTACATATAATAAATTAATAAAAAAGAGGAAAAAGTGGCATTACAATTCTAGGTCCGGCGGACCTAAGCACATAAGTCAAAAATGTATGTTTTACAGGAAACACAAAAAACTTAATAAAACATAGATTAATTTATAATCATTTATTTTGTATTTTTATTAGTACATATTGAATTGTAATATAAATAGAAAAATAATAAAAATTCTAAAAACTTTACTGCTCCGATTGTTAGATGACTTATGTTATTTGTACCAGTACATAAAATTGACTTATGTTTTTAAGATCACTTACTAAATTATAAAAAAATTATCCTTATTAAATAACTATAAGAACATTAAAATTCGACTTCTTCGTCTTCCATTATATCTGGGTCAGTATTTCGTACATTGTGTGATGTTGGTAAATTTAAATAAAAATTATGAAAAACATCAGGTATTAAAGAAAAAACAGAAATCAAGTCATCTTTCTTCTCCTTTGATATTGGTAACGGTTGGTTGGATATAACTGGAATGTTGGAAATAGGTGTTGAAATTCCTCTTCTTTTTAAATTTAATGTTCGGAAGGGTACCTCTCTATCCAAAGTATCTTTAAATGAAATCATACCAAAGTCTTTTTCATATCGCAGCCACCTTTTTTCAAACCACTTGAATTGTTGTCCATCTGTATCTTTATTTCTTAAAACTAATGAAGCTTTTAAAAGCGAGGAAAAGTCCAAAAAATCTGCTAATTTCATTTCAAATACTTTAAAGTTTCGACTGCTTGACTGAATAAGTTGTATCCAATCATGAGGATGATATATTTGTAATTCCGTTTTCTTTTTTTTTCAATAATCCCATGATCAGTGTCCACTTCTAAATGGCTATGTCCCGGTATCATGAACTTATGGTCTATTATTTCAATGTCTGTATTTTGCAAAGCCCAAGTAAACATAGAGCTTACATGAGAATTCCTATTCTGACCAGAACACGTATCAGAGTAGAATATTACTTGTTTTGTGGAAGGCGGAACAAACGTTTGCAGGTGTTTGTACAGACAGGAGGCTATCTGGTTTGCCCCTCGAGCCGCAATACTTTCATACCATATGTAACACACTGCTTTTCCTGTCTTGTTGTCATGTACAGTTAAGTTGTAGGTCCATAACTGACGTTTGTAAAATGCTACAGATGTACGAAGAGATGGTGTAGGGAGACACTGTTGTAGATCGAACGTATAAGTCTGAACAGTATCGTCATTCTTAGACAACTGAGTATCCAATTTCTTTTCATCATAAGCCTGGCCTGCTAACATTTTATGGTGTTCATGTTGGGAACTAAGTTCCATTTTAATTTGCTCATCTTGAGATAACTTTATTTTCATACTGAATTTGTCACAAACGAAACATGTGTCAACATGGGGCTTTTTAAAGGAGAGCTTCAATTTATGAAATTCTTGACTATAGATTTTTATAGATGGAGGATTTTCATGAGTCTCTTTATACAACTCGTACATTTTTTGTAGGGTCAAATGAGTTGGTAAATACTTTTTTGATGTACTCTTTCTCGAGTAATGGCTTTCGTATGATGGAAACGATAAAATATGTGTTTTGATTTCGTCTCGTTTTGTATCTGATATCTTATGTTTCGGTATAAAATTTTTTCCACGCATATCGTCAGTTTCTGTACCGGCTATCGACGATCTTTTCTTTAAAGCTGCTGTTTTTATAAAATTATCACTTTCATCCAGTACCTTCAGCAAACAACCTCGACAAACTGGCTGACGTTTTCCATGGATTGTTAAAAAGTACTTATATGTTTTTGTTCTAAATTTTTGTTTCTCTGGATCAGAAACGCGAATTCTCATAGTAGCTTTATCTTCAATATCCATGAGCGAAGCCATGTATCCTGATCTTTTTGTATATGATCCCAAACGCCAATATTCTTCAAATACAGCTTGTCTTTCGAAGGCAGATATCCGATCCTTGCATTTCATTCTACATGTTGAGAGTTCTTTCATTTTTCTGCCACTAATTAATTTCCCTTTTAACGTTTTATAGGACTGTCCAGTATTGCGTTTTAACTTTTTATCCTTTTTTAAAAAGCGTAGGCTTTTAACAGGCTCACTGTCAGCAGGTAGTATCTGATTGGTCTCTAATTCTTCTTCATCGGTTGAAGAAATACATTCGTCATGTCGAGACGGTTGATAATTTGGGTCCTGTACAGAATCATCGCTAGAAAAGTCCGCTTGTTCCTCTTCTTCGCATGGTTTGGTGGCGGTAAAATGACCCGTAGAGGTGGATGGTCCCAGCTCCAAATCCATGCTACTTTTGGTGGCGGTAAAATGACTCGTAGAGGTGGATGGTCCCAGCTCCAAATCCATGCTACTTTTGGTGGCGGTAAAATGACCCGTAGAGGTGGATGGTCCCAGCTCCAAATCCATGCTACTTTTGGTGGCGGTAAAATGACCCGTAGAGGAGGATGGTCCCAGCTCCAAATCCATGCTTTTACCCGTACCTCCATTTTCACCTCTTTCATCTAAAATTTTTTAAATCACTATAAACTAGTCTTGAACTTGAAATAAACTAATCATACAAATATATAATAGGTAGAACAATATCTCAGAATTTTAGAGTTTAATAAGAACTACTTACCTTTGTTATATTCCGTGTTCGACAGTGCCAGTTGTAATATTTTCTTTCCTCTATCGACATTCATTTCACACAACAAAATACGTACAGGAAATATTGACTGAGACCATAAACTATTAAGTATAGACAGGTCTAGACATGCCTAAAGCATTTGCGTATTTATGTACCTTATAACATAAGTCACCGGTATATAACGCTTGGTAACCGAACTAGTGGTGTTCCTTTTCACATAAGTCAAATTATGTGCTTTAATACGTCTATACTATGTAACATTATTTGATGTTGAAAAAGAACGTCTGTATTTTTCATCGGTCAACAGGCGCAGTTGACTTATGTGCTTTAGTCCGGTTGTGAATTTTTGAAATACGGATCCGTTGCAATAATAAAAAAAATATGTCATTTTTTTGACTTATGTGCTTAGGTCCGCCGGGCCTAGAATTAATATTTCCTGAAAAAACTAGGGAAATACAAAATTACAAAACCATCACATATGCTGGTAATATTTCTAATAATATTTCAAAGATAATATCTTGTTCACCAAATACAGCAATTTCTTTTAAAACAGAAAAAAATGTGAGTAAAAAATTGTTAAATGTAAAAACAAAAATACCCCCATTAAAAAAGTCTGGAATATAGAAACTTAAATGTCCAGAATGTAATGCTGTCTATATTGGTCAAACAATTCGAAATTTTGAAATTAGATACAATGAACACTCACGAGCATACAGATTAAAACAGCCAGATAAATCACATTACGCAAAACACCTTCTTGGCACAAAACATTCATTAACACCTAACACAGAACTAGAAGTACTGCATATTTGTGATAAGAAACAAGAACTAGATTTCCTTGAAGAACTAGAAATAAGAAGACACTTAAGAGACCCACAATATGAAGTTGTCAATGAACAGATAAATCCACTATTAAATTGTCTTCTTAAGTAACAATTGTAAAGATCAGCAGATTTAGTTTTCCTTGGTTTCCTATATCATTGCACAGTTATACTGATCTTAAATGGGAAAAAGATATCCAGGATATCCCCATAGGGCTAATAATACCTAAGCTTTAATATTTGTAAAATCATATCTTCTTCTTTTTTCTATTCATATATATTAAGTCAATCACAAGATAGGTCACTTACTATTTGGTCTAGCCAAAATATTAAACATCAAGTAGGTACCACATAAAATGTAACTTCTGTCATTCTGACGATGATATGTCAATATCGAAATAATTATCAATATCCTTTAATAATTTTCATAAATTTTTTAATTTCATTTATAAGATTAAAAACTTTTATTTTAAAAAGGGGGAGATGTTTAATAGGTGTCTTATTATTATTTAGCAAATCATCCTGTATATTATCATATAATAATAATGTACTTTATCATAGTTGTAAGATGTCAATAATATTTGAATTTACTTGTCATATAATCAATATTTTAATAAAAAGCTTAGTACTTTAAAAACCGATATTTATTATAATAAAACAGCCTCAGTACCTGTGGCAAATTGTCACAGTACTTTACGGATTCTTACCTGCAGGGTTTTCATTCGGATCTTGATTTTCTTTGATATTGGCAAATTGATTATTTGGTGTCTTGAATGTTCTCTCTGTTTGTCTCTAGGTTTTCTAATTTACATAAACGATGATCTTCGTTTCCTGTACCTATTATTAGTTCATTTTTCTCTTCTAGGGTGTCAAGTGTGCCCACTTCAGTTTCATTTGGGTTCTCTCGATCGGTAACGTAACTAGGGAGGAAGTCTTGTTCTGAAAATATATCCCTGTTAAAGGGATATATACCTACCAGTGGTCCTAAATCCCGACATTATATTACTTGGAGTTAGTGCCATAGGCAGAGACGTTGCCACAATACCCGGTATATCATAGATGGTAATAGTTTTTCCGGGGTTTGACTTCATCCATGCTGTGCTTTGCACAATTTATAGATTTTTGTATCGGACCAAAAATACTACGGTCGAGTGGTTGCAATTTGTGACTGCAGTGAGGCGGAAATGAGAGCATTATGACCCCACTTTCTTTAGCCTAATTCAATGCAGCTATAGAAAGGTGGGAATCGTGATTATCTAGCAGTAATAGAACGGGTTTCTCTTTAGTGCATTTTACAGTAGCCACAAAATGCTTGAGGAACGTTAAGAAGAGTTCCTCATTGATCCACCCCGACGGATTTGCACCCCCAACACTTCCAGGTGGTGCCATTCCGAGAAAATGCTGCTTAAAATGGACTCGTGGGAATACGAAGAGTGGTGGCACACTATTACCAGTTGCAGACACAGCTACGGCTAATGTAGTAAGTGTACCTCTCTCCGCAGATGTCAAGCTTCCAATTTGTCTAAAACCTCGCCTGGCAAATATGCGATCCGGTCTTTGTACAGTGACAATTCCCGTTTCGTCCATGTTATATATGTCACCAGGTTTAAACTTGTATCTGTCAAACAAATTTCCAGGATTGTCAAAGAAGAGCGCAACGTTTGTCCTATTAAAACTAGTAGCTCTAGAAAGACTTGTGGGTTGTGGAGTCCGCAATGACAAAGTAGGATGTCTTTTTAGAAAAACCGAAAACCAATCGGCGCCTGCCACTGAGTTATCATTCCAGTTTTGCGGTAATGGTTTTCTTACTTCAATAGGTGTTAAACCAAAGTACCTACCATTTTCAATTACATATATGAGAACAACAGAAAGTTGGTCAGTATGGGATATGTCGGGTGTAGAATCTACGATCATTGCAAAATGTTTAGTGTTTTTAATTTCTGATGCAAATGTTTGTCTTAGATCAACCGCCATGAGTTTTATAAATTCATCACAAATAGTTGATGACAAATAAGAAACATTTCCTTTTCCTGGATTGCCTTTTGTTTCAATGTGGGTTTTCAGAAACGGATCGAATTCTGCTAAAAGCTCTAACGAACCTAGGTAGTTGCCGTTGTCAATAGCTCCAAACATTTCACTAGTACCCCAAAAACAGGGCTGACACATGCACCTGATCAAATATCCGTAGATTGACTCGTAAATTTCCGTAGATCCAGAATCGAGCTTCAACCATAGAAATTATTTATATTTCTATGGCTTCAACATAGAGTAAACAGTAACGCGGTTTTCTGAACATTTGATCCTTGATGAGGTTGAAAGCTCCAGCGCGAATTTTAAATTCGCGCCTTAGATTAGATTGATTTTTGAAATTATTTTAAAATGTACGGGCGTGGAATAAAAATATAAGTGAATATAAACGTATAATATATAATTTATAAAAACAATAACAAAATAAAAACTGTTTCATATATATTTCGAGTAACAACTTTTACAAAAAACATAACTAAAAAATGCTCTATATAAGATAATTGGAGGAAAATAATCTAAAAGACGTTCCTTCTTTGAAAAATTTGTTAAGGTTAAAAATATAAGTTTAATTATCGCCATCATCGGACTCCTTATTTCTCCAGTTTTTGAAGTTTTTTATTAATTGTTTTTCAACTTTAAAGTTATGGCAATTGTGATTGTCTGTAAAAATTTTTTTTGTATGAAGTAGTCCACTCAGAGTATTGGTACTCAATGAGTTCCTGGTTCTAGTTTTGTTTAAATCAATTGAAGAAAAAATTCTTTCTACTGTTGCGGAACTATGAGGAAGAATTCTAATGTGATTTGTTAATTTTACTAATAAAGGAAATGTTAGTTCATCATTTGCATTTTTTAAAACTGATACTTTAAGCCAGAAGTTTTCAAAACTATCAGAGAAATTTAGTTCACTCTCTTGTATATTCGGCAATTTTTTCCATTCTCTGTCTAAATCGTTTAAGTCATTTTCACTTATTACTCTAGGAAAATGGGCAGCCAAATCTGCAATAGATGGATTTTTCTTTTGTTTTATATTTGTGGGAATTAAATAGTAAATATTCTTAAGTTTTTCATCTGTAAGAGGAAATCGATCTTGAATTTGCTGGCATAATTCTTGATAAAAGGCTAAACAGGTTAATCTAAATTTTTTTAATTCATTTTCAGGTATATCCGGGTGTGTTATTATATATGTCATGACACAGGCACCAAGATCTATGTTTTCTATTTGTTTTAAGTTGTGGGGATTATGAATAGAAATGTTGTAAATTGGAGATTTTTTTTCAGAATTTGTTTTTACGATATCTTCTTTTATAAATAACTCTACAATAACCTTATAAACTGTTTCAACTTCAATGTATAATTTGTATATTTTCGGCCTCTCCGACTGCATTTCCTTATTTAGATCCACTATATAAGGAAGAATGAAATCTAAAAACTGCAAATATAGTTTACAAAAAATGTTTTGCATTTTATTATTAATGGAACAAGCAGATTCATTGCGTTGATTATCAAATACTTCATTTTGAAAATATAGTTTAAGAGGATCCCATTGTTCCAACAACCTTTTTACAACAGCAATTAATGACAGCCACCTTGTTTGTGATGGTTGCAACATCTTATGTGGTTTTGTTTCACAAAATTCTTGGAACTCTTTGATCTGACTAGCTTTTTTCGTGCTAAATTTAAAATAGTTATGAATTACTCGTGATAAATCTTCTACAGAATCTGGCAACTTTTTACATGCATAGGAGGCACAAAGTGCAAAACTGTGGCAAATACATTTCATTATGAAGATATGCGGAATATCGCTACTTAAATATTTTGCAACTAATTGATTACAACCCATCATTACATTTGTACCATCTGCGGCAAAAGCTACCAAATTGTTTTTATAAGGTATATTGTTATTTATAAAAAAGTTTTAATTGCCTCATATAAATGTAGTGCAGATCCTTCTGCTATTGGTATTAGCGACAAAAAAGAATCAACAGTTAAATTATCTTGAAGAATGCGCATTACTAATGCTAAATATTTAATAGTACCTACCTTTATCAGTTGACTCATCAATTAATAAAGAAAACTTTTGTGTTTTCAATAATTCAATTAATTCGGAAAATTTATATTTTCCTAACACATTCCTAATTATACCTGTGCACTTTGTCTTTCCACAAGTAATACTTTGGACTATTGTGGAATCGGGGCATATAGATCGAATCAGTTGTGGTAGATGATCAACTGCCACTATTGGAATGTTATGTTCGGCGATATAAGCGGCTATTCTAATTTCAGCTGTGTGTACTAACGTCTCGTGTTCACTTATGCCTTTTGAAAAAAAGCTTGTAAGAGATTGTTGCGATTTTAGAGATTTGGAATTTTGTTCGTGCTTTCTTCCGTTTTCATGCCTTTTAATTTCCGTTAGTCCTCCCCTGTAATCTTCCTTGCAACATTTGCAATGAAAACATGTTTTTCCTTTAGAACTTTTGGAGATCCAGCTAATCTTTTCTTCCCAGATGTCATTATATTTTTGCTGGTATCGTGGCTTCTTACTCTTTCTTCTTGAACCTGATGCCGATTCAGTATCAGTATCGTATTCAGATTGACTCATTTTAAAACCTGCAAATTTTAAATATCATTTTTTAAATTTACTAATTTACAAATGTTTAAACTTACTTCTTAATAATACCGAGTAAAACTTTTATACTCACTATATCGCGTCGTGATATTCAATAAAATATTACTACAATAATATTTATGAATATGAGCAAAACTAAATTACGATTACGCAAATCATAACCTCAACTCAAATAGACACCACCGGGATTTACTCGAATAATCACGGACACTACACATTCTACACCGTATGCTTTTGGTTATGGTTTTATGGTTAAATTCTCAGACATGTACATGTTATATTCATGATTCATGTAAGTCAAGCAACTACAAATACAGACTGCTGTATGTCAGGTTATCTACACTCCGCACTCTTCTTTTACGTAGTAAGTATTTTGTGAGAAATAAGTTACTCAGAGAGCTCGGAGCAAACAGTACAACAGTACATAGTAATTATTATCATTGTTATTGAAATTCCGTAGATTTTAGAGACTTTTCGGAGATTCTGTAGATCTACGGAAAATTTCGTAGATGTGGCAGGCCTGTCCGAAAAGCTAGCCACAAGATGGCAAAAATTGTATAACTGCAACTACTCGTTTGAGAATGTTAACCCAGTAATCTTTCTGCAAGGTACTGCTTATGAACTTCGGTATCTATTTTCCCTAGGACATTTGATCGCGCAATATACGCCTTCGCATTTTCAAAGTGTTCAATAGAGTTTTCATGTTCAGAAATTTGATGGGTATTTTTCCAGTCGTTGAATCCAGTCCTGCAAGAATTAATTTTTGTCCGGTTAAATAATTTACAATACAAACAATAAACATTTCCGGTTAGTGCTGAATATAATAGCCATTGACGACGTACAGTTTCCCAGTTGTGAAAAACATATTTTTTGAAGCACATCTACTTTGAATATCATAAATCCGTTTCGATTTT
Source organism: Lochmaea crataegi (assembly GCA_947563755.1). NCBI lineage: Eukaryota > Metazoa > Arthropoda > Insecta > Coleoptera > Chrysomelidae > Lochmaea > Lochmaea crataegi. Next base: position 50,233,232 of record OX387428.1, read on the forward strand.
TCGAAATAAATTTTTGAAATGTCTTCAACTACAGATGGGTTCATTACAATGTAATCTATTATACTTTCGGTTATAGCCCATCCAGCTGGGATTGTGGCATTGAGGATTGTTCGATGAAGATGTACAATCCTGAACTTCATTGGTATCAGATGTGCATGAGTTTATTGCGGTTTCTAGAGGATACAAAAAAAGAAAAAAATTGAAGTTTTACACCGCATTATTCAAATTATCTGCTTACCTCTATCTATAATATCATCATTACTGATGGTTGATTGATGTTCATTATCTTCATCCGCTTCCGTACCTCGAACAGGTTGACAAAAAAAAGAATCTAATTTGGGTATTTTATTCAATAACTTTTTCAGCCTTCTTTCTTTCCCACCCACTAAGGGTGTATTCGGGGAGCACGCTATCGTGCTATGTACCGCCATAAAACGCAAATGCTATTCGAGCCGTTCGGGGAGGTTTGAGTGCCAATTCAGAGCGTTTGCGCTATCGAGCTCCGTGAACAGTATATCAGCTGATGCAAAGAATTGTATTCTTTGGCTGATGTCAAGTAGTCAACAACAATCTACAGCATTTTTAGTGATTTTTAAATAAAATATGGCCAACGATAGACGCGATGTTTTTATTGTGGTGGCAGTGGGATTACAAACAATGAATCAGATCAGAAAGTGAAAAATAATTACAAACATTAGAACGCCTTGATGGGTTTAATAGAAGAACGGTGATCCCAAGAATTATGTGGAGCAAGTGTTACCTGCACGAAGTGACTAGGAATTCAAGTCACATTTTAGGTATTTTATTTATTTAATAGTAATACCTACAGCTATTTTTTTATTATTTCCTTATTATAATTTTTAATACCTTCAAACATTTTAGAATGTGTCGAGAAACGTTCGATTATGTGCTTAATATTATTTCACCACGGCTTAGAAGGCAGATTCCAGGAACTGGTATGATTTCACCCGAGAAGCAGTTTCTAGTTGCCATCTGGAGACTGGCCACGCCCGATTCATCAAGGTGAGTTTATTTTTCTCTTATCCAATTCCAATAATATTTCTTGCTATCGTGTGTACTTGGTCTCTATTCTTTATTCAGTATAAATGTACTAGAATATAATGAAAAATGTTGATTTGGTATAACAAAGTGGATAACAAAATTTATATTAATCTTATAATTATTTTTTCCACTTACTTCATAGGTGTTGTAAACAGTATCATGAATACCAAATGTATCAACTATTGCAGTATTATTAATACTTTTATTTATGTGGTTTTTTTTTGAGGCAACCACTTTGTTAACTCATTTCTACACTTTGATGACGTGCAAGTACATTTATGATGAATAAAGAGTGTTTATATTTAATTGTTACAGGTCAATATGTGAAAGGTTCAATGTAGGAAGAAGTACTGCCATGTACATAACAAGGCGTGTTACAATGGCAATAAATGACCTATCACCAGTGTTTATCAGATGGCCAACAGGAAACAAATTTCAACAAATATGGGCTGGTTTTGAAGCAATAAGTGTCTTTCCTAAAGTCATAGGAGCTATTGATGGAGCACATATAAATATCCCTGTCCCATCAGCAAATCCAGAGTCATATGTTAATCGAAAAGGATGTCACTCAGTAATTCTTCAGGTATGAGGTACATAATAATTCACTTGTATCCTTGTGACATATTGTTTTCATTTTAGGATGTCTGTGACCATTCTGGTCGCTTCCTCCATTGCTATGCAGGCCAAGTTGGCTCTGTTCATGATCAACGAGTCTTTCGTCTATCCGAAGTGCAAGGATATTTAGGGGATGCAGAAAAGTTCCAGGATAATTGTCATAAACTTGGTGACTCTGCTTACAAGCTACATGACAATTTGTTGGTACCTTATCGTGACAATGGCCATCTGACAGAACGGCAAAAAAACTATAATTTTTGCCATTAATCAGCTCGGATAGCCATTGAGAGAGCATTTGGTATTTGGAAAGGACGATTCCGTAGCCTCATGACTGTACTACCCATGCGTACAGTCGAATTAATCACTGCCCACATTATTGCTTGCTGTGTTTTACACAATATCGGATCTGATTTACCTGTAGCATATGCTAGTAGAACACTTAACGATTCTGAAGTAAATTAATCAACAATTGAAAAGGAACTCCTTGCAATTGTTTGGGCCGTAAAATATTTTCGCCCCTATTTCTTTGGGAGAAAATTCACTATCGTAACTGATCACAAGCCGCTTCAGTGGCTATTTTCCTTAAAAGACCCCAGTTCTAAATTAGTTAGATGGCGTCTGAAACTCGAAGAGTACGACTATGATATAGTTTACAAAAAGGTGCATTGAACACCAACAGTGACTGTCTGTCACGCATACAACTAAATATAAATGAAGTTAATTCTTCTGAAAATAACCCCAAAAATTTACTAGCCTATATGGAAAAATTTAATGACAAATTTGCAAGTGATGACTTACATATGGCAGTAAATGGAGGTGATGAAGAAAATGTGCCTCCAAATGTGCAGCAGAATGCAGCTCAGGCTGGTGTAGCCAAAAGGGATGAATTATGTCAAAGACTTTTGATGAGGAATGTGTGAATTTGGGTTTTAGAACTGTTATATAATAAATAAAAAATAGAATTTGTTAAATTTTGTTAATTAATTTCCCCATGATGTCCAGCATTTTCTGCTGGAACTCTCTTTTTTGTTCCATTTTTTTTATGCCTCCTCTCCTTACATTCTTCTGATATTCTTCGGCTTCTATAATAGCTTAAGCTATATCAGAAGTTGCCTTTCTTTTCCCTTAAAATAAATATAAACTATTAATTAGGATATTAGACTAGGTAGTATGAGCGCCAGTATTAGAAATATTAGGTAAATATAAAAAAAAATTGATTTCAAAAAAACTTTTTTTCTTGTTCATTAAAAAATTCCATTCGTATCATTTTTCTACACTTGTACCTGTACAACCTAGTCAGAGGTAATTGAATAAAAGTAATAATTAAATTGTTTAACTAGCTATTTAAGTAACTTATCAACATGAGTTAAAAAAATTATTACTTCTTTAAACCTCGACTTAAAATCTATAAAATTGGAGATTCTTTACCTCTGTGGTATAGAAAAATCATACAAGCTTTTATTACAAATGGCAATAAACAGCAATAACATAGTTATAAATTGTTATTCAAGCTGTTTAAATTGTACTTACCACTATTTCGACTCCTATGGCTGATTATTTCTTCAGCCGCAGTCAAGATGGTTGAAGGTCCTACATCGCCTGTTTCAACTTTAGTTGAGGAGAGTGTGGCCACAGGCTGCATGTAGGGTTTTTCCCCTAACACGCTTTCCATAAGCTATAAAATGAATAAATGCATAATAGATCAAATCTAAGTCAAGCAACCGAGTCTGCCTACAGACAATCTCTATTACCCCCAGCAGATTCAACCATTTGTTGTTTGTTTTATTACATGTAAACTTATGTCATTACTTGGTTTGAATAAATAGATAAAAACTTACATCTAGGTACGGCCATGATCTCAGGCTGTTCCCCGATTTCGAATTGTGGTCTTTAATGGATTTATATGTGCGTTCCATGCCATTTAATTTTGAAAGGCATTGTGGTCCAGTAATGCCTGTGTGCCCATTTTCACGGAGAACTCCCCCAATCTTTTCCCACACTTTTTTTTGGCTTACTCGCCCCGATGCCAAGTTTTCTTGCTCCTTCCGGAATTCTTCAACTAACAGTTGAATTGCTTCATGCGACCACTTGAAAACTGAAAAAAAAATTGAGAATCAACTAATAACCAAACACAAAATAATAAGGAGTAAGTAAGCTATTTTTTTAAGTTATGAATGTCCCAGACAAAATCAACAAGCTCATAGAATACAATAAATCCTCACCATTAAATGCCTCGCCAACGTTGCTAGGAATAGTACCATCTTCACTAATACTACAGCTGGAGGCAACTGTAGTTAAAATGATACAAATGTTATATTTTATCAAATTTAGACCAACCATATGCACAAAATAAAATAACTTAGTAAGCTACTAGTACTAATATAAAATACATACTTGTTGAGGAAACTGGCCTTGCTTGGGACTGGGATAGCTCCAACAATTGCGTTGCATAATCAAGGTCTAAAAAATTACTGATATCATAAGTTTACTGTTATAATATTTCCGATTATAAAAACATAAATTAAATTCAGAAAAGCAATCATTTATTGTGATTCAATAAAAACCCAACAACTCACCAGTTTCTGACCGTTGTGGCTTGGCTTCCGAAACTACAATCTCTGTAGTTTCCTGTGTCACAGGATTGTAAAGTCTTAATGAAGTCATTTGGATGATTTTAATAGTATATTATGTTAAAAGAACGAAAAATGAAGTTTTTCGGACGATGTGGGGGATTACCGGGCGAGGCGAAGCCGAGGCCGGTAACCCACATAGTCCGAAAAAAAAATTTTCGTCCATATTACATACGATATTTTTTATCCGATTGTTTTTTACCCAAATGGCTAAAATGTATAAATAAAGTAAATCAATAAAATTAATTTTCCACGGAAAGATAAATGAGCCCTGACACCTCATTTGCGTATCTATGGATATAACAAATAATTTAATTCAACTGACGTTTTGTCAATAAGACGAGAGTTTTAAAATCGGAAAAACTCCAAAATGGAATTAGAAAGTGATAGTGAAGATATGGTATGTACGCCACCTGATGTTCAAGAAGCTGCCAATGATGTTATGTTACATTTGTTGCCGCAAAAATCCAAGGAAATATATGAAAGAGCTTACACAAAATTTATGGACTATCGACAAGAGAAAAATATAGTCGTTCTCAGGGTCCGAAATAGTTATTTTCGGCCTAGGACGAAAAGTGTTGCCTAGGTAACAATGAATTATTTAATACCTTACTGAAAAGGTTTCCTTTCGGTCCAAATATCTTAACCATACAACGTTATTTTTTGACACAATCGGATAAAAAAAATATTAAACTAAAAAACTAAAAAAACACAACTATCGATATAGAACTCTGTTCGACTCACAACACTTGGTTCAACTGTTCATGGAACTTTGTCGTGCAAAATGGCGCTAAATGCTGCTAATGCTATCTGCCGCTCTACCTCGTTGTAATTTGCATTCGTTTGCGTTTCATTGCGTTAGTGATGACGTAGACGGCGAAAAACAAACACGTAACACAAGCGCTTTATAGGGCTATAGAATTTCTCCGCGAACGAAGAGTAGTACTAGATGGCGCCAATTGGCGTAAGTAGAGTGCTTCCCGAACACACCCTTGTCGGATTTTCCTTTGTTTTTGCAAGCACAAGGCGCACGTGGCAGTACTTTTGCATATTTATCTGTGGCGGCATCCCGCAGGGCGCCACTGTCGCAAATCGGCGAATCAGCAAAAAGAAATTTGTCTATAGTTACGGCAATAGGGCAATACCGCGCATTGATAATTAAAATATATTTATGTAAAGCGGTGCTTTTCAATCTAGTCAAACCCGGCCGACTGAAATAATGATATGTCACTATTCACTAATGTTGTCATTAAAATTTTGTTTATAATTGGTACCTGACAACACATATAATACAAGTAATACACCTACTCTAGTTCTTCGATCTCCACGAAAAAAAAATACAGCAAATATAATTTGCACGAATTTTATTGTGAGTCGTCAGTCGGCGCCTATTTCTTTCACGGTGCCCTAGGCTCTAGCCTAGTCAGCCTATTGGATAATATGGTACTGATGAAATAGTAGTGACTCTATTTTTTTGTCTGCCACAGCAAAAACACCTTCCCCTTACCTTTGCAGGTGGTTCTTTTTCGGGCTCTTGAGAAATAGCTGAATGTCTAATGGCAGAGATTTTAGTTCAGCCCTTTCTGGTAGGTACGGCTTCATCAAGGAAAAAGAATGGGTTTTTAGAAAATCCCTCCTATATTTGAGTGGGTTATTTATGTGGGTTGCGTTATACAAGATCTGAATTTTTATGTCTGATATATTCAGAAGTTGGAAAAATATAACCAGGTGCCATCTTCGTGTTCTTCTAGACACAGAATATGTACTGCACATCTTATCGACTGTGTCGACCATTGACATAAACAAAGATGGACTCGCCCCTATAGCTTCTCTACACACAACTGTTTGCAGCCAACATTAGAAAGAGAGACCCGCGAGAGAGATAGCGCTAATCCGGGTAAAAAGCAGCGCGCTGAGAAGAAATTTAAATGGAATTGTGTTGACTTCATCGAAACGAGCAAGTATTTTGGAAGATAACTTAATGGTTTAATTTAATTTGCTTTAGGGGATTGAAGTACTAATAAAGGAATTTATTGTGTATATATTTCCTTAGATTAACAAACATTTTAACAGAGACAACCAACGAGACGAGTAACTCAATGATGAAATTTTGATCGGTGAAAACTGCACTGGCGAACTGTAACGAAAGCCATTTGTAGAGGGCGTGCAGCATAGAACTAACAACCCCAGACTTTAGTAGTATGACACGCAGTGAAGTTGCATAGCTTCGGCATTATTCGCGTCCTCCTCGGAAATTTGAAAGTGTGGCGGAAAAATTCAAATATTGCGCTAGGTATTGTAGACCCCCGTTTAAACTTCAGTTGCTTGTTATCAAAACTCAACAACTCCACAATTATCAGGAATTGAGTGAGGACTCGATTCTAGTACTAAAAATAGAATAACATCGATTGGATACAAGTATTTTAACTTATATCCATTCGATGTTATTCTATTTCTAATGAAATATTTTTAGTCATGTGTAGAATCATATCTGTTCCAAAGAAATTGATTATAAGTCAGTTGTCTACTTGCTGCTATAATTAATGTTTATTTAAATAAAAAATATTTTTATGGTTATACATAATAAATAAGATATAATAAAAACAAAATATTTTATTTAAAAAAATACAATTCAAGTCATTATTATAATGTAAATGTAAACACATCTTTCAATTTATTGTTTTATGAGTGCTCGAACTTTTGCAATTTTTTAGCATGTGTATGCTGTTTTTGCTCTCTATGTTCACGCATTTTTCTCTTGCACCGCCATGGAATGCCTATTTTCCAAATTCCTCTAATGATAGCATTTTTGATAAGATTTGTATGCTCAACGCAGCTAATCCAACTAAAATTAATATGTAAGTTGACATGGTTCTCAATTGCCCGGCTTAAATTGGAACTTGTGCAGTTTTTTTCTAAAAAGTCTTCCAACAAAGTGATTGCACACCCAACAGCTACTACTGGATTTTCAGCTGGATATATCAGCTTTTCTGTTACATCCGACCACTCTTTAAAACCTATAAATAAATTGTGGGGTGCATCTGATGAACCCAACAAATTTTTTGAACATTCTGCACAATTAGTTTGTTCTAAAATTTTTTTTATGATGAATCCCGCAACAGAGAGTGTCTGTATTTGTCCTATATTGACAGCATCTGCAATCTGTTGAGAAACATCCTGGTTCTCTAACCGATTACCTGTTATTACTTCCATATTAGAGATAATATCTGCAGTTTCATCTGTAATCAACAAATTAAATTACCATTTTATCTATTGTTGTTATCTTGAATTGATTCCCAGTTCTCATAAAATATGGCATTTGTGTATGTCAAACATATGTTATAAACAATTAAAACTTCAAATTTCACAACTGTTTAGTCGTATTTAGGTGTCAAGCATTGGTCATTTAAATAATTCATTTTATCGACCGTTACTGAAAATCTTTATATATAATTCAAACAAATCATACACATGTATATAAATAACACATAGTCAAAATGTATAGAAGTGTCAATGAATTACCTTCAGGAAAGTGCTTTACATTTAAAAAAGTGTGTAAATTTGAAAGAAGGATGCTTTCATCTTTTTCACAATTGCCTCCCGCGCCTAAATGCATCAATCCATTTATTTTGGGTCTTTAGACTGCCAATAAATTGGGTTGTTGTAGGATTATCATTGCATCCTAGCCCTCCTCTAATAGATCCAAATAAATTTTCCAGACAATCTTGGTTTAAATTTCTAGGCTTCAGGGAGACAAAATGTTTATCTGATGATAAAAAATTCCATAACTTTTCCATAGCTTTCAAAGTGGTCATCCAAGCAATTTGGGATGGTGGTTTGCTTGTTCTTCGAGCTCCTGTTTTTGTCCTTCTCAAGTATTTCCAGGTATTAACCATTTGATAGGCTTTTTTCCAATATGTTATATGGCCCGATTCACTTGTAATGGCACATTTCAAAGCTTTACCATCAGGAGCAGACTTTGCAGTGCCATTAAAGCTATCAAACAGCTCATCAACTTGATGGACAAAAGTTGCTGTCGCTATTGCCCTTTGATCCAGTTCACCTGAAAATATTTTTTTAGAAGTAAATTAATAAAATTATAATTTTTTAATGGTTTTACCCTTGATATCCATATTTCTATAAAATATATTTATTACTATTGCGGAACAAGTTCACACAGTAAGGGCGGAAGCTATAAATAGTTTTGAATAAAAATTCATTTCAACTTACCTCTACTGAGTAGTGTGTATAACAGGGGTGACCAAACTTTTGACCTATGAGGTCTACTTGTGCTCGAAAATACTTCCTGCGGTCGACTGCAAGGTAGAATTTAGAAGAGAGAAATAAATTTTGTAATAAGTTTGTATGTATTTATTTATTGAATATTACTTACTTAATTCGAATTTTTCATTGCGTTTTACGCTTTTGAGTGGATGTTTGACACTGCATATTCTCCACAAGTTTATCATATTGGGGAGTGTACGAAGTAACTGCGATGCGCAAACAGGAAGTTCAGTGAGCGTCTGTTAAGCGGAAACGATTTTTGGTTTTTATTGCATTCATAGTTGAAAACGTTGATTCGCAAAGATAGGTAGAACCAAAAAATGAAGTCAAATATAAAGCCACCTTTCTTTGGCATGGAAACTTTTCTTTGCAAACCACTTTCCAAAATTCTGTACTATCAGATGCTCTAGCTTTCAGAAATATATCGCTTCTCATTTTTATTATTTCTTCTTCGACCACAAGAGATTCAGTATCGGTTAAGTTGCCGATTTTAACGGTCAAGCTGTCAATGTCAATGTTTTCATTGACAGGGAATACCATGAAACTTAGCACTTCTTCGAGAGCGGCAAAATCTGCAAACCTTCTTTCGAACTCCAGATGCATATTCTCCAGCTGTTCAGCGAAAATTTTGTAGTCTCGATTTGAATTGTGCGTACATTCTTCCATGTTTTTATAATTTTTTAGTTCACCTCGTTTTAATTGAGATGCATGCATTTGAATTTGACTTTTAAAAGTTTTAATCAAAGATGTCATGTCAATGACGGTTTTGTCTTTCCCTTGAAGATTTAGGTTCAACTCATTGAGTTTTTCTGTTATGTCACAAAGAAAGGCCAGCTTCATAAGCCATTTTTCATCTTCAAGCTCAGGTATATTTTCTCCTTTTGATTGAACGAATGTCTTGATTTCTGGCAGTAATTGGCGAAATCTCTACAAAAAGGCACCACGGCTAAGCCACCTAACATCTGTATGTAGCAAAAGGTCTGAGTGTTCGGCTTCTGTCTCTTCAAGAAGAGCTCGAAATTGACGCCTTTGCAAACTTCTGGCTCGAATAGAATTAACTATTTTAAAAGCAATTTTCATAATAACATCTGATTCCAGAATTTTAGAGCACAAAACTTGCTGGTGTATGATGCAGTGATAGTTGGTGAAACTTGGAATGTTGTCATCATTTTTGCACAATGAAATAAAACCAATTCTTTGTCCCAGCATAGCGGGTGCTCCATCTGTCGTGATAGCAACTAGTTTGTGTATCGGAAATGCAGTATTTTCTACAAAACTCTTAAAAGATCTGTAAATATCTTCACCTCTGGTTTGCCCCTTCAATGGAATCATTGTCAATAATTCTTCTTTTGTTGTCATGTCTTCAAAAACTAGGCGCACGAAAACGCACAATTCAGCAATGTCGGTTACATCGGTGGATTCATCAAACTGAAGTGACAAGAAACAACATTTCTGCAAGTCTTCATTAAGTAATTGTTCCAAATTTTCACTTACGGCTTCACTGCGTCGCATTACTGTGTTCCGTGAAAGTGAAATATCATTTATTGCTGTAATAATTTCTTTTTTGTTTTTAAAGTCATTAAAAAGTGCTTCTCCAGCTCTCTGCATGGCTTCCTTGATCATTTCTCCATCTTCGAAAGGTTTCTTTCGTTTTATTAATATTTCTGTAACAGCAAATGACGCCAGTGTTGCAGCTTTTGATTTCGAATCTGGTTTTGTAAAAAAAGATTGTTGTGCGTTTAAACTGCTTTTTAATTCACGTACTTTTATCTTTCGGTTTTCACTGCCAAATGGAAAATCGGTGGCGTATTTGGAATGTGTAGTTTTAAAATGCCTTTCAACATTAGCTCTTTTCGGTAATGTGACACTTGAGTTACAGATTAGGCACACACATTTATCCTTGACCATAACGAAAAAAAAATCCTCTTCCCACTCACTGTGTTAATGGTAAGTCTTACTTTTTTTAACACTCGAACTAGATGGCCCACTCATTCTGATAAAATAGTTAAAAAACACTAAGTCTCAAGGCCCCTACGTTAACTTTTAATAATCGCGACGCAACAAATTAGTTGTAAATACCTACGTTCGCACTCAAGTCGAAACTAGTACTGGCTCTTGTTATTATTTGGCCGACTGACTGACACACACGCACGCAACAATATACCACGTTACGAGTTACGACAGACCGAAGCGTGTGAGTACCAGGGTATGGGCACTCAGAGCGCGCGATGGTACTGCCACCTGGAGAGCCAGAGCACTTCTAAAGCGGATTTAATGAGAACTGTAACGCCGTTAGTAGTGTCTCTGGTAGTAATTCCAGATTCTTCCACATATGTCACCACTAATAACTTAACCTAATAACAACCACGTTTACGACGATTAGTTTTATTTCTGGGTTAGTTCAGTTTTAAAAAATTGTTTTTTTTAATATATATATATATATTTTTTGTTCAGGTCGACAGGGTGTGTTTAGTGTGGACTTTACAGACAATGTATAGTGAAGGACTGTAATGTGAGGAGCACCCGGTAAGCTTTATATTTTTATAAAATAAAACATGTTTCACTAACTAAAAAGTGACAAAATATTGAAGTAGTTATTCTTTTATACAGCCTTATACTTCCCAGCCTCGAAGAAGAACGTTCAGTTTGGCTGGAAAGAAGTGGAAACCAATCTTTGGATTTAACAAGGCGAAAACATTGGAGAATATGCCCTCGTCATTTTGGCCAGGCCTGCTTTTTAAAAGTAGAAGTAGTCGGAGGCAAACTATTGAAAAGGTTTTCTTTGCCATCCCTGTTTTTTCCTGGTATGTAATTCTTTTTGTACATATATTTGTTGAATGTTATTGAAAGTGATTATGTTTTTTAGATTACAATCCAAAGGGGAATCCGATTTTTTGTTCCTCACTATGGTGCCCTCACAGGAAAAAACTCCCGAGAAAATTAAAGATATTTATTTTCTAGAGTTTGAAAAAAAATTTACTTATATATAAAGATTCTGTAGATATGATGGAAATGCCCTCCACATCAGCAACTTATTCGCCAGTTGGGAAGGTGTAAACACCAACAAAAACTTATATACGGAAATTAATTAATGGTGAGTTTTATGCAACTCGTTAGCTATAATTTTGGCAATCGTACAGTGTACCTAAGAAAAAATAAACACCTAATTTTTATGTTATAGCTATTCCATTCACAAGCAAGGGGTTTGAGGAGGAAGGATTGAAGGGCATTAAGCCATTATCAGATAATGGTATGTATAAAATAAAATAAAATATCATCTGTCTGTTCCTTTTGTTATATTATTTGGTTTATTTAACTCCTAATTTTAATGTTATAGCTATTCAATCCACGAGTAAGGAGTTAGAGGTGGATGAATTGGAGAGTATCGAGCAATTATCAAATGATGGTATGTATAAAATAGTATATCTTCTGTATGTTCCTTTTGTTATATTATTTGGTTTGTTTAATTCCCATCAAAAACTAACTCAATTACATATTTTATATTAGTAAATGAATAAATTGTCTACAGGTACTGAAAGGAACAAAAAAAGGATTTCCCGAAGAAAGGTCCAAGCATTTTTCGAAGGTAAGCAGTTTCGAGAAACAAATATGTAAATGTTTACAATCATATGTATTGTGTGTTTGAGCTAATTAAAAATATACAAATGTAGCTAATAAATTATATAGAAGTAATGATAGTCATAATCTTGTAAACTAAGTTTTTTAAATCGTGTGCACATTTTAGTTATCAGTGTTATTAGCAAACTGTAGAAATGTGCTTCATGTTTTTTTTAATATAAGCTATTTTTTGATTTGTATGAAAAAATTTTATTCTTTATAAATATTTTTGAAATACATTTGTCAGTGTCCTCATATTACCATCTTTATTTGCAGAAGCCGGTGCAGCAAAGATTTTCATAAGACAGTGACCCTCATAAAAAATCTTAAAGGGGTTTTGAAAGGTATTGACATGAGAGTGATTAACAGAGATGGTCCATTTCAATTGGCCCATAATAAATATCTTAAACGCCGTAAGAGACCGGAAAAGAGATCATTATGAGTTATTTTGAAATAGATCAGCTTGATGATTGGTCTTTTATCAACATCATACAAAACACATGTCAGTTTCTTTTTTATGTTCCTTGCATATTCATTATTTTGTTGGTATTTATAGTTTAATTTTCCTTTTTAGTCCATTTTGTAATTATCTTCTCATATTTGTGTATTACTAAAAGTTACTTGTTTGCAAACAATTCTACCATCTCCTTGCTTTTTATTTTAGTATTTATTTTAATGATTATTGATTTTTATCAAATGTTTGTGTCTTTTTAACTTCACTATATTATATTTAATTATTTTTGCATTCCAGAATATGCCCATTTTTCTGTTTTTCAATATTAAGGGTGAGAGGGTCACTGCATGTTTCACTATTTGTTCTACTTTGCGTCGTTGATCACTGTTAATAATTGTTAACTTATTAAGACTTCTTACTTTAAAAAATCGTTTTACCTTACATCACATGCTGAGATTTTTCAAAGTTATTTACTCAGATTATTGCTTTGTTGTTACTCCTAACATTTATTGTTCTTCCTGTTTGTCATTCAAAGATTTTAAAAAACGTTTTATTTATTGTGTACTTTTTTATATTGAATAAAATATATAAACTTGATGATTATTGCTTTATTTTTTCCACTTCAGGCATTATATGGTCCATTTTTTGATATTTCATTTAATTTAACTTGACTATTCGATTGTTATTATTGTAATATCAATCAAATGTTGAGTTGATTTGAATGAAATATCAAAAAATGGACCATAAATGCCATTTTGCAATAAAAGTAAAATTACAGTAATTTTGAATATGCCGCCAAAAACTGTAAAATTACAGGAATCTTCTTTTTCTGCTGTTAGCGAAGATCACAACCATGTCAAAGGTGCTAGAGCTACTGCTCAGGCTCTCAAGGTGGCGCCACCCGTACAATTAATTCGCCACATGAAGCGCCACGGGTCAGATGCCTATCTATAGGTAGGTGATCTGTGGTGAGTACCTACTTGTATAGACGTGTTCTAGGCGCGAAAAGGAACATTTTAAAATAAATGATATTATTTTTAAATATTTTCTGTTCAGTTTATTTTTACTCTCGCGGGCTACCTAAATCGTCTTCGCTGTCGACCTCTTGGCCATCCCTGGTGTATAAAAAGGATGATACAGTCCAGCTCATTATTTGAGCAGCCAAGTTAACTTTCATCGAAAATTTAATTTTTGGATTCATGTGGTTAGCATTAATTTTATGCATGTGCCTAAAAATTAATGGTGTTCTGAAATCAATTTCATAAGCTAACTTAATATCACCAAACCGGGCTTCCATGACTGCATCATTTAGACTAGAAACTGGTAGTTCCAAATTATGTCTGCGGAATAATGACGTTGTGCATTTTAAAAGGTGTGGTGGATCAAAAATGGTAAAAATGGTTTTTCCTCCAACCAATATAAATGGATTTAAAACAGAGGATCCCATATTTCGTAATGCCTTCACGTTGGGTGTTCCACAGTCACAAATTGTTGATACAACTTCTAATTTGGCAATTTTCTGGCAGGCTTCAATTACTTCAATGATTATTTGTTTTAATTGAACTCCTGAAACTGCTTCATGAGAAAAATAAAAAGCGATTGGTTGCTTCCAATTACGATGCAAGCCTTTCACCATAAACACCAATGCCTTATTCGCTAATTTATTGGTGGAAACAGACCCTTTTTCTTCAAATCCCCTTATTCGGTCAGCATGAGAATCATATTCTATGTGCTCCTTTATGTCCATTTCATCAAAGATTAGGGCACAAACTCTATCCTCGATGTTTGTGATACTTTCATTAATATGTTGGAGAATGTGTTGGTTAATGCCTGATTCAAAAGGAATATTCTTCAAAAGATCCATTAATGATTTTTTACAAGGCATTGCTACAAACTTCCTTAATAAATTGTAGCATTTAGAACCTTTTTTTAAATAAGGCTAATGCTACAATTTTATCATCTGATGTCCATCGTCTTCCTCGGGGAGATCGTCTAGCACATTTCAATTGCGAAATTAAAAAGTTTGCTGTTGATGATGGTAAATCCTTAAAAAGCTCTCGAACTACCCTAGAATCATTCATATTCGACAGTTGTCTCATGCTATATGCTCGTTCTCTGGCAAGTTTCTCCAGCGCCTCTTTACTCTCGATGGTTTTCATTAGCTTCACTTTTCGAGGAGTGGAGCATACGATTCCTCTAAAAATTGGTTTCTTTATGTTCTGGGGAAGCTTTTCTGTTTGATATGACATGCCGCATATTTCTTTGCTTGGACCAGGAATAGGCTCCCCTGGTTCAGTAACCACAATTTTCTTATTTACTGGTTACAATGGTAAAATAATGTTATAATCCAATATATCTGTAAAAAAATAAAACTGTTACAATATTGTATATGATTTCACTTGTTAAAAAAGTAAGCATACAAAGATTTTTTCCAAACATATTTATAAAGTAGATGAATTACAATACCACAAAAAAAACAAATTAAAAATATACACAGAGAGAAATAAAAGATTGATCTTCAACTGTTACACTTTCCTGTATTGCATATTATACTTCACTATATTGATAGTATGTCAAGAAACATAAGTTTATATAAGAGATACCAAAAAAATACAAAAATACATTAATAACTATGAATAATACATAATCACAAATAAAAGCTAGAGATGAAATAACGAATTCAATATTTAATAGTGTCACATATAACCTCGATATAAAATAAGACTGTTTTTACCTTTGAAAGTAACTTAAAATATAGGATTATAATAATTATGAATATAATAAAATATACAGCCTATTTCATACTACTTACTCTCAATATCCCACCCTCATGTACTACAGTTCAGGCATATGATTTTTTCAGAACACGATTTAATCTTTTAAATAAGCATTAAACGATTACAAGAACTCCAATTGTTGTTTAGATGGAGTCAAACCAATAGTTTCATGATCTGTGCTTTCAACGGGCCTTGCAAAAGTGTTAGATTACACTGATGTGGCTTACGACGGTTTGCTTTTGACTGGAGTTTTTCGCTATAAAACGTGTCAGGTAGTGTTGTTTGTCAAAACAGGATACAATCATGTGAAAACACATTTTCGTCAACTAGCCTTTTTGCAACGCTCTGGAGATATAGTATATTTCATAACACATACACAAACATATGAAACACATTTTATGTTCTTTCATATCTATAGGTACTTACTTTTCAGCATTCCTTGGAAAGCAATGCATCTTGGGCACCTCATTTTCATCACAACCACACACTAAACAATACATTTTTTTTTAATATCTCTACTTGTCGATAATCCTGTTATCTAAATCCACTTTAGTAACAACGTTCAATTCTAAATACATACACCAGATTGAAAAGACAACAACAATATCACAACAAACGTAATACAAGCGTAATACGAACCACAGCAAAAAGGGTCGTTTTGGATTCATAGGTTAGGTCAGGTTAGGTAAAGAAAATCACATGGAAAGAACATACACTGTTGCCATGTTTAATATCGAATTTTATGGAGGTGTTCAAAATAATAATTTCGTATTTTCATTTCTTTTATTTACAAAAATTTTATATATCGTATAATTTAAAGCGCCATATTTTAACTGTGACAACAAGTTAAGTTTTTTACTTTCTACGCAATAAACATAAATATTTATTTTTTACACACAGTTGAATGTTGGATATTGGCATTTGTAGGTATCAATAGTGAACTTTGTCAACGTTGCTACACTCCATGTCGCGATGGTAGCGCCATCAACCTGTGGCTTTCAATTTATTGAAGCGAAATAGCTTAATTACAAATCTAATGAACAAGAGAAAGACGAAGTATAGTTGAAAAGAGAGCTACTCTCCATAAGAGATAATCGTGCCAGAAAAGGGACCTGATTGAAGCAATCGCTTCACAACAGAACCTTTTTCCCATTAACTTAACAGTCTCGTTGTTGTCTCTGATTCTAATTATTTATTCAAAGAAGCTAAAGTACGATTTCATCCCTATTTTGTGTATCTTCTGCAGGGGAGGGTGGTCCACGATGAGACACTTTTTAGATTTTTACAATTGAAGTGCGTGGTGGAAATAATATACATCTGTATTAGAAATGTGACATAGATTATTGTGTGGCCAAGTTAATTAAATAGTATTTTCTTCAAAAATTCATCAATTTTGCATTTTATTATCGTTAAAGAAAAAATTGGAAATGTCCCATTGTGGAAAGGAGACAGCTACATTCCACAATGAGACAGACAATTTATTTCTCTAAATTTATTCATAATAAAATAATAACATAAAAAACTCTTATAAAGATGAATACAGTAAACAAAAACATAACAATTCTTAAATGTAATAAGCATGTACAAAAATGTCGAAAAACATAAGCCTATCTAATATTTAAATTACCAAAGTTGACGTCAAATTGCAGTAAGCCTTGCTGTCTTTTGGTTCCAATAACTCGGGGCTTCGGAAGTTTAAAAGCGGTGTCTGCTTTGTCAACTTCAGCTACATCCTTAATATTTGGGAAAACATTATTTACTTTTTCACTCTTTCGTAAAAAAGAGACTTCACAATAATTTTCTTCTATTGCTATGATGTGGCCAACGTATAAAATGTCTTTTTTGTTTGCTTTAAATCTACTTATAATACAGGATGTCCCAAATGAGATTCACTCTTATTTGGGACACCCTGTATAATCATTAACTTTTAAATTATCGACCGTTTCATCTAAAGCGGCAGTTTCATACATCAGTCGACTGCCATAACAACGGTACTGTTTGGTGGGAGACACGACTACTGCTTTGTACTGATTCACTATACTTCTCTTAATTTGGCATTTGAAAATGGCGCCGACTAAAGTTGTGTTGAATGGTGTGACTGTGTGTTTATTATTATTAAAAAGGCAGCTACTCTTAAAGAAATTATCAATATCAAAAAAACGAAAATATAGGAAGAAAAGGTACTGTACAAACTTGTATAAGCGAAATCGACATAATATGTCATATAGGTCCGGCTGAACTCCGTAACCTTTAAGCAGCATATCAATCAAGGAAATTCCAGTCGAAGTTTCAAAAACTACTCTAAGTTTCGTGGTTTCACTGGAATCTTTGATCACACAGTGATGCGGAAGGAAGTATTTATTCTCAACGGATTTGTCGTTGCATGTCTCAATGAGACACATATTCGTCAATGAACATTTTATATTCGGAAAATAACTCTGGGTTATTTTGGAAAAGTTTTTCTAAATTACAAAATTGCTTTTTTGCAATATGGAAGGAATCACCGAGCGGATTGTTATCGGTGATATCTTTGAAAGGGAAATTCACTTGGAAATTTCCGTCTTCACAAAGTATGTGTGTTTGAATGAAACTTTGTTCAGCCAATACTTCGTCAGCTGACAAGGACTTGACTTCTGGGAGTTCTTCTACTTCCCAGAATTTGGCAAGGACTTTATCTAAAGCATTAGTGGGCTCGGATAAATCTTGACAGAAAAGAGAAACTTGAGATCGATTAGAAGAAGTTTGTGAAGGTAAATGTACTCCGATCACCCATCCCAGCCTTGTTAACTGGAGGGTAGGAAGTTTAGGGCCTAACTTGTGGACCTGTGGAAGGACAAGTTCGTAATATGCTCCAGTACCTAACAATAGGTCTACCTCTAAAGGAACATGGAATTCTGGATCAGTTAAAGTGAACCCGGGAGGAATATTCAAACATTGTTTGTTTATCTGAATTCTAGGCAACCTTGAAGTGATTACCGGAAGTACTGCGCAAGACACTTTAAGCTGGAAGTCTTCTTGTGCATTGGAACGAATAACAATATCTAACATTTTGATAGAAATCGTTGGAGTGCGTTTGATGCCGGAAAATTGAAGTGGATTATCGTAAATTTTTGCATTTAATTTTCTTACGAGTTTTTCGGAGATGAATGAGCATTTACTACCATTGTCAAGAATGATTCTAGCTTTGACAGGAGTCCCATTGTCGGAAAAAACATTTGCTACAGCAGTTGCTACTTGAATCTCCAGGATCTCCCTTGCCTACTAAGAGAGAGGATGGCATGGAAGGTGCCGGAAGATTCCCTCGGGGTCTCTTGTGGAAGGTGCATTGTTAGCATTAGGAATAGAAGAAGAACGAGGAGGAGACCTCCAGTTTTCATTAGAAGGTATATTGGAAGAATTACGATTGTCAGAAACTACCCTTGGAGCGGGCCCTGTACTGACTTGAGGTCTGGAAAAGGTCCTCGGACCATACCCAGGATTTTCGGAATTTTGGTCATTGGAATGACGTGGAGTAGGATTTTGGACAGGATTTCTATGTAGGAGAGTGCACACAGGTGCAACCCTTTGACTTACACTCTGGCGGAAAATGTTTTGCTCCCATACAATTGAAGCACAACGAAAGTGACCTAAGGAAATTAAATTTATCTTCTGAAGTTAGGCTTGAAAATTTTTGACATCTGTAAATGTCATGACTCGCGATTTTACAGTACCAAAAAGTTCTTCGCTTGTTTGTTGGTGAACTAGGAAGAGCATTATTTACATGCAAGGTGGTCTTTGTCTTAGAAACACCTTTTTCGGATTTTGTTTCGTGTATCACGAATGAGGAAGGACCGCTTAGGGATCCTAGCGCAATGCATCTATCTCCAATGATCTCGAAAAATTCTTTTAATGTCGGAATTGAAGTTAAGTCTCCATTTGATTGATACATCCACAAAAATCAATAACAAAAGGTAGAAACTACTGAAGTTACAAAAATATATTATAACATTATATAAACACACTCTGTATGTTAACAAAGAAAGATAATTAAAATTAATGAAACTAAACTTATCTTATTATTACTGTTACATAGTTATAAGACTCTAGAATATTTGATTTGATAACAATTCAAATGTAATAATGAGAATTTGTCATTCGAACAACTATCTCAAAAGCTTAGGTCCAGACTATCTCACTGGAGATTAATATTGACAACTTATAGTCCACGTAATATAGAGTTGGGAGCATTATTTCCATCAAAGTGGATGATTGTGAGTGAATAGAGGGCAAAATTGATGTAGAATAAGATGCACTTTTCCCGATCTTCGAAATCGTTTGGCAAAAAAATTTTCTGGGGTGAGTATGGTGCGATTTGAGTAAAAATAACGTTTTTCTTGTATATCTTTTCACCCCTCAATTTTACAATAAAAACGTTAAGAACTTTTCTTTTCCTCTTCAAAAGATCTACAAAACTAGACTTTGCACGTCAAAAAATATTAATTAGGTCCGAAGTTATGAGCAAATAAACATTAATTTCAATATTATTAATAAACAAATTAAAAAACCCGATATTATTATCATGACGTCTTTATATTACACCTAATTATGCCCTCGCATGTACAAATAACGTGTACAAAATCTGGAATCTGTAACTTGATTAGTTTGCAAATTATTTTGTTATAAACAAATTTATTTATTCTAGCCCTGTACAACTTTGCCCATCACCCGTATTTATGCGGTTTGCTTTGTTGGCAGATGTCACTGTGATAAGTCATGTGTCGTTATTATTTTTCAAAAATATGCAATTCCGCGGCCGTGGGAATGATTATTTAAAACGGCCTTAGTTGCAAAATGCAATATACCGCGTGCTCAACGAATTTTGCAATATATTATTACGTACATTGATAGAGCATAAAAAAAGCTGTAATCTGAAAAAAGATTCGTTTAGATTGCTTGAAAAACAACGGAGTAACAAACCGTCAAAGTTAAAGGCTCATTGTACAACAATTTCGAGGTGCAGCGAAAAAAAATATATATATTCATGGTCGGAAAACGGACTACTTTCAATGTGCAAAATATTTATTCAAAGGGGAACGGATAACTAAGCCAAAAGCCATTTCCAAAGTTCACGCGACGCTATCATTTTTGCTATCTGGCTCGTGACGACGGAGTGTGGGGAGCCGACTCGGACTCGACTCGACTCACTCGAGAAAATTTCTCGCTGCGCGACTTCAAAATCGACCACCGAGCTGCATTGGCACTTTTCTCGGGAACTATCCAAGCTAAATTAATGATTTTTTTTTAAATTTCATACTACTCGACGAGAGGAATCTATTTTTATTATCTGCAATTATCAAATTTCACATCCCGAGTCGTTAATGTCGCTTTTATGAAATGTCTGAAGTTTGCGGTATTTTTTTCGGCTGACATTAATAAAACTGACTATTTCATGTATAGCAATTATTAAAAATTATGATAAGTTGTGAAAAAAGTTATTTGTACAGTAAATTTTTTGGAATTTTTTACAACATAATTTGTTTCAAATTTAGGATAGTAATAGGTAATGTAAGACAAACGTATGAAACATTATATTTATTAATTTTTTTTAATAATATATTACACATTATAAATACAGAGAGCTGACGCAACAGAAGACGTTAACGCAGATTAACTGTACTTTTGAGAAATAAGTACAAAATACATAACGTGAATAACAATTTTTGAACAATTGAAATAATTTAATGAAAATACTCAATTGTTATATATGAAATAAAAGGATAGTTGCTAATGAGTTACATTTTCATGTTATTACAATACAATTATTCCAAATGAATATTATTAATGTCAGCCGAAAAAAATACCGCAAACTTCAGACATTTCATAAAAGCGACATTATCGACTCGGGATGTGAAATTTGATAATTGCAGATAATTAAAATAGATTCCTCTCGTCGAGTAGTATGAAATTAAAAAAAAAATCATTAATTTATCTTGGATAGTTCCCGAGAAAAGTGCCAATGCAGCTCGGTGGTCGATTTTGAAGTCGCGCAGCGAGAAATTTTCTCGAGTGAGTCGAGTCGAGTCCGAGTCGGCTCCCCACACTCCGTCGTCACGAGCCAGATAGCAAAAATGATAGCGTCGCGTGAACTTTGGAAATGGCTTTTGGCTTAGTTATCCGTTCCCCTTTGAATAAATATTTTGCACATTGAAAGTAGTCCGTTTTCCGACCATGAATATATTTTTTTTTTCGCTGCACCTCGAAATTGTTGTACAATGAGCCTTTAACTTTGACGGTTTGTTACTCCGTTGTTTTTCAAGCAATCTAAACGAATCTTTTTTCAGATTACAGCTTTTTTTATGCTCTATCAATGTACTTAATAATATATTGCAAAATTCGTTGAGCACGCGGTATATTGCATTTTGCAACTAAGGCCGTTTTAAATAATCATTCCCACGGCCGCGGAATTGCATATTTTTGAAAAATAATAACGACACATGACTTATCACAGTGACATCTGCCAACAAAGCAAACCGCATAAATACGGGTGATGGGCAATGTTGTACAGGGCTAGAATAAATAAATTTGTTTATAACAAAATAATTTGCAAACTAATCAAGTTACAGATTCCAGATTTTGTACACGTTATTTGTACATGCGAGGGCATAATTAGGTGTAATATAAAGACGTCATGATAATAATATCGGGTTTTTTAATTTGTTTATTAATAATATTGAAATTAATGTTTATTTGCTCATAACTTCGGACCTAATTAATATTTTTTGACGTGCAAAGTCTAGTTTTGTAGATCTTTTGAAGAGGAAAAGAAAAGTTCTTAACGTTTTTATTGTAAAATTGAGGGGTGAAAAGATATACAAGAAAAACGTTATTTTTACTCAAATCGCACCATACTCACCCCAGAAAATTTTTTTGCCAAACGATTTCGAAGATCGGGAAAAGTGCATCTTATTCTACATCAATTTTGCCCTCTATTCACTCACAATCATCCACTTTGATGGAAACAATGCAAAATGGTTATTTTCAGGCTATTTTTCCTGGACTATTAATGCAAGAATGAGTTCTAACAATCCTTTCTCTTTAAGTATAAATAATAAATTCAAGCAAATAACAATTTATAATTCACAGAGAGTGAAATTAAAGATATGTAGTCACAAGAAAATTTGACAGATATGAAATCATACAAATAAAATTTTCCAATAAAAATTTTAGTTAACAATTCTATTAGTAGATGTTGATACTATGTTTAAAAAGATTATCAATATCTTTAAAGTAATGATATAAGGTTCAGAAAGAACATAATTGTGATAAAAGGCACAACCTTAACATTAGTATTCAAAATTAGAAAAAGATTGTAAATTAGTATAAGAAAGGTGAAAGAAGGTATGTGAAAAACATTCTATGAAAGAATACAGTGTCTTTAAAATCATTCCGCGTGTGTCTAACAGAATATAATGGTTTTGACAACGTTCGGGTGACAAATATTGAAACCTAATAAAAAGACAATAAAACGCAAAAGGAACGCAAGTGAGGGTTTATTTTAGTTATAGGATGTTATTAGCTTTAGTTTAGTATAGTTTTTACATGTCCTGAAGTTATATTAAGAAATTTGGGAAATTTTTGACCATAATTGTAAGGTTAGAAAACCCAATTTTATCAGTTTAGTGTCATAAAAGTAGTCGTTGAGGGAGGATGTATTTTGGCTTATCTGACGTTCAATTGTTCCAAATTTTACTAACCTAAAAAAGGGTTAACTTATAATCAAGTAGGTACATAACCTAACTTTGGAAGAAAATAGAAAAGAAGTGATAACTTGATGTTTACTAAGACTTTGTAAATCCAAGTTGAGATTTCAAATCATACAGAAAAGAACAATACTCACCAATTTATGAAATATTGAAGAAAATGAAGAACATTTCCAATTTGAAATAACCTGTTCAAAGAAAAATCTTCATACTATATCCAGGTGTGTTTTGATTTTAAAACACATTTCAACACTGATGATTGCTGAAAGAAGTTAAAAGGTTAAACTCCTAATGTTTAAAAGGTGAAATTAGAATCGCATTAATAGTTCAGTGCGACCCAAAGGTTAGTGTCTAATTAATACTAGTAACCATATTAAATTTGATTGTTAGCTAATGGTAGAACTTAATAGTTATACTCACATTTCTTGATAAACTCAAGGACTTTTTCCAAACTTCGTTGACGACATCTCAGTCGTGTCACAACATTTTATAAAGATGGTTCATGCCATTAAATTCTCTGATCATGAATAATTTTATTGAAAGCATGTCGTGGCATAAACTTGAGACCATTTTGTAAGAAATAAATAGACAAGCAGGTTGTCAGCCGTCATTGTCACGATTAGTAAACAGTGTTGTCACACTAATACGTAAAATAGTTTGATGTTTAGATCTGTAGTTATAAAATGAAAAACTTGTTTCTATTTGTCATTATTTAATAAAAATTTGTCAATTCAATAATAAGATTTAAGAGTTTGATTCTGATCTGTGGGGAATTAAACCGCACGTCCTTTGATGGAGAGTTTTGTGCTGATTGAGTTAGCTGAGCATAAATAAACCCATAAATCTATTTCATTTCAATTTACATATTATAAAGGTACATTCAACTCACTTTTCAAACAACAACGAATCAAAATTATCAACACTCACGAAGATAAATAAAAATATCA
The DNA here is from genome assembly GCA_947563755.1 of Lochmaea crataegi. NCBI lineage: Eukaryota > Metazoa > Arthropoda > Insecta > Coleoptera > Chrysomelidae > Lochmaea > Lochmaea crataegi. The sequence goes on from OX387428.1 coordinate 50,257,358, forward strand.
ATAACACGTTATACATACAAGTATAATTTGAACCTGCACACAGTAAAATTCAATATAACAATTTGGCACACCAACGTGGACATTAGAAAATAAACATTACAATTAAATTACAAAAAAATTATTAAAAATATCATTACAATATTAGCTCACCAACGGGGGCTTTAAACATATCATTACAATATATTATTATATTGTTTTACTTTAATTTTATTATTATAATTTTGTATTAATTTTAATTATTTGTTTTTATGTATTTTTATTATTTGAATAATAATTTTTGATTTGTGTGGTGTGGTTCGTTTTAATTAATAATAATATTATATTTATGCCACGGCTTCTCAGACAGAGACTCGACTGCTCACCTCAAGGACGTGTTTCAGGGTCAGTAGAGATAACGGCGCATAGATGGAGTTCCAATCCTTTTTTTAAAATATTAAGCTCTTACATATGTGAATAAAGAGATATAGTAAAATTAATACCTATTTAGAGGTACCAGCCGTTTTAGTAACTTAACGTATGCGGCTTCTTGAACCATCTGAACCCGCATGAAAAAAATTAGGTTATGACCTTTGTCATGTCAAATGCTTGACATATTTCTTATTGCATTGGCGTAGTGACTTGAAATTTCATATTATCAGTGGCGGTTTGTAATAATACAAATTAATTTTATGAAATTCATAAAATTCTAAAGATGTTGACATAATAAAAGAATATAAAAGAAGCGCACTAATTTTAAAAACATTGTTTTATTAACTAGATACATAGTTTTCTTAAAAAAATATGGCAATTCAGAGTTCGATTAAGTACAAATTCTAGATTTTAAAAAAATGACAACACAATGACCATGCTCGGCAGCGTATTTGTCTAAATGATAATTTTTTTCTGGCAAAACTTGCTTTTCAATTATATTCCAAACAGCATCCTTTAAAATGTGATCTGGAAAAGGAATATTCTTTTTTTTGAGCCATTCTAACATGCGTGTTTTACTCCAACTTTTTCTTGGGATTTCTTCATCCAGGCGACTGTGATACGTTGCGTTATCCATTATAATTAACGATGGTTCTTCCAAGTTTACAATTAGTTGCTGTTTAAACCAATTTTCAAAATTTTCGGTGTTCATGTTATCATGGTAATCGCCTGTTTTTTTATTGCATTTAAAAATAAGCGATGCATTTGCCACAAAACCTTTTTTATTACCGGCATGAACAATTACATATCGTGTCCCACTTCCAGTTATTTTTAAATCACTGTGTTTAGTACCATCTTGCCACATTCTTCTGTCCCCGCTTTTACTAAAAACACATGTCTCATCCAGAAAAACAGGTGTAAAGAGCTTTTCGCTTTTAGCAGCATGGTATTTGTTCAAAAATAATATTCTTTTTAATCTGACTGCAGGCATTTCCAATAAATGTTTTCTTCCATCCTGTTTTTTGAAATGAAAACCCATTTTTTTAATTCCCAAATATAACGAACCTTTGGAAATCTTAGTTTCTGGAGACTCTTCGATAAATTGCCGTAAAATAGTTTCTACTGTGATTTTATCCTTTCGCGCATACATTTTATAAATTACTTCCCTCAAACAATGCAGGGTATTTTTTGTAATTCGGGTTTTGCTCCGGGAAACGCTTGCAGACATATTTCTTCTAAATTCGAAATCTGTTGCTCTGTTTGGTTTTTCAAGATTATATAATGTGCTTTCTGGAACTTTTAGTGCTTCGGACGCTTTTTGAATTGCCTTAAATCGAGATCCTAAATCGTTTTGAAAATAGTTTACTACATTAAGCATAAGTTTTTTGGATTCATCAGAATATCGCATTTTTATATCTTATTTTGCGTTATGACATTAACATGAAATCAAAATTTGACGTAACTTCAAAAACGTGACATCTAATAAATTAGTTACGACATTCATTTTTGTTGGTAATTTTTTGTTTCAACCGATTTATTAATAATAAATAAGGATGGTCTTATTCTAAATGGGTATAAAATTTACTATAGATATGCGCTCTGATTTTCTTTAATAGAATAATAGTAATCAACAATAAAAATGGCAATTAATATGCCGAGCGATTACAACAAACATCGATATACAAAAAAAATTGTCTTTTCGACAATAACGCAACTGCGAAATACTTTTACTACCAATATTCGCAACGCACCGAATAGAAATACGGAACGCGGCTTCCGTTAGAAATGAAGGATCAGCTGTTCTCCTCTCTGGAATCCGCTGTAGAAATCTAAATAAAGAAAAAATTGATTTGCGAACGCTATATTGCGAATATTCGTAAGGATTTGATATCAAATTCTTCTGTAAGTATGAAAATTTCTATCCTAAATAATACAACCTATAAATTAATCTTATTTAAGCACTTTAAATCACTTAGATTATTATGTGAAAATTTTAACCTCAATACACAACTCATATGAACGATTCATAAATGATATTTATGATTTCATTTCAGCTTCTGGATACTGGAACCTCGTTCAGATTAATCAACAAGATTAATCTATCTCATACAAATACTTGGAGATTCTACGTTCTGATTTTATGTGGGAAATTCTCCACAACTTGTCTGCAAACTCTCGACTCTCGTAGTCTGCTCGTTAGCACCTTGCTAACCACTTTTCCTGGTTTTCTACCAGAAAAATTCACGCACACCAAATTTTTTTCTGACGCTCTTCTTCGCGTCCCCCAGAACTCTCACTAACGCGTTCCCAGTCAACAACCCCCTAGTTTCCTCATAGCAACGCTTTTTGAAACAAAATATTACTTCCTTCCAAAAACGTCTTACCAACATAATATACCATCAGGTAAGTAATTATTTAATTTCATTATGTCACTTTATGACATTTATATAAACTTGTTAGTTACAATATTACTAACTAAATTTCTAATATAAATAAAATCAGAGTAGCATCGTGACTTGGATTAAATATTATTAAAAATATCATATTTTAAATTAAACCAAATTAATACAATGACATACAAACATTATGTTCCGATTGGACATACTATTGACATTTTGCTTCAAATAATTATTAATATGAATTTACCTTTGACTATTGAATATCAACATCTATACATACAGGGTGTATCAAAATTGTTTATGGATAATTGACCTATACTTTTTCCTATAACTTGTTTATTCTGATTCATGTTAAATTTAAGCGTAATGGAAGATTATAGAGGGGACGAACCGAGAACAAGATCGATTGAGATGTTCACCCCGTCAACATGTGTATTGACTTTTTATTGACCGTTTTTTAGTTGGCATTATTCAAGAATAATTTTTATATTTGTTAAACTATGTATTGTATTAAAAAAGGAAATACATATGGAAAATGTTAGTCTTCGCTAAAGTTTTCGTCCGAAGTTTGTTCGTCCATATTATGTTCATCTTCGCTTCCACTACTCCTAGCTTCGGATGAATCATACGAAGAGGAGTTACTGTTTCTTCGTGATGTAGCGATTGGATTTGTTTGTATTGATATATCAGGTTTCGAATTTCCATTTAAATTGTAATTTCTATTAAAACTAACTACCATTGACAAAAAGTTGCCAATGGCAGTTAGCAGTCCAAAAACTCCAGTCAAATATTGTATAAGCCAAAAGGGGGGTAAAAACAGGAATTTCGTTTGATTTTTCATCATAAGATTTTGATACTAATCAACATTGATTTAGACATGACATTTATAGATTTTATGTCAGTTTTGAGATAGTTTAAGCTTTGTTCCGTATGCAACATTACATACGTTTATTCATTCATTCATTCATTCATATATTTGGGTTGTGCTCATCAGCCCAGGCACTTGAACTGAATCTTTGTACCATTTCCCATGTTATCTACTTCCATTCCAGAAGCTTCGTGTCTTCTATAAAGGCCACTAGTTTGACTAGAGGGATTTTCAGTAGTTGTGATGGTTGTATAAATTCCTCTCCAAAGTGCTTCCGTCTAAGTTCTTGTAAGTCCTCACAGAACCAGAGTATGTGGGTAGGTGTTTCATCATCAAGTTCACATTTTCTGCACATAGGTTCACTAACTTTGCCCATATTGTACAGATGTTTCCTCAAGGTGCAGTGTCCAGTTACCAGGTCGATAACTGTCTTCAAATGTCTCTTACCCATTTTTAGTAGCCTGGTTGAGAGTTACTTGTCTACCTTGTTCAGTAAACTCTTGGTATGAAGGTGTCCTTGTGTCACCCTCCATTTGAATTGGTGTTCCCTATCTAGCCAGTTCCCGATTTCCCCTCTTATGCAATCTTTTGTGATTCCACAAAACGGTTCCGGACCTATGAAGTCTCCTTTAGAGCCTTCTTTAGCTAACTGGTCCGCCATTTCATTACCTGCAATCCCCTCATGTGCCGACACCCATATTAGAGACACTTTGTTGTCTCTTGCCAGCCTGTTGAGGGATTCTTTGCAGTTTTTCACCAGTCTAGACTTAGTTGTTGGATTACTGATAGCCTTAAGCAGAGCCTGGCTGTCAGTGAGTATTTCAATTTTTTGTCTGGTATATCCTCTTCTGATGTTTTCATCAATACAGGCTATAGCGGCAATCGTCTCTGCTAAATTTAAGCGTAATGGAAGATTATAGAGGGGACGAACCGAGAACAAGATCGATTGAGATGTTCACCCCGTCAACATGTGTATTGACTTTTTATTGACCGTTTTTTAGTTGGCATTATTCAAGAATAATTTTTATATTTGTTAAACTATGTATTGTATTAAAAAAGGAAATACATATGGAAAATGTTAGTCTTCACTAAAGTTTTCGTCCGAAGTTTGTTCGTCCATATTATGTTCATCTTCGCTTCCACTACTCCTAGCTTCGGATGAATCATCCGAAGAGGTGTTACTGTTTCTTCGTGATGTAGCGATTGGATTTGTTTGTATTGATATATCAGGTTTCGAATTTCCATTTAAATTGTAATTTCTATTAAAACTAACTACCATTGACAAAAAGTTGCCAATGGCAGTTAGCAGTCCAAAAACTCCAGTCACATATTGTATAAGCCAAAAGGGGGGTAAAAACAGGAATTTCGTTTGATTTTTCATCATAAGATTTTGATACTAATCAACATTGATTTAGACATGACATTTATAGATTTTATGTCAGTTTTGAGATAGTTTAAGCTTTGTTCCGTATGCAACATTACATACGTTTATTCATTCATTCATATATTTGGATTGTGCTCATCAGCCCAGGCACTTGAACTGAATCTTTGTACCATTTCCCATGTTATCTACTTCCATTCCAGAAGCTTCGTGTCTTCTATAAAGGCCACTAGTTTGACTAGAGGGATTTTCAGTAGTTGTGATGGTTTTATAAATTCCTCTCCAAAGTGCTTCCGTCTAAGTTCTTGTAAGTCCTCACAGAACCAGAGTATATAGGTAGGTGTTTCATCATCAAGTTCACATTTTCTGCACAAAGGTTCACTAACTTTGCCCATATTGTACAGATGTTTCCTCAAGGTGCAGTGTCCAGTCACCAGGTCGATAACTGTCTTCAAATGTCTCTTGCCCAGTTTTAGTAGCCTGGTTGAGAGTTCCTTGTCTACCTTGTTCAGTAAACTCATGGTATGAAGGTGCCCATGTGTCACCCTCCATTTGAATTGGTGTTCCCTATCTAGCCAGTTCCCGATTTCCCCCTTATGCAATCTTTTGTGATTCCACAAAACGGTTCCGGACCTATGAAGTCTCCTTTAGAGCCTTCTTTAGCTAACTGGTCCGCCATTTCATTACCTGCAATCCCCTCATGTGCCGACACCCATATTAGAGACACTTTGTTGTCTCTTGCCAGCCTGTTGAGGGATTCTTCGCAGTTTTTCACCAGTCTAGACTTAGTTGTTGGATTACTGATAGCCTTAAGCAGAGCCTGGCTGTCAGTGAGTATTTCAATTTTTTGTCTGGTATATCCTCTTCTGATGTTTTCATCAATACAGGCTATAGCGGCAATCGTCTCTGCTAAATTTAAGCGTAATGGAAGATTATAGAGGGGACGAACCGAGAACAAGATCGATTGAGATGTTCACCCCGTCAACATGTGTATTGACTTTTTATTGACCGTTTTTTAGTTGGCATTATTCAAGAATAATTTTTATATTTGTTAAACTATGTATTGTATTAAAAAAGGAAATACATATGGAAAATGTTAGTCTTCACTAAAGTTTTCGTCCGAAGTTTGTTGGTCCATATTATGTTCATCTTCGCTTCCACTACTCCTAGCTTCGGATGAATCATCCGAAGAAGTGTTACTGTTTCTTCGTGATGTAGCGATTGGATTTGTTCGTATTGATATATCAGGTTTCGAATTTCCATTTAAATTGTAATTTCTATTAAAACTAACTACCATTGACAAAAAGTTGCCAATGGCAGTTAGCAGTCCAAAAACTCCAGTCAAATATTGTATAAGCCAAAAGGGGGGTAAAAACAGGAATTTCGTTTGATTTTTCATCATAAGATTTTGATACTAATCAACATTAATTTAGACATGACATTTATAGATTTTATGTCAGTTTTGAGATAGTTTAAGCTTTGTTCCGTATGCAACATTACATACGTTTATTCATCCATTCATTCATTCATATATTTGGGTTGTGCTCATCAGCCCAGGCACTTGAACTGAATCTTTGTACCATTTCCCATGTTATCTACTTCCATTCCAGAAGCTTCGTGTCTTCTATAAAGGCCACTAGTTTGACTAGAGGGATTTTCAGTAGTTGTGATGGTTTTATAAATTCCTCTCCAAAGTGCTTCCGTCTAAGTTCTTGTAAGTCCTCACAGAACCAGAGTATATAGGTAGGTGTTTCATCATCAAGTTCACATTTTCTGCACATAGGTTCACTAACATTGCCCATATTGTACAGATGTTTCCTCAAGGTGCAGTGTCCAGTCACCAGGTCGATAACTGTCTTCAAATGTCTGTTACCCAGTTTTAGTAGCCTGGTTGAGAGTTCCTTGTCTACCTTGTTCAGTAAACTCTTGGTATGAAGGTGCCCTTGTGTCACCCTCCATTTGAATTGGTGTTCCCTATCTAGCCAGTTTCCGATTTCCCCTCTTATGCAATCTTTTGTGATTCCACAAAACGGTTCCGGACCTATGAAGTCTCCTTTAGAGCCTTCTTTAGCTAACTGGTCCGCCATTTCATTACCTGCAATCCCCTCATGTGCCGACACCCATATTAGAGACACTTTGTTGTCTCTTGCCAGCCTGTTGAGGGATTCTTTGCAGTTTTTCACCAGTCTAGACTTAGTTGTTGGATTACTGATAGCCTTAAGCAGAGCCTGGCTGTCAGTGAGTATTTCAATTTTTTGTCTGGTATATCCTCTTCTGATGTTTTCATCAATACAGGCTATAGCGGCAATCGTCTCTGCTAAATTTAAGCGTAATGGAAGATTATAGAGGGGACGAACCGAGAACAAGATCGATTGAGATGTTCACCCCGTCAACATGTGTATTGACTTTTTATTGACCGTTTTTTAGTTGGCATTATTCAAGAATAATTTTTATATTTGTTAAACTATGTATTGTATTAAAAAAGGAAATACATATGGAAAATGTTAGTCTTCACTAAAGTTTTCGTCCGAAGTTTGTTGGTCCATATTATGTTCATCTTCGCTTCCACTACTCCTAGCTTCGGATGAATCATCCGAAGAAGTGTTACTGTTTCTTCGTGATGTAGCGATTGGATTTGTTCGTATTGATATATCAGGTTTCGAATTTCCATTTAAATTGTAATTTCTATTAAAACTAACTACCATTGACAAAAAGTTGCCAATGGCAGTTAGCAGTCCAAAAACTCCAGTCAAATATTGTATAAGCCAAAAGGGGGGTAAAAACAGGAATTTCGTTTGATTTTTCATCATAAGATTTTGATACTAATCAACATTAATTTAGACATGACATTTATAGATTTTATGTCAGTTTTGAGATAGTTTAAGCTTTGTTCCGTATGCAACATTACATACGTTTATTCATCCATTCATTCATTCATATATTTGGGTTGTGCTCATCAGCCCAGGCACTTGAACTGAATCTTTGTACCATTTCCCATGTTATCTACTTCCATTCCAGAAGCTTCGTGTCTTCTATAAAGGCCACTAGTTTGACTAGAGGGATTTTCAGTAGTTGTGATGGTTGTCTAAATTCCTCTCCAAAGTGCTTCCGTCTAAGTTCTTGTAAGTCCTCACAGAAGCAGAGTATGTGGATAGGTGTTTCATCATCAAGTTCACATTTTCTGCACATAGGTTCACTAACATTGCCCATATTGTACAGATGTTTCCTCAAGGTGCAGTGTCCAGTCACCAGGTCGATAACTGTCTTCAAATGTCTGTTACCCAGTTTTAGTAGCCTGGTTGAGAGTTCCTTGTCTACCTTGTTCAGTAAACTCTTGGTATGAAGGTGCCCTTGTGTCACCCTCCATTTGAATTGGTGTTCCCTATCTAGCCAGTTTCCGATTTCCCCTCTTATGCAATCTTTTGTGATTCCACAAAACGGTTCCGGACCTATGAAGTCTCCTTTAGAGCCTTCTTTAGCTAACTGGTCCGCCATTTCATTACCTGCAATCCCCTTATGTGCCGGCACCCATATTAGAGACACTTTGTTGTCTCTTGCCAGTCTGTTGAGGGATTCTTTGCAGTTTTTCACCAGTCTAGACTTAGTTGTTGGATTACTGATAGCCTTAAGCAGAGCCTGGCTGTCAGTGAGTATTTCAATTTTTTGTCCGGTATATCCTCTTCTGATGTTTTCATCAATACAGGCTATAGCGGCAATCGTCTCTGCTAAATTTAAGCGTAATGGAAGATTATAGAGGGGACGAACCGAGAACAAGATCGATTGAGATGTTCACCCCGTCAACATGAGTATTGACTTTTTATTGACCGTTTTTTAGTTGGCATTATTCAAGAATAATTTTTATATTTGTTAAACTATGTATTGTATTAAAAAAAGGAAATACATATGGAAAATGTTAGTCTTCACTAAAGTTTTCGTCCGAAGTTTGTTGGTCCATATTATGTTCATCTTCGCTTCCACTACTCCTAGCTTCGGATGAATTATCCGAAGAGGTGTTACTGTTTCTTCGTGATGTAGCGATTGGATTTGTTTGTATTGATATATCAGGTTTCGAATTTCCATTTAAATTGTAATTTCTATTAAAACTAACTACCATTGACAAAAAGTTGCCAATGGCAGTTAGCAGTCCAAAAACTCCAGTCAAATATTGTATAAGCCAAAAGGGGGGTAAAAACAGGAATTTCGTTTGATTTTTCATCATAAGATTTTGATACTAATCAACATTAATTTAGACATGACATTTATAGATTTTATGTCAGTTTTGAGATAATTTAAGCTTTGTTCCGTATGCAACATTACATACGTTTATTCATCCATTCATTCATTCATATATTTGGGTTGTGCTCATCAGCCCAGGCACTTGAACTGAATCTTTGTACCATTTCCCATGTTATCTACTTCCATTCCAGAAGCTTCGTGTCTTCTATAAAGGCCACTAGTTTGACTAGAGGAATTTTCAGTAGTTGTGATGGTTGTCTAAATTCCTCTCCAAAGTGCTTCCGTCTAAGTTCTTGTAAGTCCTCACAGAAGCAGAGTATGTGGATAGGTGTTTCATCATCAAGTTCACATTTTCTGCACATAGGTTCACTAACATTGCCCATATTGTACAGATGTTTCCTCAAGGTGCAGTGTCCAGTCACCAGGTCGATAACTGTCTTCAAATGTCTGTTACCCAGTTTTAGTAGCCTGGTTGAGAGTTCCTTGTCTACCTTGTTCAGTAAACTCTTGGTATGAAGGTGCCCTTGTGTCACCCTCCATTTGAATTGGTGTTCCCTATCTAGCCAGTTTCCGATTTTCCCTCTTATGCAATCTTTTGTGATTCCACAAAACGGTTCCGGACCTATGAAGTCTCCTTTAGAGCCTTCTTTAGCTAACTGGTCCGCCATTTCATTACCTGCAATCCCCTTATGTGCCGGCACCCATATTAGAGACACTTTGTTGTCTCTTGCCAGTCTGTTGAGGGATTCTTTGCAGGTTTTCACCAGTCTAGACTTAGTTGTTGGATTACTGATAGCCTTAAGCAGAGCCTGGCTGTCAGTGAGTATTTCAATTTTTTGTCCGGTATATCCTCTTCTGATGTTTTCATCAATACAGGCTATAGCGGCAATCGTCTCTGCTAAATTTAAGCGTAATGGAAGATTATAGAGGGGACGAACCGAGAACAAGATCGATTGAGATGTTCACCCCGTCAACATGAGTATTGACTTTTTATTGACCGTTTTTTAGTTGGCATTATTCAAGAATAATTTTTATATTTGTTAAACTATGTATTGTATTAAAAAAAGGAAATACATATGGAAAATGTTAGTCTTCACTAAAGTTTTCGTCCGAAGTTTGTTGGTCCATATTATGTTCATCTTCGCTTCCACTACTCCTAGCTTCGGATGAATTATCCGAAGAGGTGTTACTGTTTCTTCGTGATGTAGCGATTGGATTTGTTTGTATTGATATATCAGGTTTCGAATTTCCATTTAAATTGTAATTTCTATTAAAACTAACTACCATTGACAAAAAGTTGCCAATGGCAGTTAGCAGTCCAAAAACTTCAGTCACATATTGTATAAGCCAAAAGGGGGGTAAAAACAGGAATTTCGTTTGATTTTTCATCATAAGATTTTGATACTAATCAACATTGATTTAGACATGACATTTATAGATTTTATGTCAGTTTTGAGATAGTTTAAGCTTTGTTCCGTATGTAACATTACATACGTTTATTCATTCATTCATATATTTGGGTTGTGCTCATCAGCCCAGGCACTTGAACTGAATCTTTGTACCATTTCCCATGTTATCTACTTCCATTCCAGAAGCTTCGTGTCTTCTATAAAGGCCACTAGTTTGACTAGAGGGATTTTCAGTAGTTGTGATGGTTGTATAAATTCCTCTCCAAAGTGCTTCCGTCTAAGTTCTTGTAAGTCCTCACAGAACCAGAGTATGTGGGTAGGTGTTTCATCATCAAGTTCACATTTTCTGCACATAGGTTCACTAACTATGCCCATATTGTACAAATGTTTCCTCAAGGTGCAGTGTCCAGTCACCAGGTCGATAACTGTCTTCAAATGTCTCTTACCCAGTTTTAGTAGCCTGGTTGAGAGTTCCTTGTCTACCTTGTTCAGTAAACTCTTGGTATGAAGGTGCCCTTGTGTCACCCTCCATTTGAATTGGTGTTCCCTATCTAGCCAGTTCCCGATTTCCCCTCTTATGCAATCTTTTGTGATTCCACAAAACGGTTCCGGACCTATGAAGTCTCCTTTAGAGCCTTCTTTAGCTAACTGGTCCGCCATTTCATTACCTGCAATCCCCTCATGTGCCGACACTCATATTAGAGACACTTTGTTGTCTCTTGCCAGCCTGTTGAGGGATTCTTTGCAGTTTTTCACCAGTCTAGACTTAGTTGTTGGATTACTGATAGCCTTAAGCAGAGCCTGGCTGTCAGTGAGTATTTCAATTTTTTGTCCGGTATATCCTCTTCTGATGTTTTCATCAATACAGGCTATAGCGGCAATCGTCTCTGCTAAATTTAAGCGCAATGGAAGATTATAGAGGGGACGAACCGAGAACAAGATCGATTGAGATGTTCACCCCGTCAACATGTGTATTGACTTTTTATTGACCGTTTTTTAGTTGGCATTATTCAAGAATAATTTTTATATTTGTTAAACTATGTATTGTATTAAAAAAAGGAAATACATATGGAAAATGTTAGTCTTCACTTAAGTTTTCGTCCGAAGTTTGTTGGTCCATATTATGTTCATCTTCGCTTCCACTACTCCTAGCTTCGGATGAATCATCCGAAGAGGTGTTACTGTTTCTTCGTGATGTAGCGATTGGATTTGTTTGTATTGATATATCAGGTTTCGAATTTCCATTTAAATTGTAATTTCTATTAAAACTAACTACCATTGACAAAAAGTTGCCAATGGCAGTTAGCAGTCCAAAAACTCCAGTCACATATTGTATAAGCCAAAAGGGGGGTAAAAACAGGAATTTCGTTTGATTTTTCATCATAAGATTTTGATACTAATCAACATTGATTTAGACATGACATTTATAGATTTTATGTCAGTTTTGAGATAGTTCAAGCTTTGTTCCGTATGCAACATTACATACGTTTATTCATTCATTCATTCATTCATATATTTGGATTGTGCTCATCAGCCCAGGCACTTGAACTGAATCTTTGTACCATTTCCCATGTTATCTACTTCCATTCCAGAAGCTTCGTGTTTTCTATAAAGGCCACTAGTTTGACTAGAGGGATTTTCAGTAGTTGTGATGGTTTTATAAATTCCTCTCCAAAGTGCTTCCGTCTAAGTTCTTGTAAGTCCTCACAGAACCAGAGTATATAGGTAGGTGTTTCATCATCAAGTTCACATTTTCTGCACATAGGTTCACTAACTTTGCCCACATTGTACAAATGTTTCCTCAAGGTGCAGTGTCCAGTCACCAGGTCGATAACTGTCTTCAAATGTCTCTTACCCAGTTTTAGTAGCCTGGTTGAGAGTTCCTTGTCTACCTTGTTCAGTAAACTCTTGGTATGAAGGTGCCCATGTGTCACCCTCCATTTGAATTGGTGTTCCCTATCTAGCCAGTTGCCGATTTCCCCCTTATGCAATCTTTTGTGATTCCACAAAACGGTTCCGGACCTATGAAGTCTCCTTTAGAGCCTTCTTTAGCTAACTGGTCCGCCATTTCATTACCTGCAATCCCCTCATGTGCCGACACCCATATTAGAGACACTTTGTTGTCTCTTGCCAGCCTGTTGAGGGATTCTTTGCAGTTTTTCACCAGTCTAGACTTAGTTGTTGGATTACTGATAGCCTTAAGCAGAGCCTGGCTGTCAGTGAGTATTTCAATTTTTTGTCTGGTATATCCTCTTCTGATGTTTTCATCAATACAGGCTATAGCGGCAATCGTCTCTGCTAAATTTAAGCGTAATGGAAGATTATAGAGGGGACGAACCGAGAACAAGATCGATTGAGATGTTCACCCCGTCAACATGTGTATTGACTTTTTATTGACCGTTTTTTAGTTGGCATTATTCAAGAATAATTTTTATATTTGTTAAACTATGTATTGTATTAAAAAAGGAAACACATATGGAAAATGTTAGTCTTCACTAAAGTTTTCGTCCGAAGTTTGTTGGTCCATATTATGTTCATCTTCGCTTCCACTACTCCTAGCTTCGGATGAATCATCCGAAGAAGTGTTACTGTTTCTTCGTGATGTAGCGATTGGATTTGTTCGTATTGATATATCAGGTTTCGAATTTCCATTTAAATTGTAATTTCTATTAAAACTAACTACCATTGACAAAAAGTTGCCAATGTCAGTTAGCAGTCCAAAAACTCCAGTCAAATATTGTATAAGCCAAAAGGGGGGTAAAAACAGGAATTTCGTTTGATTTTTCATCATAAGATTTTGATACTAATCAACATTAATTTAGACATGACATTTATAGATTTTATGTCAGTTTTGAGATAGTTTAAGCTTTGTTCCGTATGCAACATTACATACGTTTATTCATCCATTAATTCATTCATATATTTGGGTTGTGCTCATCAGCCCAGGCACTTGAACTGAATCTTTGTACCATTTCCCATGTTATCTACTTCCATTCCAGAAGCTTCGTGTCTTCTATAAAGGCCACTAGTTTGACTAGAGGGATTTTCAGTAGTTGTGATGGTTGTCTAAATTCCTCTCCAAAGTGCTTCCGTCTAAGTTCTTGTAAGTCCTCACAGAAGCAGAGTATGTGGATAGGTGTTTCATCATCAAGTTCACATTTTCTGCACATAGGTTCACTAACATTGCCCATATTGTACAGATGTTTCCTCAAGGTGCAGTGTCCAGTCACCAGGTCGATAACTGTCTTCAAATGTCTGTTACCCAGTTTTAGTAGCCTGGTTGAGAGTTCCTTGTCTACCTTGTTCAGTAAACTCTTGGTATGAAGGTGCCCTTGTGTCACCCTCCATTTGAATTGGTGTTCCCTATCTAGCCAGTTTCCGATTTCCCCTCTTATGCAATCTTTTGTGATTCCACAAAACGGTTCCGGACCTATGAAGTCTCCTTTAGAGCCTTCTTTAGCTAACTGGTCCGCCATTTCATTACCTGCAATCCCCTCATGTGCCGACACCCATATTAGAGACACTTTGTTGTCTCTTGCCAGCCTGTTGAGGGATTCTTTGCAGTTTTTCACCAGTCTAGACTTAGTTGTTGGATTACTGATAGCCTTAAGCAGAGCCTGGCTGTCAGTGAGTATTTCAATTTTTTGTCTGGTATATCCTCTTCTGATGTTTTCATCAATACAGGCTATAGCGGCAATCGTCTCTGCTAAATTTAAGCGTAATGGAAGATTATAGAGGGGACGAACCGAGAACAAGATCGATTGAGATGTTCACCCCGTCAACATGTGTATTGACTTTTTATTGACCGTTTTTTAGTTGGCATTATTCAAGAATAATTTTTATATTTGTTAAACTATGTATTGTATTAAAAAAGGAAATACATATGGAAAATGTTAGTCTTCACTAAAGTTTTCGTCCGAAGTTTGTTGGTCCATATTATGTTCATCTTCGCTTCCACTACTCCTAGCCTCGGATGAATCATCCGAAGAAGTGTTACTGTTTCTTCGTGATGTAGCGATTGGATTTGTTCGTATTGATATATCAGGTTTCGAATTTCCATTTAAATTGTAATTTCTATTAAAACTAACTACCATTGACAAAAAGTTGCCAATGGCAGTTAGCAGTCCAAAAACTCCAGTCAAATATTGTATAAGCCAAAAGGGGGGTAAAAACAGGAATTTCGTTTGATTTTTCATCATAAGATTTTGATACTAATCAACATTAATTTAGACATGACATTTATAGATTTTATGTCAGTTTTGAGATAGTTTAAGCTTTGTTCCGTATGCAACATTACATACGTTTATTCATCCATTCATTCATTCATATATTTGGGTTGTGCTCATCAGCCCAGGCACTTGAACTGAATCTTTGTACCATTTCCCATGTTATCTACTTCCATTCCAGAAGCTTCGTGTCTTCTATAAAGGCCACTAGTTTGACTAGAGGGATTTTCAGTAGTTGTGATGGTTGTCTAAATTCCTCTCCAAAGTGCTTCCGTCTAAGTTCTTGTAAGTCCTCACAGAAGCAGAGTATGTGGATAGGTGTTTCATCATCAAGTTCACATTTTCTGCACATAGGTTCACTAACATTGCCCATATTGTACAGATGTTTCCTCAAGGTGCAGTGTCCAGTCACCAGGTCGATAACTGTCTTCAAATGTCTGTTACCCAGTTTTAGTAGCCTGGTTGAGAGTTCCTTGTCTACCTTGTTCAGTAAACTCTTGGTATGAAGGTGCCCTTGTGTCACCCTCCATTTGAATTGGTGTTCCCTATCTAGCCAGCTTCCGATTTCCCCTCTTATGCAATCTTTTGTGATTCCACAAAACGGTTCCGGACCTATGAAGTCTCCTTTAGAGCCTTCTTTAGCTAACTGGTCCGCCATTTCATTACCTGCAATCCCCTCATGTGCCGACACCCATATTAGAGACACTTTGTTGTCTCTTGCCAGCCTGTTGAGGGATTCTTTGCAGTTTTTCACCAGTCTAGACTTAGTTGTTGGATTACTGATAGCCTTAAGCAGAGCCTGGTTGTCAGTGAGTATTTCAATTTTTTGTCTGGTATATCCTCTTCTGATGTTTTCATCAATACAGGCTATAGCGGCAATCGTCTCTGCTAAATTTAAGCGTAATGGAAGATTATAGAGGGGACGAACCGAGAACAAGATCGATTGAGATGTTTACCCCGTCAACATGTGTATTGACTTTTTATTGACCGTTTTTTAGTTGGCATTATTCAAGAATAATTTTTATATTTGTTAAACTATGTATTGTATTAAAAAAGGAAATACATATGGAAAATGTTAGTCTTCACTAAAGTTTTCGTCCGAAGTTTGTTGGTCCATATTATGTTCATCTTCGCTTCCACTACTCCTAGCTTCGGATGAATCATCCGAAGAAGTGTTACTGTTTCTTCGTGATGTAGCGATTGGATTTGTTCGTATTGATATATCAGGTTTCGAATTTCCATTTAAATTGTAATTTCTATTAAAACTAACTACCATTGACAAAAAGTTGCCAATGGCAGTTAGCAGTCCAAAAACTCCAGTCAAATATTGTATAAGCCAAAAGGGGGGTAAAAACAGGAATTTCGTTTGATTTTTCATCATAAGATTTTGATACTAATCAACATTAATTTAGACATGACATTTATAGATTTTATGTCAGTTTTGAGATAATTTAAGCTTTGTTCCGTATGCAACATTACATACGTTTATTCATCCATTCATTCATTCATATATTTGGGTTGTGCTCATCAGCCCAGGCACTTGAACTGAATCTTTGTACCATTTCCCATGTTATCTACTTCCATTCCAGAAGCTTCGTGTCTTCTATAAAGGCCACTAGTTTGACTAGAGGGATTTTCAGTAGTTGTGATGGTTGTCTAAATTCCTCTCCAAAGTGCTTCCGTCTAAGTTCTTGTAAGTCCTCATAGAAGCAGAGTATGTGGATACGTGTTTCATCATCAAGTTCACATTTTCTGCACATAGGTTCACTAACATTGCCCATATTGTACAGATGTTTCCTCAAGGTGCAGTGTCCAGTCACCAGGTCGATAACTGTCTTCAAATGTCTGTTACCCAGTTTTAGTAGCCTGGTTGAGAGTTCCTTGTCTACCTTGTTCAGTAAACTCTTGGTATGAAGGTGCCCTTGTGTCACCCTCCATTTGAATTGGTGTTCCCTATCTAGCCAGTTTCCGATTTCCCCTCTTATGCAATCTTTTGTGATTCCACAAAACGGTTCCGGACCTATGAAGTCTCCTTTAGAGCCTTCTTTAGCTAACTGGTCCGCCATTTCATTACCTGCAATCCCCTTATGTGCCGGCACCCATATTAGAGACACTTTGTTGTCTCTTGCCAGTCTGTTGAGGGATTCTTTGCAGTTTTTCACCAGTCTAGACTTAGTTGTTGGATTACTGATAGCCTTAAGCAGAGCCTGGCTGTCAGTGAGTATTTCAATTTTTTGTCCGGTATATCCTCTTCTGATGTTTTCATCAATACAGGCTATAGCGGCAATCGTCTCTGCTAAATTTAAGCGTAATGGAAGATTATAGAGGGGACGAACCGAGAACAAGATCGATTGAGATGTTCACCCCGTCAACATGAGTATTGACTTTTTATTGACCGTTTTTTAGTTGGCATTATTCAAGAATAATTTTTATATTTGTTAAACTATGTATTGTATTAAAAAAAGGAAATACATATGGAAAATGTTAGTCTTCACTAAAGTTTTCGTCCGAAGTTTGTTGGTCCATATTATGTTCATCTTCGCTTCCACTACTCCTAGCTTCGGATGAATTATCCGAAGAGGTGTTACTGTTTCTTCGTGATGTAGCGATTGGATTTGTTTGTATTGATATATCAGGTTTCGAATTTCCATTTAAATTGTAATTTCTATTAAAACTAACTACCATTGACAAAAAGTTGCCAATGGCAGTTAGCAGTCCAAAAACTCCAGTCACATATTGTATAAGCCAAAAGGGGGGTAAAAACAGGAATTTCGTTTGATTTTTCATCATAAGATTTTGATACTAATCAACATTGATTTAGACATGACATTTATAGATTTTATGTCAGTTTTGAGATAGTTTAAGCTTTGTTCCGTATGTAACATTACATACGTTTATTCATTCATTCATTCATTCATATATTTGGGTTGTGCTCATCAGCCCAGGCACTTGAACTGAATCTTTGTACCATTTCCCATGTTATCTACTTCCATTCCAGAAGCTTCGTGTCTTCTATAAAGGCCACTAGTTTGACTAGAGGGATTTTCAGTAGTTGTGATGGTTGTATAAATTCCTCTCCAAAGTGCTTCCGTCTAAGTTCTTGTAAGTCCTCACAGAACCAGAGTATGTGGGTAGGTGTTTCATCATCAAGTTCACATTTTCTGCACATAGGTTCACTAACTATGCCCATATTGTACAAATGTTTCCTCAAGGTGCAGTGTCCAGTCACCAGGTCGATAACTGTCTTCAAATGTCTCTTACCCAGTTTTAGTAGCCTGGTTGAGAGTTCCTTGTCTACCTTGTTCAGTAAACTCTTGGTATGAAGGTGCCCTTGTGTCACCCTCCATTTGAATTGGTGTTCCCTATCTAGCCAGTTCCCGATTTCCCCTCTTATGCAATCTTTTGTGATTCCACAAAACGGTTCCGGACCTATGAAGTCTCCTTTAGAGCCTTCTTTAGCTAACTGGTCCGCCATTTCATTACCTGCAATCCCCTCATGTGCCGACACTCATATTAGAGACACTTTGTTGTCTCTTGCCAGCCTGTTGAGGGATTCTTTGCAGTTTTTCACCAGTCTAGACTTAGTTGTTGGATTACTGATAGCCTTAAGCAGAGCCTGGCTGTCAGTGAGTATTTCAATTTTTTGTCTGGTATATCCTCTTCTGATGTTTTCATCAATACAGGCTATAGCGGCAATCGTCTCTGCTAAACTTAAGCGTAATGGAAGATTATAGAGGGGACGAACCGAGAACAAGATCGATTGAGATGTTCACCCCGTCAACATGTGTATTGACTTTTTATTGACCGTTTTTTAGTTGGCATTATTCAAGAATAATTTTTATATTTGTTAAACTATGTATTGTATTAAAAAAGGAAATACATATGGAAAATGTTAGTCTTCACTAAAGTTTTCGTCCGAAGTTTATTGGTCCATATTATGTTCATCTTCGCTTCCACTACTCCTAGCTTCGGATGAATCTTCCGAAGAGGTGTTACTGTTTCTTCGTGATGTAGCGATTGGATTTGTTTGTATTGATATATCAGGTTTCGAATTTCCATTTAAATTGTAATTTCTATTAAAACTAACTACCATTGACAAAAAGTTGCCAATGGCAGTTAGCAGTCCAAAAACTCCAGTCAAATATTGTATAAGCCAAAAGGGGGGTAAAAACAGGAATTTCGTTTGATTTTTCATCATAAGATTTTGATACTAATCAACATTAATTTAGACATGACATTTATAGATTTTATGTCAGTTTTGAGATAGTTTAAGCTTTGTTCCGTATGCAACATTACATACGTTTATTCATTCATTCATATATTTGGGTTGTGCTCATCAGCCCAGGCACTTGAACTGAATCTTTGTACCATTTCCCATGTTATCTACTTCCATTCCAGAAGCTTCGTGTCTTCTATAAAGGCCACTAGTTTGACTAGAGGGATTTTCAGTAGTTGTGATGGTTGTATAAATTCCTCTCCAAAGTGCTTCCGTCTAAGTTCTTGTAAGTCCTCACAGAAGCAGAGTATGTGGGTAGGTGTTTCATCATCAAGTTCACATTTTCTGCACATAAGTTCACTAACTTTGCCCATATTGTACAGATGTTTCCTCAAGGTGCAGTGTTCAGTCACCAGGTCGATAACTGTCTTCAAATGTCTCTTACCCAGTTTTAGTAGCCTGGTTGAGAGTTCCTTGTCTACCTTGTTCAGTAAACTCTTGGTATGAAGGTGCCCTTGTGTCACCCTCCATTTAAATTGGTGTTCCCTATCTAGCCAGTTCCCGATTTCCCCTCTTATGAAATGTTTTGTGATTCCACAAAACGGTTCCGGACCTATGAAGTCTCCTTTAGAGCCTTCTTTAGCTAACTGGTCCGCCATTTCATTACCTGCAATCCCCTCATGTGCCGGCACCCATATTAGAGACACTTTGTTTTCTCTTGCCAGCCATTTGAGGGATTCTTTGCAGTTTTTCACCAGTCTAGACTTAGTTGTTGGATTACTGATAGCCTTAAGCAGAGCCTGGCTGTCAGTGAGTATTTCAATTTTTTGTCCGGTATATCCTCTTCTGATGTTTTCATCAATACAGGCTATAGCGGCAATCGTCTCTGCTAAATTTAAGCGTAATGGAAGATTATAGAGGGGACGAACCGAGAACAAGATCGATTGAGATGTTCACCCCGTCAACATGTGTATTGACTTTTTATTGACCGTTTTTTAGTTGGCATTATTCAAGAATAATTTTTATATTTGTTAAACTATGTATTGTATTAAAAAAGGAAATACATATGGAAAATGTTAGTCTTCACTAAAGTTTTCGTCCGAAGTTTGTTGGTCCATATTATGTTCATCTTCGCTTCCACTACTCCTAGCTTCGGATGAATCATCCGAAGAAGTGTTACTGTTTCTTCGTGATGTAGCGATTGGATTTGTTCGTATTGATATATCAGGTTTCGAATTTCCATTTAAATTGTAATTTCTATTAAAACTAACTACCATTGACAAAAAGTTGCCAATGGCAGTTAGCAGTCCAAAAACTCCAGTCAAATATTGTATAAGCCAAAAGGGGGGTAAAAACAGGAATTTTGTTTGATTTTTCATCATAAGATTTTAATACTAATCAACATTAATTTAGAAACATTAATTTAGACATGACATTTATAGATTTTATGTCAGTTTTGAGATAGTTTAAGCTTTGTTTCGTATGCAACATTACATACGTTTAATATAGAAAGTAATAATCAGAAGGCAGCACCGCCGTGGAAAATTCTAGCATTGATGTGCACGGTCTTCTCCACAATTTATCAAGTATTCAACATTATAAATTAATCTGTTGACCAGAAAGTGTATAGAATGCCATTTCTATATTTTTACTTTTTTTAATGTATAAAACAACTGCTTTGTGTCCATTATTAATATAAACAAGCTCGAATGAGGCACACAGTTATAATCCGTGGCTCCGGTACAAAAGAGCGATGTACATAATGGCGAGACCCATAACAGCGACCCAATTTGAGCGATTTATAAAACAGCGACAATTTAAAAACGCGACATAATAAAATAGCGATATACAAATGGGCGACATGATAAAACAGCGACTGTACAAAAACGCGATATTTAAAAATGGCGACCTACAAAAAAATTAATAAAGTAATATTCAGAAAACTATTTTTCCTACGACCATATACGAAGATTAGATAAAATACATACACAGGAAAAATAGTGTCGGGTTGAATATGAATGTCAGACTCGGTCATTGTCATATTCGGCTGCCCCTTGTACTACAATTTTCGAACTTTTGCTGGAAATATCACTTGTAACACTTGTCATGTAACATACTGTTTATGTCATGTAACATACTGTTTATTAAACAAATCTAAAGTACTAAAATTAAAGCAATTGCCTGAAGATATTCTTTAACATTTCCAAATGTGTATTCTTTAACAATATTCTTCAAACGGTCTTTTTGTATAGTATATTTTTTTCTTGCCTCAGCTTCTCTAATACCAGATCGATATCTCGTGACAAATACTTCTGTTTTCTTTTGCTCGCTTTGAATGTGATCTAACAGTTTATGCACCGTTGGGTGCTGACAATCTAGGGCATTTTGGAATGCGTTATGCCAAGCCTCAATAGAATTGTTTGTTTTTGGAAGATTCCCTAACACCCTCTCGTATACATTCCATATTGTAATTTGAAATTTTGGTTTTGACCTTCCGACATAATTTTCTTCCCAGTATGCTACAATGGGGTCCAGCTCACGGGGAAAATCTTCTTGGATAATTTCCATAGCACATCTTTTGGGGGTACGAAACTTAGTGCTAAGAGCATTTTGCAAAAAATTCTTACATCTTCTCGTTCTTTGTAGAGAGCAGTCATACCTTTTTTTTGGATGTTCCTCCAGAGACTTTGAGAAAGATGAAAATGACATCCCACAAGGTCGACATTTGGGAAAACGGCTTTTAAAGAATTAATTGATGCCAACTCAAAATCTGTCACAATACTGTCAGGACTGACTGCTGATTCCAACTCTTTGATTTTACAAAAAACTTGGCTGTAACTGTCGAACTTCTTGTCTTCTAGTAATGCATACAACATTGGAAGCGCTTTATTATCTATGAGCGTGTGAATGGTGTATAATTGCAAAAAGCATTGTGGCTCAACTTTGAAGGTACCGTCAACCGCCCAATTTTTAAATTCTGCTAATAATTTTAGGTTGGAGTGTGTACCAAACAACAAAATTCTGGAATTTAAATCTTCTCCAGAGTCATACAAAAGAAATACGTCTCCATTGCTCGTTATTTTGTGTTTCCCCAAAATACTAACCTCAGATGCAGATATAAAATTTGTTGATGTTCCTTCACCGTATGCCCTTTGTCTATTAATAATCTTTTTGGATGCATTATAAGAAGGTAATAGCACCATTTCTTCTGCGCTTAAGTTGCTCAAACTAGAGTTGATGATGCTTCTCGGCCGAATCTCTAATGCTTCTTTCGCTTTTGTTCTTATTTTGCTTTTATATTGATCAATTTTGTGTTGCGCCGGATTCGGAGCATGATTATGGGGTGTCGTTTTTCCAGTTATAGTTTCACGTATCAACCTTCCTTTGCAACCCGTTTTGGAGCATCTCCAATTAGTAGTTTCAATAAACGATTTATCTTTTCGGTAACGATAACCCTCGTGGAATAGAACAGGCTTATTTTTTGCGACAGACTTTCCATATTTTCAATTTGACATTGACGATGACAATCGCTGTTTTTACTTCATATCGCTCTTTTTTATATCGCTATTTTGTACTATCGCTTTTTTGTAATGTCGCTATTTTGTCTATCGCTGTTTTTTAATATCGCGATTTTATAGTCGCTATATCGTACATCGCTCTTTTGTACCGGAGCGGAGCGTGTTTATATCTTCTATGTCACGATCATGGAATCGAAAATATTCAGCAACTAATTCAAGTGGCTAAATATCTCTAATGGCTGAATATGCTATTAGGTACAAGTTGTAAGACTAAGAAGAAACAGACCAAAACTTATATGTCAGTCATGTTACATGAAAATGTCAAAATATATAATAATTGTGGAATTAAAAAAATTATTTGCAAGAAATGAATGTCAATATCAGTGTTTATTAAATGTGTGTGTGAGAGGAATATCTTAAAAAGTAATTATAGTGTATTTAATGTTGTGTACAAGTTTAATGCATCATTTTAAAACAGTTATAATATGACATTAAAACCAGTGCAGTGCTGATCTGACCCCATCTTCAAAAATTCATAACTTGTTTTTGGTAAGAGAGCGCCGATTTCTTTTTTCATTTTCGTGTTCAGCGACCTCGAATTAATTAAAAAAAAAATTCATCAAAATCCGCGTTGGTTCACTAAACTAGATTTTTCCCAGGTTGGCAAATGACAGATGCTTGTATCGTAAAAATGTGTCCTCCTTAGAACAAAAATCGACGTGTTTCCTAATTTCCTTAAAATCTAAGGGATACTGCCAAATATCGGGGTGAACTGTTTTCTGTGGCCCACTCTGTATAATGAAATTATTTAATATGCTTATAAAATTATACAGTGCTATTCAAAAGTCCCCTCCCCCCCTCGTATCTTTTGAACGGCTACACTTACATTAATAAAATTTGGAGGGTGAAAATAAAGTGTTTAAACTTCTCTACGAATGGTAACAGGTGACGTAATAGTAATAGATGACGTCACAGTGCCACTCTGTGTGTTTGAAAGGCATTGACATTGGCTACATAGCCATATTAATTTTGTTTGGGTTTAAACTAATTTTGACGGATAAATTAAATAAATACCAAAATTATTGAAATTATTTTTTTTAAATTTAATTAAGCAAATATCAACAATGGATTCTTATAGCAAGTGTTCGAAATGTGCTCCGTCTACTTCCCAACAGTAATACATCCTATTCGTAAACTCTTGTCGTACTCGTTCGAATGTGTCAGCTGAAATTGCAATGCATTCTTCAATAATTCTTTCTTTCAAAACGCCAATGCTATCTGGTGCCGTAGTATAAACCTTGGATTTCAAGTACCCCCATAGAAAAAAATCTAATGGTGTCAGATCTGGTGACCGAGGTGGCCATTTTATAGGACCTCGCCGGCCGATCCATCTACCTCGATATTCTTCATCCAGGTAACGTCTTACTGCACCATAATAATGTGCAGGAGCACCATCTTGTTGAAATGTTATTTCCAGATGGCCGAATTCATCTGGATGATCTTCCAGAATTTCAAGAATTAACGGCTCAATTGCATTTTGTAACATCTCCAGATACACTTCACCGCTTAAATTTGAATTTAGGAAAACAGGACCAACTATGTGGTTTCCCAAAATACCTGCCCAAACATTGACTTTTTCTGGAAATTGGGTATGTTGTTCACGAGAGGTGTGAGGATTTGTGTCACTCCAATACCTTACATTTTGTGTATGCACATTTCCATTGAGGCAAAAAGTACTTTCGTCATTAAAACAAATTTTTTTTTGTGTAATGTGGGTTTTGACTAATTTTATTTGTCATACATTCACAGAATTCGAGTCTTCTGTCGGGGTCGTCATCCGAAAGGTGGTGCACCATTTTTAACTTGTATGGATGAAATTTATTTTTAGCCAACACTCTCTGTACTGTACTTTTACTTACTTCACAGATAGACGCAACTTTAGTTGAAGAGGAAGTAGGGTTTACTACCATTTCAGCAACTATATCAATTTTTCTATCATCACTAAATGTTGGTCGACCAGATCGTTTGGCATCTTGAACACTACCTGTTGCTTCAAACTTGCGAAGAAGCTCGCTCAAATAAGTTCTCGAGATAGGGCGATCTGA
Organism: Lochmaea crataegi; assembly: GCA_947563755.1. Classification (NCBI taxonomy): domain Eukaryota; kingdom Metazoa; phylum Arthropoda; class Insecta; order Coleoptera; family Chrysomelidae; genus Lochmaea; species Lochmaea crataegi. The sequence goes on from OX387428.1 coordinate 50,282,124, forward strand.
GTATCTCTCATTAAATAAACGTTCCGCTTCATGGAGATTCTTTCTAGATTCACCAATTATTAAGATAGCTGCTACTTTGTCGGCTTGAGTACGTACCATTTTGCCTATGTAAACTCTTAAACGTCTCGTTAAACAATAATAAAATTAAATATTTAAGTTATTTAGAAAAACTTTGCAAAGCAACAAATACTATTAAATTAAAAACGTCAATTTTTTTGACAACTAACCAGATGCGGACTGAAAAATCTTCAATATTTAAATGTGAAATAATAATTTTGGTATTTATTTAATTTATCCGTCAAAATTAGTTTAAACCCAAACAAAATTAATATGGCTACGGAGCCAATGTCAATGCCTTTCAAACGAGATATCACTTGCCATAAGGTCCTATTTAAAATTATTGGCCAGAGTGGCACTGTGACGTCATCTATTACTATTACGTCACCTGTTACCATTCGTAGAGAAGTTTACAACACTTTATTTTCACCCTCCAAATTTTATTAATGTAAGTGTAGCCGTTCAAAAGATACGAGGGGGGGAGGGGACTTTTGAATAGCACTGTATATGTTGATTTTAATGAAGTTCTATGGAAGTTTTACGCTACCTCGCACCTTGAATTTCTATTGGTATATGTCCACAAAATCTATAATTATATATATATATGTGTATATATATATATATATATATATATATATATATATATATATATATATATATATATATATATTTGTATGTAGTACCACTCCGCGTCTGAACTACGAACAGTCCTACCCGGCGTCTGGCGTATACCAGGCGTATTAAAGGTGGTTAGTTTGACGGTATCACGCAGCGCTTTTGACAACATAAAGGTTTACTCAGCGTCATCTATTTTTAGCACATCTATACATTCAAGTACATTTTATCCGTTACTCAGCGTCATCTATACATTCAGGTACATTTTATCCGTTATTCAGCGTCATCTATTTTTAGCACTTCTATACATTCAAGTACATTTTATCGGTTACTCAGCGTCCTACTAAATATTATTATTTTTTGTTTAGTTTTCGTCGACGACTCAAGGGAGTATTAAAGGTGGTTAGTTTGACGGTATTACGCGGCGCTTTGGACAACATAAAGGTTTACTCAGCGTTATCTATTTTTAGCACATCTATACATTCAAGTACGTTTATCGGTTATTCAGCGTCATCTATTTTTAGCACCTCTATACATACAAGTACATTTTATCGGTTATTCAGCGTCCTACTAAATATTATTAGCGTATGTTTAGCTTCCGTCAACGACTTAATAAAGTACATGACCAGATCCATAATTTGATATATGTGATATATCTGAGAATTCTCACTAGAGAAAATTAGTTGATTTACTAAAATTTAATAAAAGCTTTTTGTTTAAATCATATTAAGTTGTGGTTTTTACGAAGTGCAATGGAGTAAAAAAACATGTTGAATATTTCTACTTTATTTTAAATACAAATCAGCCTTTTAGGAAATTAAAAAAATATCTCTTTGGACATAACAAAAAAACATTAACCCGAGAACGCTCGCGCCTGAAAAGTTACGTTGATGCTCGCGGCTGGTCGTTTTGACCGACTAGGAAATCCTTAAATATGTCAGTATTTGTGTTGTTTATTAAAAGTATTGAGCTATTGATATACTTTTTATAGAAACTTTATTGGCTATAAACATAAAGTAGGTATGTTTTTGAGCAAAAATGAAAATGACAAACTCTTAATGCAATAAAAAAAAACAAAGTGATATTCTTAACAAAAAAAAAAATGTGCTAATTTTCTTCGTTTCCTACGCACCTTACACAAATATCTACCCTGTGTTCCTTGCAAACGTATCTTGAACAAGTTTGACAGGTTGTGGTGGTTTTCCTATTTTTCTTTGAGCTACAATATCCACATCTTCCTACAACACTATCAGCTCTTGTGGTTGGCTGCACAGGAATTCTAAGTACGTTGTGAATACTGGTTCGAATATTCAAAGGTATATCCATTGTCAACCGTCTGTGTATATGCTCAGAACATAACTCCGTGGCAAGGCTCCTCAAAAATTCACGTCTCTTCTTGATTTTCTTTGCTTTGGTGTTGAACTCATAAATGATCTGGCTGTTGATTCCGCCAATATTCATTTCACAGAAGAAAATTGTTAGTGGCCACCTAGCAGTTTTTCGCGAAACTGAATAACTGCCTTTCATCTCATCGACTTTATCTACACCACCCTTGGTTTTATTATAATACAATATAATTTTTGGTTTTCTGTTCACAGATTCCTCAACCTCACCCTGATGATGCATCGTCGATATCAAAGCAACCGTCTTACCTTTTTTAGGTACATAGGAAAGCAGAGTTATGTTCTTTGTAAATCTAAAAATTGTGCTTTTCACTTCCCTTTGTTTAGAATTGACGAATTCTTTTGGAAGCTCCCTTTTATTTCTTCTGATAGTCCCGACAATTGTTAATTTTTCCTTTAGTAAGTCTTGAGCCAGGTCAATAGAAGTGAACCAATTGTCCATGGTTATATTGCGCCCTGATCCCAGAATAGGGCCAACAAGCCGCTTGACAACGTTGGCAGGACTATTATTTAGCAAGAAAGGACCCTCTGCCTGTTTCCCAGCATAAATTTCCATATTATAAGTATAATAGGAACATGAGTCCGCTAGAGAAAAAATTTTAATGCCATATCGGGCAGGTTTACTTTTTATGTATTGCCGGAAACCGCAACGTCCTCGAAAACCTTCCAGCATTTCGTCTATTGTAGTCTCTGCTCCAATAGTGTAATTTTCTTGACATCTTTTTACAAATCCCTCAAACGAATGCCTAATGGGAGCTAACTTATCTGCTGTTTTTCGAGCTTCTCGGTCATGTATATTGTCGAACCGGATACAGCGCATTATAAACTGAAACCTAGACAAAGTCATAACACATCGGAAGTATTCTATTCCGGTGCCATCGGTGGCCCATAAATCCGAAAGATTTAGGTGTGAAGCACGTGAAACGCCAGCCAAATACAACAATCCCATAAATGCTCTTACTTCAATAGCGTCTGTATCTCTGGCATCTCTTTCCCGTGTATAGTTAGCACGAACGGACTGAATTTTTATATTTGTACATACCACTATTTCTTCTATAACTTCATCAGGGAAAAATAACTTCCAAGAGGTTAGTGGTGTTACAGCAAATTTCGATTTGTTTGTGGGACCTTCCCGAAATCTTACAATATTCGCTGGTTTTACTTTTGCGACACGGCTTATCGGAGGATATTACACCACAACATCCCAGATTTTCCCACATAATTCTCAAGGCGTTCAGACAAAGGCACATCGTCGTATGACTCATCATCATCACTATCATTCTGATCAGGATCTGACTGCTCCGAGTTCGTATCATGGTCGCTTTCTTCTAGAATATCTTCTTCAGGGTCCGAATCACCTCCAACTATCTCTTCGTCTGTTTCTATTTCCTCATACAATCTTTGTAAACGTTCGATTTCTTTTTCATGATCCATTCTACAAAATAAATAGATTTCTATAATATGTTATCTGCTATTATCTATTTGATTATGCCACATTTATTTGATTATAACCCCCAATTTCCCTGTAAACAATTAATAATTTGGTACAAACCTTAAAATGCTCGCGCGTCGGTTAAAACGACCAATTATCAGTTTTCAGCTTCTAGCAACACTCTCTAACAAAAACCAAAAGTAGACTGGCCCGCCGGTTCGACTTAGGAAGACTCCAAAGCGCGTCGTAAAATGGCGGCCCAAATAAATGTGGGAGGGGGAAAAACACATCCTTGGCGGCAAATCGACCAGGATGCGAGCGTTCTCGGGTTAAATATAAGGTTATACTGAAATTAAAAAAAAAACGAATTGAAATATTCCATGAGACAATAATACACTAAGTGGAGGATTTACCGGCAGTTTTTCGCGACATTTCTTGCGTTCTTAACATTCGTCCTATATGTTTAATATTAAATATTTTTAAAAACAAATAAAAATTGGTAAGGGATACTTATGTTTTAAAAAAAAATCAATATTTAACATACAGGACGAATGTTAAGATAGCAGAAATCACGCAAAAAACTGTCGGTTAATCCTACTCTTAAGAGAAATTGTGACCGCCTCGTTTAAACCATATCCAAAAAATTTATTACATGATGTTACTTGAAGACAACTATAGTATATTGTGCAACAAGGGGGAAAAGTACTTTCCCCACATGATGCACACTATACTTTTTCTACAACTGCACAAATTGAAAGAATACAAGTAAAGTAACTTATTATTTATTTTTATGGTTAGTAAAACAAAAATAACACTAAAGTATCCAATCTCTATACTGTTGAATAATTTCATTTGAAATTATAGTTGATGGTGATATTTGTACAATTTTGTATGGTCAAATCCGAAACGTCATTTCCTTTCACTAAATTCTCCGTTATATGACAGTTTCATGACAACTAAGTAGGTATTTAAAGATGACAGAAGCCTACTAAGTTTTTGTCCATTTTATTTGATTCTCCATATAAATGTATGTGGTGTGGGCAAAGTGCCGTGAGAAATAATATTTCTCACAGTATGAGCAATATTTGGTTTTGAAATTAAGTAAGGTATGAGAAATACGTCACTTTTTATAGCAGTTGTAGAAAAAATATTTTTATTTGAAAACTGGAAAATGTCAATTGGGTTTTTGAGTGCTATCGTTTGTGAAATGATTGAGATCAGTGATATCATCATATCATATTAAAGAGAGTATTAATGTGAATAATTATTGCCTATTGAAACACCGCGTCCTGCACTATTCTCCATCTGTAGCGGCTACTATCGTAAATGCATGTGTGGTGTTAAACAGCATGTGCATAGAAGCCGGTGTACCTGAGCCTCAAGAAGAAGATGGAGATATTGCCAAATATTAACCGTATCATCGCAATGTGACCTCGGTGTTATTATAAACAAAGACTTGTCCTGGTCTGAGCATATTCTCTCAGTGTGCAAGAAGAGTAACTCTCAAATATTTTTAATATATAGATCTTTTGGTAAAGTATCACCGTCAACATTTATCAAGTTATACACGACCTACGTTCGTCCTCTTATGGAATACTGCGGACCTGTATGGTGTCCTGTTTTAACATCTGATCATAATAGACTTGAAAATGTGCAAAGGTTAGCAACAAGACTTCCTTACGGCCGAATACGACCTAGTTATGAGCAGCGTCTTGATTCAGCCGAACTAACGTATTTTCGTGAACGCAGACAACGTGGCGACTTGATAGTTTTATTTAGAGCCATATTTAACATGTTTGGTGCTAATAAGTGCATATAGGTGCATATAAGTTGAAGAAGGAAATGTTTAAAACTAGAAATAGACAGAATTTTCTCTCCAACAGAATATTTCCATACTGGAATAATTTACCTAGCAGTGTGGTCTGTGCACTGTCTGTTAATGCTTTTAAAAGCCAGTTAGACCAATTTGTTCAGCATTCTTAATTCTTAATTTTGTACATGTATCTTTATTTTTTGTTTTTATTTATTTTCGTTTTCTTTCCATTTTTCAATTTATAATGAGCTATCGCCTATTCATAGCATGTGCTACCGATAGCGATAATTTTTACTTTTATTTTTGTTTTGTTTTTGTTTTGTTTTTGTTTTTTATCTCATTTTTGTTATATGAGCTTTATAGAACTTCGGTTCTCAGCTCATAATTTATTGTAATGATAATAAATAATAATACTGCCAATAATTTTGTAGCTATTATATGTATGCCATTTTGTCCATTAGCAATATGTCATTTTGTCCGAAGCATATGGACAAAATGGATTATGATTGATCGCAGTTAAATATTTTTTGTTCTTTTTTCTGTAGATTTTTTGCTAAAAATATTTATTAGCTTCGATAATTTAAAGTCCAAATATGTTTGATTAAAGCCATGAACTACCAATAAACAGTTATGATACAAAAACTATATGTCATGTTGTACATATTTTCTTGTAGTCACAACCGGTTCTTTTTGAGTTTCCATAATTTAATCCAGATCCCACATTTCTTATTAAATTTCTTGGCAAACATTTTCAACACATTTTCTCCATTTTTCTCGAGACATTATTCTTGATATATACCGGTATGGAATTTTAAAAGAATATTCGTAAACAGTCGCAATATTTGATTTTTACGTTAGGTACAAACTCATTCGATTTGTCGACAAAACTTACTACATTGTTACTTGTGATTCTGTCTACCTATGTTTGATATCCGCTTGGAGATAATAGATACAATGAAACGGCAGCTCTATGTACATAAGGATTTCCTCTAATTCGGTACCTAACAGCTAAACGTTACGTCAAGCACAGAATAAACTTATCTTTCTGTTCACCTCAATGAGTAGGAAACCATACATAAAATATGTTGGATTTTCACATCTACTACTTCGCAAAATCCACACATTTTAATCTTAAACTACATTAATATTAGGAGGGTTTATTTTTTTGTTTGAATAAAAGGAATGTTACACAAACGAAAGCTCAAAAATAAGAATTTATGAGACATTTATTTTCAGTAATTCAAAATATTTTCCAAATATCCACAGGGGATTTCCAAAGCCATCTTCTGTATATATAAAAATGAATCTCTATTTCCCTTGGTCATCGCAACACGCTGGAATAATTTCGTTAATTCTTTATTTGTTGTGTTTATTATTGTCAGGAGAAAGTTCTTATGAAAGATAAAATTAAGAAAGCTGAGCGAAACATTAGAAAATTCAAGAAAATTTTACATAACTGTCAGTTGTTTGAAATAACTGTCAGCGATTGACAGAATGCGAATGCAAATATCGTTTTTCTACGACCACCATTAAAATTAAGCATTTACAAACTCATATAAATACGTGAAATTACGTTTTATACATACGTCTGAAGCTTGCGAAAAAGTACAATGCTTTTTAAATGGGATAATCATTTTTATTTGTATATTTATTAAGTTACCTTAGATAATTTTGTGTTTTGTTTTCTGTCAAAGGTTCTGTAATTGTAATAATTTTGTACTGTCATTAGGAAGTGTGAAACGTGAATGGTCAATAATTGTCAGAATCTGTCAAAAATCGTCAAAAACTGTCAAAAATTGTTAAAATTGTTAAAATTGTTAAAAATTGTCAAAAATTGTTAAATATTTTAAAAAAATGGTCAAAAATAGTTAAAAATTGTTAAATATTTTAAGAAATGGTCAAAAATAGGTAATAATTGACAAATTTTTTGAAAGTTGTCAAAAATGGTCAAAAATTGTTAAAATTTGGAAAAATGGTCAAAAATTGTCAAAATTTTGGAAAAATGGTCAATAATTATAAAAAACTGTCAAAAATTAAAAAATTTATTGTTGAAAATTGTCAAATTTTTTTAAAAAAGGGTCAAAATTTTTGAATAATTGTCAAAAATGGTCAATAATTGTCAGAAACTGTCAAAAATGGTCAATAATTGTTAAAATTTTGAAAAATTGTCAAAATTTTGAAAAAGTGGTCAATAATTATAAAACACTGACAAAAATGGTCAATAATTGTTGAAAATTCTCAAAATTTTTGAAAAGTTGTCAAAAATGGTCAATAATTGTCAGAACCTGTCATAAATGCTCAAAAATGGTCAATAATTGTTAAAATTTGGAAAAATTGTCAAAATTTTTGAAAAATTGTCAAAAATGATCAATATTTGTCAAAACTGTCAAAATTGGTCAATAATTGTCAAAAATGGTCAATAATTATCAAAATTTGAAAAAAAAGTTCTAAAATGGTCAAAATTTTTGAAAAATTGTTAAAAATGATCAATAATTGTCAAAATTGGTCAATAATTGTCAAAAATGGTCAATAATTGTCAAAATTAGTCAATAATTGTTAAAATTTGACAAAATGGTCTAAAATGGTCAAAGTTTTTGAAAAATTGTCAAAAATGATCAATAATTATCAAAACTGTCAAAATTGCTCAATAATTGTCAAAAATGGTCAATAATTGTCAGAAACTGTCAAAAATGGTCAATAATTGTTAAAATTTTGAAAAATGGTCAAAAATTGTCAAAATTTTGAAAAAGTGGTCAATAATAATAAAAAACTGACAAAAATGGTCAATAATTGTTAAAAATTGTCAAACTTTTTGAAAAATTGTCAAAGTTTTTGAAAAATTGTCAATAATGGTCAAAAACTGTCAAAATTGGTCAATAGTTGTCAAAAATGGTCAATAATTGTTAAAATTTGGAAAAATAGTCAAAAATTGTCAATAATTGTCAAAAAAATGGTCATTCTATTGTGCATAAGAAGCAAGCCTCTGTCGTCGGTCCGACAACCGCTCACCATTTTTTTGGATTGGTGTAACACTAAAAAAATTAAAAATTAGACGGAAAATGTTCTCATTGCATATTTCTCGGAAAAGTCAATGGAAATCATCAACGTTATGGTCCCATTATTCAATGTTGAAAACTACTATAAATTTAAATTTAAACATTGATATAAGTAAATTTCATAAACTTATTACCTTCATAAAACGACAATCACAGAGCCATAAACCAAAAAAATAAAAAATGTTCACAAGGGAACAGATTTTGGATTTTATAAATGGAGCACCAGATAATGAATTTCTTATGATGAAGTAGGCAATAATTCAAACACAATTATTAAAAAGAGAGGTTATGTAATATACAGTGTGTCTACTTAAGTTGGACTCATATGGGAAACTTTTTTATTATTGGTTTTAGGAAAAAAAGTTATTCTTCATAAAAAGTTCTGCATTATCTAAAACCTTAAATACAATCATTAGATATTTCTTATTTTGAGCCGTATACGAGGTTTGTCAACAAATATTAATCTTACTCAAGAGTAAAGTACCTTTATTTTTTACAATACAGAAAAATTGTAAGAAGTAAAGTTGTTTAAAATTAAAAGTTATATTCAAATATGCAATTACAGCTATTTAGCATGAAAATTAAGATTTGGTGATTATTTACTATTCATTCCGTATTAATTATTCTGGCTTGGTACAATTTAATGTAATCTAGGATGCTCTGTCATGAAGTATTTGACAGTGAATGTCAGAATGGGTTAGTTTTCATAAAATTACAGTAAAAATGGCAGCTTTACTGACTTGTGAAGAAAAAATAAAAATAGTTTTAATTGTTGGAGAAAATTACAATACACATACAGAGGCAGCAAATATTTTCAACAACAGACATCCCCATAGAAGCATCGGGTATTCAACAGTTACTAAAATAATGAAGAAATTCAATACCAGTGGAAGTGTTGATAATAAGTTTAATAATAAACGCATAAAACGGGTTGCCAATGAAGACACTGAGTTGGAAGTGATGCTTTCTGTCGTCGACGAACCAAAAATCGGATTACGCAAAAGGGCTTCTCTAATCACAAATACTTCGGTAAAAAAAGATACAGTGGCAAATATTTTAAAACGTTATAAATATCATGCATACAAACCTCAATTCGTACACACATTACTACCAAGAGATTACGATGTTCGATTTGAATTCTGCGCTTTGATCCAAGGAAAGTTGGAAGAAGACCCGTTTTTCGCGAGAAGTATAATTTTTTCCGATGAAGCCACATTTTCATCCAACGGAACCGTCTCATCACAAAATTGTCGCTGGTGGTCCAACAGTAATCCAAATTTTGTAATAAAAAGTCGTAGCCAATATTCGTTTAAAACGAACGTATGGTGTGGGGTTTACAAAAATAAATTAATTGGACCATTTTTTTATCGACAATCGTTAAATGCCGCACGTTACTTACAATTATTAGAAAATCAAGTAAGTGATTTTTTGCACGAACTTCCGTTAGAAGAACGTATGAAAATTTGGTTCCAACAAGACGGTGCCTCCATCCATAGTACCGTAAACGTTAGAGAACTGCTTGAAAATATGTTTAATGGAAAGGTGATTCACAGGTATTCAGCTATTTTTTGGCCTCCCAGGTCTCCTGATTTAACTCCACTTGACTTTTTTTATGGGGGTTACTTAAAACAGAAGGTTTATGAGCGAGGACCATTTGATGATGTAGACCATTTGGAAAGGATTATTTCTGAGGAATGCCAAAAAATTACTCCAAATATTATACGGAAAATAATAAAAGAGTTTCAGACAAGAACAATTACATGTTTAGAAAGAGAAGGTGGATATGTCGAAGCTTTAGTAGTTTAAATTAAAATTTAATTATGTTTGTTAGTTATAAATAGATTTTTGTTTAGGTACATAATATTCTTTGTGTGGATTCTCCTATTTCTAAGATAAATAATTATAATGCAGCACGCATTTAAATGCAAGATTGTCCAAACACATTAACAAATAGAAAGGTTATCTTATTTTTAACAGATGAGAGGGATAAAGTCAGTATTGAAATTTACGATTACAAATACTTTATAATGTAAAACGTAAATAATCACCAAATCTTAATTTTCATGCTAAATAGCTGTAATTGCATATTTAAATATAACTTTTAATTTTAAACAACTTTACTTCTTACAATTTTTCTGTATTGTAAAAAATAAAGGTACTTTACTCTTGAGTAAGATTAATATTTTTTGACAAACCTCGTATACGGCTCAAAATAAGAAATATCTAATGATTGCATTTAAGGTTTTAGATAATGCAGAACTTTTTATGAAGAATAACTTTTTTCCTAAAACCAATAATAAAAAAGTTTCCCATATGAGTCCAACTTAAGTAGACACACTGTATAATTAAGGGAAAGTATTTTTAATGTGGTCGTAGATAAAACATTTTATGATACTCATGCGTGAATTACTTTTGCGCACTCGTTGCGAAAAAAGGCACTAGCTACGCTAGTTTCGGATAATGGCGTCTTATAAATTCTATTAATAAAAAATATAAGATGTTTCGTCTTATGCAAAAACAGCCACACAACGATGATCTGAAAAAAAAATTAGTGCGTGCAGTCCCTCCGGGCGGAAGAAGTTATACTTCGTAATGTGGAAATGAAAATAGGAAAGGGTAGAAATTGATTTTTAGTGAAATCATATTGTTTCTTCAAGACAAACTTTATTAACATTGCTTAGAATTCACAATTGATCGTCGCTACATTGTGACGCGTTTTACCTACCCTTTGGATTTTACCAATAGGGCACGCCACTTTTGACACCCTCGACAACTTTACACTTTCTCGGGCGCCAGATTTTTAACGTGGTTAACTCCACGGCCCCTTGACTTCAATCGTCAAGAGTTCCAGGTAGCCTCAGATGGAGGTACGGTAATGTCCAGGGGTCTAGTTATATCCAAACTGGCTGGGGTAGTGGTCCTCGTTGTTCCTGAAACAAACGTTCTCACTCCTGGCCCACAATGCGGTGAAACTAAATTCGTGCAACTAAGCAACTACTCTACGATAGGGAAACTCTACACTCTACAGTACTTCAGAAAAACACACAGGTTCAGTTAAGTTTTATTACTACACTCACCCTCAATGGTAGGTATATATGTTACAATAATAAGTTACAAAATGAAACAATACCCTGGTATCCAAAAAACACAAAAATATAATTACTATACGGTGATCTATGAGTTATAGGTACATTAAACATGCGTTAATAGCCATAATAGAGAAGAAGCGGGCAGGACATAAGCGAAAAAGGTTTATAAGCACACTCAAATGTTTTGTATGAAAAAGAAGCGGTAAAAACACAAAGCAAAACTAGGTTTCAGGTGTCTTTTCACTAATTCGGTTATTTAAAATGGAAACAAATCAAACATTAAAACTTTTAATCAATTCGGAAAAGAAGAGGTGAAAGGGTGTGGGCCCATAACTAAAATATCAAAGAGCCCTAGCTTAGACGCCTGGCACTCCTCAATATTTTGATCGAGAACCGTTTTACAAATTAAATTATCAAAGAGCCCTGGCTAAGACGCCTGGCACTCCCCAATATTTCAATCGGGACGGGAAATCGGAATCGGGAATGAATATATAAAAACAAGGGTAGTCCCCGGATTAGAATGTCAAAGAGCCCTGGCTTAGACGCCTGGCACTCCTCAAGATTTTAATCTAGAGCGGCGTTACGAATTAAATTATCAAAGAGCCCTGGCTAAGACGCCTGGCACTCCTCAATATTTCAATCGGGACGGGAAATCGGAAGCGGGAAGGAATATATAAAAACAAGGGTAGTCCCCGGATTAGAATGTCAAAGAGCCCTGGCTTAGACGCCTGGCACTCCTCAATATTTCAATCGGGACGGGATTTGGAAATTGGGAATAAATATTAAAGGATTTTCAAAAGGAAATTTTACTTGAATTCGGAAATATTTGCTATGAAACGGAAATACTTACTGTAAAATATAATTCTGATACAATGGAAATAAACTTTATTTATTAATGATTTAAAAGACCACCTATTTTAAATGTAAATAGTTTCCAATCAATTCTTACCTTCACAGCAACGGTTTATACTTTTATCTCATAAAAGTGAATTACTAAAACAAAACAAAATCAAAATACAAAAAAAAAACAGAGAAATAGTAAACAACAAAAGTAAATCGGCAGACGGAGCGCTGAACGGTAGCTAGCAAACCCTAGTCGTGGCCAGGCAGAACTGTCCTTTCGACTCTCTGACTCTCAGGGCTTCGTCTCGCTATCCCCTTCTCTCGATCAGCTTGACCTGCGCGCTACCTACTCTATATTTAGTGGCAGTGGGGAAACATGAATTTTCGAACCGCAGCGCGGTGAACGTACAATTTTGATTACAATAAATCGGAGAAAATATTATTTTTACACACAGTCAGAGGGTATAATGGGTTATATACAATCTTAACTTAAAATGTATTTTAAACAAAATAATTCTTAATAACTAAAAAAAAACCTCGTTACAACATATAGCAAGAATACCACGCGCATGTGCTTGGGATCTATCGACTCACTCTCTTTCTCTCTCCTACTTTCTACCTTTGTGTATCTTTCTTTCTCTCTTTAACGTTTAACGCGACCATGTTGGAAGTCGCATTAGAAGTATTCCTTGAAAAGAATACTTACACTGCCATCTGTCATTGAATGCCGAAGATTTTGGTCATATGAAGAAAATTCCAAAAAAGGAATTTTTAGTGAATTAAATTTTAGAAGTTACCTTATTTAGGAAAAAATGTTTACTTATTTGTTGATAAATGCCGAAGATTTTGGTCATTTGAAGGAAATTTCAAAATTGCAGCTTCTGAATAGATTACTTTTTAAAAATAATACTTACACTGCCATCTGTCATTGAATGCCGAAGAAAATTCCAAAAAAGGAAGTTTTTCTGAATTACATTTTAAAAGTTACTTTATTTAAGGAATAAAGTATACTTACACCATCATTTGTTGATAAATGCCGAAGATTTTGGTCATGTGAAGGAAATTTCAACATTACAATCTCTTAATAAATTACTTTTTAAATAATAAAAAGAGTACTTACACTGCCATCTGTTATCGAATACCGAAGTACTCACTCTCTTTCTCTCTCCTACTTTCTACCTTTGTGTATCTTTCTTTCTTGCGATAAACGTTTAACGCAACCTTGTTGCAAGTCGTATTAGAAGTATAACTTCAAAAAATACAAAAGCTACCGAAACAAGTTAACTTCACTGATCCACAAAATTAAATCCAATTGATGGAAAAAAATCAGAACAATTTAAAAACTCTGTGGGATGTTGTTCAACAAATATCAAGGACAAAAAAACAAAAATACATTATATATAAAATTAAACATCCTACAGAACACAAAATTTTGACTGACAAAACGGAAATTGCGAATGCATTTAATGAAACCTTTGTTGAAATGGGTAAAACTCTTGCTGGTTTGATAAATTCCAACAAGAATTACAAAATAAAAAGATCACCCATACTTAATTCATTTGTGTTCGAGCCAATTAACACCATGGAAACAAGAAACATAATTTTTGAATTAAAAAATAACAAGGCAGTGGGTTGTGATGACTTGAAGGCGGAAACTATAAAACAAATATCAGCCTATATTCTAGAACCCTTCACTTATTTATTGAATAGATGTGTGGAGGAAGGTGTTTACCCTGCTAAGTGTAAATAATCACTCATTACACCATTGTTTAAAAAAGGGTATACATCCATCATCACCACCTATCGTCCGATCTCTCTAGTTACCCATTTATCGAAAGTATTTGAAAAGATCATTAAAAAAATGGAAAGTAGTTCCAGCCGATCGCTGGGCGTAGGAATTGCCGTACCACTGGATGGTACAGCTCAAGGTTGAGAAGTTGAACGAATACTTTTGTGTGATGTGTTCTGATAGTTGTGGGGTACGTATAAGGTTAAGTTAAAAGGGCGTGGAGGCAACAATTCATAATTATTATGTGTGATTTAACCGAAGATAACTCGGACAACCTAATAACTTGTGATAGTTGCAACAGATTTATCCATAAAAAAGGCTCGGGAATGGGTTCTTCAGAAATAAGAGTCATGGAACTGAAAGGAAAACGTGTTCTAAAATTTTATTGTGATGACTGTCTGAATGGTTTGAAAATGCTTCCTCAAATACTGAAAACAATAGAAGAGCTCAAGGCAGAGGTTCTTTACCTAAAAACGGGGGCAATGGCCACAAATAATACAATCTCGACTACGGATTTTTCGAGGGACGAATTCATTATAAACGAACTTAACGAGCGTCAGAAGCGTTCAAACAATGTTATTATATTTAATAAACCTACTGAAACTAATGACCTGGATGATTGTAAATCACTCTTTCATGGGATTACAGGTGAAAATGTGGAGGTAAAAGGAGTTGAAAGAATTGGAAAACCTAACAAAAACGGGATAAAATCATTAAAAGTGGTACTATCGTGTTCCAGCGTAGTTCAGCTGTTAATGAAAAACTCCAGTAAACTCAAAGGATCAAGAGTTTTTCTAAAGCCGAACTTAACCCCTCGCCAGCGACAAATGGAAATAAGAACCGAATTAAAGAAAAGGATAGACGAAGGTGAGTCAAATCTGCAAATACGCTATTCTCAGGGCATACCTAAAATAATAACAAAAAACGCCAAAGCTCCACCCAAAAGCAAGGATTAAATGTATACTTCCAAAATGTTCGTGGACTCCGCACAAAGCTAAATGTACTAAATGAAAGTGTTCTCTCTAATGACTATGACATAGTGGTATTTGTTGAAACATGGTTACCTATTGGCTTCTATGACTCTGAACTAAACCTAACTAACTATAACATATTTCGCAAGGACAGATCGGTCGAAACTAGTGTATATGAAAGAGGTGGAGGGGTACTTATAGCGGTGCATAAGAGATTAAATTGCTCAATAATGTCATCATCTCCGGAAATTGAACAACTGTTCGTGATAATCAATTTAGGAGGCAGAAAACTACTTGTGGCAGCTATCTATGTCCCACCAAGATCTACAGTTGCGGTTTACTAAACGTTTTGCGAGAATGTTGAAACTCTTACTGAAAACTCAAATATTGATGCGTGTTTACTGGGAGATTTTAACTTACCTCATTGTTCAAGGAGTGACACCAATCTTGCTTCAGCTGCTACGCCAGCTGGCAATGCTCCTCTAAATGAGGTCGCGGCAGTGGCACTGCTTTCCAATTTGTGTTCATTATTCAACTTATTTCAGTTGAACTAAATAACAAATAAAAATAATTCTATTTTAGACTTGATCTTGCATAGTAACTCGGAAGTTAAAATATAAATTTCTTCAGACCCGATGATACCACCCGACAAATATCATCCCCCTTTAATTTTTTTTATTAGAATTGAGAGTGGTAACAGTAGGAGTCCAACCAATGAGGAGTTCTTCAGAGACTTCAAAAATGCCAACTATGATGAAATTATCTCTTTCTTAGGATGTGTTAATTGGGATGTAATATACTTACAACTCTCACTGGAAGAGAGGATTAGTTTCCTGTATGAAATTCTTTACCTGGCAATTGATTTGTATGTTCCTATGAAAAAAAACCTTCTAAGGTATTTCCTCATTGGTTTAACTCCTCTGTTAAAGAAAGTATTATCAAGAAAAAAACTGCTCACGCACAGTACAAAAGAAGTGGGTTATATTCAGATTATCTAATCTTCTCGAGACTGAGGGCAGTAACCAAGAAACTTATAAAAGAATCATACCCAAACTACATTCAGTTTACAGAATCAAACTTAAAACAAAATATTAAAAAAATTTGGGGATTTGTAAATGCTAAACGTAAACAATCAGGACTACCACGTGCATATAACAACATATAACAATATAAAATGCTCTTCTGGGGTAGAAATTGCTAACATGTTTGCCAATTATTTTGCTACAACTTATACTAATAAAAAATGCGGCATACCTCAGGATCTTAAGCCAAATACTAATATTCATATAACGGAATTTGATATAAAAATTTCTGAAATATATCATAAACTCGCTACCCTTGATGAAAATAAGGGTCCAGGACCGGATGGAATACCACCTCGGTTTCTTAAGCACAGTTCTTTCATTCTGGCACGTCCCCCTTTTTTTATCTTTAATCAGTCTATTAACTTAGGGCATTTCCCCAGCCAGTGGAAAATCAGTTACATTTGCCCTATTTTTAAAGCAGGAGATAGGTCACAAGTCACAAATTATAGGCCCGTCAGTATCCTAAATTCAATACCTAAGGTGTTTGAAAGTATTGTTTGTGATCACCTTTCTCCTCTTTTGGACACTGTGTTAATGAATCAACAATTTGGCTTTAGGCGTAAACGATCAACCGAATTAAATTTGATCTCTTACGAAAACTACCTGTCAAAATATTTGGAGGAGGGATATCAAGTTCACAAAAACGGAATAGACGATCCACTACTGGATTGGATCGGTACATACTTGTCAGGACGTACTCAAATAGTGCGTGTGCGTGGATCCAACTCAAGCGAGGTAAATGTACCATCGGGTGTCCCCCTGGGGGTCACACCTAGGTCCACTACTCTTTAACATATGTATTATTGATATTGCAACTTGTTTAATTATCTGCTGTTTGCAGATGATCTTAAAATATTCTCCCAGATCTCTAACTATGACGACTGTCCATTACTCCAGTGTGATTTAAATAATCTATTTCAATGGTGCCAACAAAATGGAATGGATCTTAATTCCGCAAAATGTCATACTATGATTTTTGGTAGACTCAAAAACATTCATGAGCACATATATCAAATTAATTAAGAAAATCTCAATGTAGTATCGCAGGTGAAGGACCTGGGTGTGACCTTTGATAGACATTTGTCATTTGTACCGCATTTCACCAACATAATCAATAAGTCATTTCAAATGTTGGGTTTTGTAAAAAGATGCACCCGTGATTTTCAAAATGTAGATGTCATAAAGACTCTGTGTAACTCACTAGTTCGACCACACGCAACATGCTTATGGTCCCCATCCTACAGAATCCACATTGATAGTATTGAAAATGTTCAAAATAAGTTTCTTAGATATCTCGCTTTTAAATCCAGAATCAGGTTTAACTCAATTCCATCTTTACAAATCACATTTGGTGTGGAGTCGCTTTACAATAGAAGGGTTAAAAGAGATTTAAATCTGGTATATAGTCTTTTGAACAATGATGCAAGCTGTACATTTATTCTCAAAGAAATCGGTCTTCATGCCCCACCTAGGGCAACTCGTACTAACCAAACATTTAGCACTCCAATTAGAAGGACAAATTGTGGAAGTAATTCTTTCTTGCCGCGCTCTCTTAGGAGAGCTAATAGCTTGACAGATCACCTAGATTTCTTTTCAACATCAAACAAATTTCATAATAACTTGAAAGCCATAAATTGCCAGCCACCGTAGCAACCTTTTTGACAACTTTTTGTAAACTTTTTGTAAATTTTACTTAAATTATGCTGTAATTTTATTGTATTGTATTTTAATTGTTACACCTTGTTATTTTTGATTTAGTTAATTTTAATTTTAAAAAAATTATAAATTATAATATTGCCATTATTTTGTAAATTGGACTCTGCCCGTTGATAATAAATAAATAATGTATGAATATTTTTTTAATAACTTTGAAATTTGAAATAATCCACTTCTCTGCGATTGCGAGCTTCAATGGTACAAGAACTGGTTACGTAATTTAAATGACAAAGACGATGATCTGATGCAGACGAAACGAATAGTTTTTACAATGCAGCATAAACACCGAGAATATTATATAGAAGCTTATTAACGATTCTGTGAAGTTCCATATGAAGTTCCTCTTCGCAGAGAGATTCCTAACCTCAAATATTTGAGATAATTAAAATTAAATAAAAACATAAAGTATAAAGTAAAGTGAAAAGTACTAGGTTTTCGTTGTATTCCAAAGTTTACACTTTATGTCAGTTAAAGAATAAAGTTTCGGATTATTAGAGTCATTTTTGTTTTTATGTCGGCTCTGATAAATATATAAACGGATGACCGTATTGGTAATTCGAAAAAATCTTCATAATTTTTTAAACCTGCGCCATAGATATAATTTTTTTCTTTACAATGAGTTACGTTTATTAGCTTAACTATATTTAGTGTTACTTTTAGTCAAAAACCACATATTTTTAGTACTATTTCTCTCTTTTAATTCAAGTTCAGTAGTTTTATCATAATTATTTCCACTGTCAGATTCCACCGAAGAGCTGTTTTTACTACGTCGTACTTTCCTATAAAAAGTACTTGAATGTTTAAAACTTTTTTTATTTCTGCACTTTAAGTATATCAAAGTCTTTGTACGGTGTGTTTTTAAAAGAGATATAAAACACTGAAACCTCAAACAAACACGTTCAAGTAGTCGAGATAAATCTCGCACATTATATACCGTATAAAAAATATCGTAGAAGTTGAGTACATATAGTATCCTTCACTATGAAGAAACTTTTTTCAGTTCCTACTACTCCATAGTGGCGAAACGTAAAAATGGTATAGTACCCGTAACTTTATAGTAGTGATGGGCAAAACCAGTGGGTACAATTGGTTGTAATAGCCACTCCGTACAGTACACCAGATTGTGCCGTACAGTGCGTACCGTACAATTGTACGATGAGACCGAGCGCGACTTACGTCAACATTAGCGGCCGCGGCGGAGTAGTTAGTAGTAGAACGAGAAAGAATGACCCGTAGTACATACAAGTACGATACGTACAGTACATACTTACTCTTACTGGTTATTTATTGGTGTAGTAGTATAATCCACAAAATAACAATACCTTTAAATATTGTTTCACTGTAATTATTATAATTGCTTTACCAGCGCCCAACCAGCATCTAAAACTAATGAACTAATGGTTGATTGTACTATTAGTACAATAAAATTGTACGGTGTGCCGTACATTTCGTACGATACACACACGTACTTCCCATCTCTAATGTGATGGGAGTGGATTTGTTATGTTCGAGCAGTATCTTCGAAATCTCGAATGTTCGACTTGCAAACGAATTAATTTATCAGTTGTCCCACATGGAAAAAATGAACACAGATGAAGCTGCGTTTTAAACTACTCTACAGTAGACATCACCTAAAAAATGACACATAAGATCTACAAAGTTGTTCGACAGTGTGTTTGGAAGAAATTGCTATTGAACTTTCGAGTAACGTTGGATTCGGGTGAAATCATTCGTACGAAAAAAATCTATTCGACGTTCTCGCGAATAGTCGAACGTTCAAAGATTTGGGTACAGGGCGGATGGGAATTTGCAGTCAAAAAGGGCGAGCGTTCGTTTCGCTGTTGTTCCTGAAGTAATCTACACATTTGTAGTTCGTCTGGAGATAGTGAAAGTAAAGTTTTGTTTCACGTTTCACACGAAGGAAAGAAATAGGTTCAACAAACCGGTATACGAGTGTTCGTTACGAAAATACAGAGGTGGGAATACCGTTCCCTATGGTCGGTGATTGTACTCTATTACAAAACTTGCGTTTTAAAATATATTATATTTAATTCATTCAGGGTACAAAATACAAAAATGATAGCTCGCAAAGTTCCGGTGATGAGCGATAACATTTATATAAAATGTTGCAGTACCGACGACACAGATATTTTAATCCTGTCAAATCGGTAAAGGCCATAAGTGTGCCGATGAGAGTCTATCAAAGCTACCTACAAACAAGTTACATAAACTTAAATTGCAATAAAATGTAATTAACGACTTACGATTTTGATGCTAGATTGAATTATAAAGAGTACAGTTCTTGAATCTGCCACTAAGACTATATACAAATTATCGTCACGTCTTTCAATGTTCGCCCCAAGCCATTCTTTCCAATTCGATTCCATATTCTTATACAACGATTTCACTAATGGCTTCATAATTAAAATATTTCTCTGTAAGAGCAAAATATATAGATTGTAAGAATAGTTCGTATATTACATTAAATCATTTCAAATACTTTCATTTTAGCCCTTTTGAAATTCAAAATATATTTTGTCGGTTTTTTTCTTTTATCGTAATTTCTTTGTTCTAAACCGGCTTTGCACGTGCAAACCATAGGTGCACCAATTCTTTCCATTTTTCTACCTCTACTCACTTGTCAGTCTTTCTATTTTCAAAAGTTAATTGACAGTTGACCATTGGTCTATGAGTGCTGTATGAAAGAGTGGAAAACGGAACACGCCAGGATAAACTGCAGTTTTTCTTTTTTTTTTTGCTTACTACCTCACAGCACTAATCTAATTCCCAGCATAGCTAATGCTTTAAGCTCAGTCTAACGGTGTCTTCGGAAAGCAAGCGTGCTATGCAACACAAATGCTATTTGGGCCGTTCGGGGAGGTTTTAGTACCATGCTAGAGCGTTGAAACTACTTACGTTAGTAACAATATTTCTGATCGTTGTGCCTCGGTTTCCGAAACCATAATTCAAGTAGTTTCCTGTGTTTCCGAATTGTATAATCTCAATGAAGTAAACATATCCAAAAACTAATGGATACACACTGAATACAACTGTTCAACTATCAACAAAGACTGTTCAGAGACCTTTGGCGTACAAAATGGCGCTAACGCTATCTGCTGTCCTACTTTGCATTTTATTGCTTTAGTGATGACGTAGGCTGCGAAAACAATGACCTTCACCAGCGCTTTATAGTGCTACTGTGTACAGAGACCAAGACGCAAGTCAATGTCTTCTGTTCGGTGTCTTCATCAGATAACGACATCATTTTTGCAGTTTCGTAGATGCTACACACAGATGCCACACCACTTATCCGAGGTGAAGACCGTCTTGCGGTCTTCTGTTTCGGTCAAAAACTGGCACATACGCTAGATCTTACAATGAAGTATCGATCTTTTGCTTCAGTGAAACTTTTAGACAAAATACTGGCAGTCTACGGTTATGTTTTTATATAAAAATAAACTATTATTACCCATTCTCTTATTCCTCCCATATCTGGTCCTCCGAAACTGATTGCTTCCGGAACGTTCAAATTGATGTGTTTCAACAGTTTCTTTTCATTGAGATCCTCGTGAATTCTATTTCCTTCTAGCATGCTTATAGCGAATAGATGAATTAGTGGTTTAACTGGACAAAGTAGCTATAACAATTAAAATAACATACTGACTCTTTTATCTCATTCCTTTTTGAATATTCAATGATAGATAAGCAGATGTAAAAGTTAACTTACTGAAATATTATGTTTATTACAATTTGCAGCCATGAGAAGTGCTATCAAAGTACATGCGTTACTTGCTTTGTTAATGTTGAGAATGTTATAATGGGATTGTGAAAATCGAGCTTCGAACCAAGTGATACATAAATTAGCATAATGTTCAACTTGGTAATTTGGGAAAAATGGTAGTTTTATTTCCTCCGTGGCCATTCTTTATATATATATATCTAAATTTTGATAAAAGCCCACATATATTACAACATACTCGATAGTTGATGTTTTTGTTGACAATCAAAAAAGGGAATAGACAGACATGTTATGTAGCTATGGAAACCAGTACAATAGAGCGTTTCCAAGTAACGTCTTGTTGTCAGCTGATCACGTACAACCTTCAGAAATATGGATGGAAATAGCATTTTTTACTGATTTAAATTTAAATCGAGAACAAAAGTCGATTGGTTTTGGTGAATTTGTGTACTAGTGTGTATGAGTTGGATACTATAATAATTTAGAAGTGTAAAAAAAGCAATTGTTATGAGTTTCATCGTGTTGCATTATTCGGTTTGACGTTATATTATAACTTAGTGTGAAGGTTGTCCGGTGACGTACTTGGAAAAGGTTAATTGGTTGTACTAGCACACTCCGCACAGTACACCAAATTGTGACGTACAGTGCGAGCCGTACAATTGTACTATGAGACCGAGCGCGACTTACGTCAACATTAGCGGCCAAGTCTGAGTAGTTAGTAGTAGAACGAGAAAGAATTACCCGTGGTACATACAAGTACGATACGTACAGTACATTCTTACTCTTACTAGTTATTTACTGGTGTAGTAGTAAAATCTATAAAATAATAATACCTTTGAATATCGTTTCACTGTAATTATGATAATAACTCTACCGGCACTCAACCGGCGAACCAGCGACTAAAACCAATGAACTAATGGTGGATTGTACTATTGGTACAATAAAATTGTACACCGTACATTAAAGTGTGCCGTACATTTTGTACTCGTACGACACGCACACGTACTTCCCATCTCTACTTTATAGTAACACACCAAAGTCGCGGCTACCAACAATATCATCCAAACGCCACGTTACTAAAACGTCCTGACTATAGGTTTTCGGAACTATTATGTGACTAAGCATGTGACTTTGTAGTAACAATTACTTTAAACACATATTTTAGTGGCACTAGCTGGTAGCAACCTTCTCTTTAATGCTACCTTATAGTTTTTACCGCTTTTTAGTAATATGTGTCTAGTCCCACTTACTAAAAATATCAACACATTTGCTACTTCAAATTTGGGCGTTTCTACTCCAAATAACTAGTAACCAAGGTTGCCAACTCGCAAAATGAGCGATTTTAAAAGTCAACTTGCGAGTAAAATTTCATTTTTGCGATATAATATATTCCGGCTGCTCATATGGGCGATTTTTCCTATGGAAACAGAAACAGTCAGAAATATGAACCACCTTTAGCTACTTCTTCTTTCAGTTGGCATTTAAACGCTTATCGTAATCCCACCTTCAGCTTGAAACACAGATCACAGAACTAGCTGGTTTTGACATTTGACATGACATTCAGACAATTTTGTTCCGACATTTTTTATGGATGTTCAGGTTGTTGAATGTTAAATGCTTTATAAATGAAAAAAATTAATTTAAATCAATAATTATATGAATTTTTCTGTTGTCAAAACACATAAGTTGAAAAACTATGCCAAATTACGCTGAATACAAAAAAAGTTTCAGAAAAATTGAAAGAAAATTCCGATTTTTAAAGGTAAGAATTGTCAGAAATTAAACTTTTTTTGTTACAATGTAATGTTTGCAGGTTGGTTGGACCATGATCCGAAAGATGGAGAGAGAGCTTTTTGTACTGTTTCTAAAATGTCTTTGAGAGCACATAAAACCGATCTTATCCGCCACAGTAAAAATAATAAACACAGGCAGAATTTTGGCAAGGTGAAACCCGATAGAAATCAAACGCGCATAGAACCTGTTGTAATATCTAATGATACTAAAAGGAAAGAGCTCATAATTGCAGTTCATATTGCTACTGATTCAAGCATAAAAACAGTAGACCACTTGTATTTAGATTGGTAGCAATTACAAGCATTGCCAACACAAAAGTTGATTAGCTGCAACTACAAAATTTTAAAACTTTATTCAAGCCAGTTGGGCAACAACAAAAAATCAACATTTTAATGATTACATAGAAAAACAACTTATTTCGAAAGAGAAAAACATTTTGGGCGATTTGGGCGATTTTTTGTTTAGAAATTGGCGTATTTTATTTTCATATAGTTGCCAACCCTGCTAGTAACCAGGTGGTAAGACACTTGTTAAGAATTCCTTGGAGTGGTAGAAAGTAGAAGCTCATATAGTCGCAAATCTAGTAACGGGGTTGAGACCTTTAATAAATATTGGGCGCCAACATATAAGACCATATAAGATTTATTTAAAGTTGGGTGCCAAAAATATGAGACACAAAAAAAAATATATTTATTCACTTGTCAGGGTTGACTTTATGAACGTGGGTTCTTATGAACCTAGAGTAAATTGCAGAGAATAGTCTAATCGGATAACATGATTTAGAGCTATTGTAATAATAATACCTTGTAAGGAAAGACCATGGGCGCCACAACTACAAAGACTCTAGGTAGTAGCTATTTTGAAGTTTACTTCGTTACTGACGGTAGGTAGTTGAAGGTAAAAATAAAAGATAGTCTCAATGATTACTAAGTCTAATGACAATCTGTGAGATGAATAGTGAAGAGTTATACAATAGTTATACAAAAAAACAAAAAATATCTTGACTGCTGATTAGTGTTAGTTATGGTTAGTGTTGATTTAATACTAGAAAAGATTAATAATAATAATAATGTTTATTCAAAGAATATAATACAATATAATAAATAATTTAATAAGTAATTAACAAAAATACATGGATAAACATAAAATCACTGAAGCGCCAAAGACGCTTGTACGTGATATTTTCACATAATTAAAAATACATTTATAACACCATACAATATAATATACAGTTGGTCCGGTGAATCTTTTCACATGCGTCATCATTCATATACAAACGCAATAAATCAAGACATTAAGTAACACGTAGGTCGTAGATTGATGGTTTAATTAGGATGTGGCTAAAATGACGGTGAACGTTATTTATTATTATATTGAAGCTGGTGTAATAGATATTTGTAAATATTTTACAGCCATTTAGCAATATGCTACCTAAGCCTTTAGTTTGAAAAAACTGTTAGTATTCCAGAGTTTTATGGGGCTATTCTGCAAACTTGCTTTTAAGCAAATTTACTTGCATAAGAGTTAGTATTAATATCAACTTCCTCAGTAGAAACTTTGCAAATCAGTATTGCCCTGTTAGGGTTATGGCTGGCAACCATTCCTATTGGGCCGTCCCACCCATACAGTTCAACAATGAAAAATAAAAATCTTTTGGGTTGTAAAAATAAATAATTAATATTTTAAATATGTATATTTAAGACAATAGATTTTATTTAATTTTCCTCATAGTCAGAATCAGGTCTGTCACCAGTATTTATATTTATTGTAATTGGTTGAATACTAATATCAACTATATTCTGCTCTCGGCATACCACTTTTGAATAATTTCATGGGTACCTATGCCTAACACATTTTCCCCAAATTTGTGCCTCTTTCCACATATTTATAACAGAATTATCTGAATACCCATCTTTACCTATATATTTATTATAATATGACTTGCAATTTGCCCAAATTAATTCAATAGCGTTGAATTCACAATGATATGGTGGTAGTCTCAGCCCTTCATGACCATGTTCTCGTAGAAACTCATCAATTATATACACGTTTTCTTTTCTATTCATTTTTGCAATTTGTAGCAATTCAGGTTTTGTAAGTTTTGTATCAAACTTAATGTTGTTTGTTATCAACCATGTAACAATCTCATTTTTTGTCGAATTAGTAGAAGGTTGCTTTTCTAAAAAAACACTATGATATGGAGCATTATCCATAACAATAAGAGATGGCTCTTCTAAATTGGGAATTAATTGAGAACTTATCCATTTCATAAATATTTCATTGTTCATTTCTCCATGGTAATAAGCTACTTTAGATTTTGAACAGAATAATAAACTTGCTTCAGAGACAAATCCTTGGGTAGAACCAGCATGGACAATTATAAAACGTTTAACATCATAACCATCTGGTTTACGTACACTTTTAGTGCTGTTGTCTTGCCAAGATTTTGTTTTATTTCCCTTTGAATAGATCCATGTTTCATCCAAAAATACAAGTTCTCTTGGGTGAGTACTTGAAAGGTTTTCCATATATTTACGCAGAAAATTGGCTCTCAAGGCTGCAATACTGGTCCGCTCCATTAAAGCTCTCCGATTGTCATCTTTGTTATATTTGAATCCCAATGTTTTTAACAAAGTGCTCAGAGATGTTTTGCCAATAGATACAATTTCGCTTGTGTAACATGCTTCTCTAGAACAAAAACAAATTATAGTACAGATTCAATTTGAACAAATACTATATTTTTAATGATATTATATTTGTTTATTTCATTAATGTTTTAACCTGGACTGTTCAAAAATAAGGTAAATTTAATAGTTGAATTAAATTGTAATGTAGTCACAAAACTACTAAAATCTATATAAATACCTTCCTAAATTTTTCTTGAATATACCATGATTTGAATACTCGTTACAAAATACCTACACCTACATTTTACCAAAAAATTCTAATTAAATAGATTGATATTTACTCTGTTGGTACATATCATATAATGTGTTCCGAACTGCCATCTTAGCTCCCTCAGGTAGATCAGTTGTTTTAGTTTTAGAACGAGTTCTGCTTTTGCCTGGGCTCGAAAGATTTGGATTATTTTCTTTTCTTTTTCTTATAGCATATAGGTACTGTCCGTCGAGATATTTTCAAAGCAGCAGCTACCCTCTAACATAAAAAAATTGATTAATAATAAGTATATTGCTAAACAAGCATGCACTTAAATATTTATGTTACCTCTTGAACACATGAAAGTGGTTCCAAAGGTCCTCCATTTCTTTTTTCTAACTCAAAATACTCCAACACATTTAGGACCAGCTCCTGTGCTTGCGAATTCAACGTTTTTCCAGGCATATTCTAAAAATAAAAACCATTCATAAATAGTTCGGGTCTTTCGGAAAATTAGGTCAATATTTTCTACATTGGTTGAAGCAAAATATGTTTCATATAATTCACTTTGATGGAGTTCTATCCAGAATTATAATGAAATGTCAATTTAAGGTTAGTTTTTATTGCGAAGTAAATAAATAAAAAGTAGATAAATAATATTTACTTACCACAATAATTCGAACACTCAGGTATAAGTTAGTCGTTATAACAACTGGTTTTGAAATAAATGTATATGCAAGGGGCAAAAAGATGGATAAAAATATAAAATAAAAATGTAAACAAAGTCTTTGGTCTGTCAATATACAAATTCGCGGTTAAACCACAGATCTTCTGTTGTGTGGGTTACACCTATCGCCGACATTCATCATATGGCTACCTCTGTTTGTTATATTATGTTCTAATGGAACAAACGGTTTCATTTCGGGGGTTTAGATTCTGTGAGTAGAAAAGAGACGTACTACAAAAAGTAGTATGTGAATAATTTCATACATGGGAAAAGATTCACCGGACCAACTGTATATAAAATCGAAATATAACTATTTTACTAAAACGATATAAAAAAAACATATACTTATAATTTCAGCATATATAATTATTGAAAATTTAATTGTCTGAATTAGGTAATAATCAAAAATCGGTGAAGTAGTCACAATAGGGTGAATTGACATAATTGGGAAATATTTACTGTATAATTCAAAATGGCAGGATCAATTAGATTCATAACATCAAATACAAAATTTAAGGTCGACTAGATTATTAAATATTTTTCTGTCAATATTGTACATCCATTCCTTTACAGAGCGTTTAAATGTTCTATGATTATTAATGTTTTTCAAGTTGAGAGGTAAAATATTATAAATTTTTGCTGACAGAAATTCCACAGAGCGTTGACCGATTGTTTTCTCACATATTGGAATATTGAAGTTTTCTTTTGCTCTCGTGTTGTGACAATGTTGGACTGGTTGTACTCTTATTTTATTTCTATGTATATTTGTGAATATTTTTTCACAGGAAATTTGTCTCACATCAAATATTTTATTTTGTGAAAAAAGTTTATCACTAGAAAACCTTATATTTTTTTTATAAATGATCCTCAGTATCCATTTTTGTAATACATTAAGACCCTGCAAATTGCTTTCTGTTACACCTCCCCAACCTAGGATACCATATTGCAACTGAGATTGCACCAACGAGAAATACAAAATTTTAAGGTTTTCCAAGAAATCAACTAAGAATCTGAATTTAGTCAGCAGACCTCTCAATTCATTCTTGACGTTGTTAACTTGTAAGTCCCACCTTAAATGTCTATCTATTACGATTCCTAAGTATTTGATTCGATCTTTTTCAAAAATTTGTGTTTGGTCATCAATTATTAATGGTCCCAGAACAGGAAGGTGATTGGAGTAGGATGTGAACGGTAAGTAATTTGTTTTTTGGCTGTTTAGAGTCAATTTGTTATATTTAAACCAGTTGCATATTTCTCTTAAATCCTGTTCTGCTAATACTTTGAGGTCTTTCCAGCTTTCACCCTCATATATTATGGCCATATCATCTGCAAAACTGACTATTTTTCCTGATGTTTGGGAATGCAATAAACTATTTGTATAAATCGTGAATAATAAAGGACCCACTGTCCTGGAAAGGCTTGAAACTCCGCCTATACTTACCATTGGTTTTCACTGTGATAAATAGTCTTTTAATAAAAAATAAGCTTGACCTCTTATACCGTAACATTCCAGTTTCTCTAATAAACGTTTATGACAAACAGTATCGAAGGCTTTTGATAAATCCACAAATATGCATATAAGTGGGACTTTTTTATCTAACGTCTTATATAATTGCGATGTTAGCTGCAATATGGCATCCTCAGTAGAACGTCCTTCACTAAAACCGAACTGGGTCCGTATTCTTGACTGAGGGAGTAGAGGTTCCCGAGAGAACAGATATTTTGTCTTTATTTTGTTTGGTTACTCTGTTACTGCAGTAACAAAGACAAAATATCCGTTCTCTCGAGAAGCTTCACTCCCTCAGTCAAGAATACGGCCCCTGGTTATTAGAGAGTACATGAAACTTTTCAAGAAATTCATACAATCTATTCTTTATAAGTTTTTCCAGTATTTTCGAAAACACCGATAACAATGAGATAGGGCGGTAATTTTCGACTTTTTGTTTGTTACCGTGTTTGTATAGTGGTTTAATGATACTAATTTTTAAACAATTTGGGAATTTACCTTTCTGGAAACATTTATTGAAAATATTAGTTAAAGGCTTGGCAATTTCAATATTTATTTCTTTTAGAGTTTCTGATTAGAGAGTTTCAAGTTATTTATGATATTTATAGTTTCTGTTTCAGATACTGGATTAAGAAACAAAGTATTATTTATATTGGTTATATTTTCCGAAAAATTTTTCACAACATTTATTTTATTTGCATATCTTTCACCTAAGTCGCTATAATAATTATTAAATATATTTACAATTTCATTCTTTGATGTTATGAGTTCATTATTCACCTCTAATGTCTCTATTGTTGCGTTAGGTTTTCGATTTGGACAAATACTATTAACTAAGTTCCATAAACCGCTAGAAGAATTTGGACTGTTCTCTATGATTCTATTCGCATATTATTTTTTAGATTTACTAATTTTCTGTCTAAGTGTGTTCTTTAAGCACCTATAATTTTGTTTTAGTATCACATTTTCAGGATGTACCTTTAGTTCTCTATACATTTTATTTTTTTCATTTATTACATTTAGTATTTCTGGGGTAATCCATGACTTTTTAGTTTTTTTCGTATTTACTTTGATAGTATTTGTGTGTAACTGGATATATTTAGTTAGGTTTTCTATAAAGTTTTCCATAGTGAAATCAACATTTTCCGAGTCATAAATATTGATCCACTGTTCATTTTTCAGAGTATTTCTTAGATTTTGATAGTTGATATATTTTTTATATGTATTTTGCTGAATCTTGTCGCTAGAAATTGACTCATAATTGTAAATAACTGCTATCGGAAAATGATCAGTTATATCATAATTGAAAACGTATGAATTAAATTGATTTCGAATGAAATTGTTTTTAACAAATATGTGGTCTATACATGTTTTAATACAAGGTCTTGTGATTTGATTTATATAAGGAATGAAATTAAATGAATTAATCACATTCTTATAATCATCAGTATCATTATTGTTTTCCAGTAGATCGATATTCATATCTCCAATGACAATATGGAATTTATTTTGTTTCCTTAACTGAAGATAATCATATAGCTCTGTAATGAAGTTATTTTTCTCTGTACTTGGTGATCTGTAAATAGCTGTTAAGACTAATTTAATTTTGTTAACAATAATATGTAATTCAGTGGCAGTACTCCGAGCAATCTGAACAATATTATAATTGTACTTTTTCTCAAAAAAAAATATATTTTTGGATTTGAAGACATATTTAAAAAACGATGGATCCAGGATACGAAAATCAGCAAATGAAAACAATAGAGGTGTGTCTGGCGTTTGTAGAGACACGTTGATACAAGATATTGTACGTCACTATGTTAATCGAAATTTGTTCATGCACGAAGTTGATTTCAATAAATTGACCGAAGAAATTTTCAAATTTTTTCCTTTGGAATCGAAGGTAAATATTTCAAAAAGTTTAATTAACTTAAAAATATCATTTGAAATTTACTTTAAGGACGGGAAAAACATGCCATGTGGAAAGGTATATTATGTTTATAAGAACACGGTGGCAAAACTTAGGATAGAAAACATGTTTCCGAGATAGAAAAAAAGAAAAACCGAACAGAGTAAACAAAGAAAGAGTATTTCTTTGTCTCAGCCTGGTAAGTTTAACAGTAAATTGTTAATTACAATGTGTTTCACGAAAGTTAAAAAAATACTTTTTAATAATGCAGGTATACTTAGATACTTTTAAGTTAGGTAACCATCCAAATTGAATATTTTCTTTTTTTTTAATAGCCGCTGCCTTTTATCAAGTTATAGTGACTTGGCTCCCAGTCATTGTATTGATATTAAAAATTAAAGCATAATAATTCGAGTTTATGTTGGTTATACAGGTTTGTTACTAGTATAATATTTTAATAAATTGCTTCCTTTTGGCACGCTCTAATACGTTCCTAACTTTGAATAAAAACAAAATATTTTATTTATAACATTTTGCAGTAGTTACGTCAGCTCCATCAGAAGATAAAACTTGGCTATATCATCATTCTGAACCCTGGTCTGTTGTTGAAGAAAAGTGGAAAGCGACAAGCAACGAAAGAAATGCGGAATGTATCAATTGCGATCAATAGTATATTATTTTATATGGAGGAAAAGTGATACTTTTCATGACGCGCTCGTGTTTAATAGAGAGCAAGACATGAAAAGTGACTTTTCCTCCAAATAAACTATGCTGTTTTTTCTTCAAATGTCGACAAATTAAGGCAAAAAAGTCTCTTTTTGATAGTAATAATTTTTAAAGATAATTGGGTTCGCAAGGCGGTTTAATTTTCAAAATGCAACAATTTCGCATTTCAATATTCATTTGAATGATAAATAAAAATTTTATTTTTGTTTTTAGTTTAGTAAATCTTGAGTTGTTGACGCTTGTTTTCTTGTTTCTATCTATGTTGCTATGATAACACTTTTCCCTCCGCTGGCGGGAAAGTGAAAACTAAAGCTCCGGCGGAGGAAAAATGAAACTTTACGGTCGCCTACACAGTCGAAAAATGACATATTTACTGACGTTTGAAGAAAAAATAATATAACCTCCCTGTTGGGTGAATGGCCAGCCAACAGGAAAGAAAATGGTCAGGGTAAGCATTTTTTTTGTTTGAAACTCCAAATAAGACCAGTGAATAAATAATAATTGTATCGACAAAAAAATCCTTTTTTATTGAATTTAACATTATTATATAAGATTGTTTTGTTACAGATTGATATTGATTCGCAATTTCCGGGAAAAATTAACAAACTCCATGAAAAGTGGGAAGATTTCGTGATTAAGATTGTGTGGCCCAGTAAAGCACT
This sequence comes from Lochmaea crataegi, assembly GCA_947563755.1. Classification (NCBI taxonomy): domain Eukaryota; kingdom Metazoa; phylum Arthropoda; class Insecta; order Coleoptera; family Chrysomelidae; genus Lochmaea; species Lochmaea crataegi. The sequence continues at coordinate 50,313,934 of OX387428.1, forward strand.
TTTGGTGTATGCTATATGAATCTAAAAACAAGGAAATCATAACTTCATAACTACAAAAGCAACAACTTCCAGGCGAAATCTTCCATTATCTATATCTAAAAAATGCTCAATGAAATTTGCTTATGCTTTGCTTGTCCTGAAAAAAGATGATGAATATATTATAAAAAAACGGGACAATAATAATATAGAAAATAAAACATATTACGATTATTTTAAGACCTTAAATTTCCACTCATATTCGATAGTTTCAGACGTCATTTTCCATGGGACTTCCTTCAAAACTGGATATTTTGTTTTTAAAGATAAATCTTTATATAAAATTTTAGATATCATTGTGAATGATATTTGTTGTTTTATGTTGCAAGAAAGAGAGATTTCTAGTAGAAACGAACATTTTAGGTGTTTTTTTGTAAAAAATCCTACTAATAACATAGGGTGTTCCGGAATAAATAAAAAAAAATATTATAAGCCCATACAAATTTACACCCTAGCAGATGGTAGGAAAGTTATGAAGGAAAAGTATCTTTAGTATGAAAGTATGCAAGGTAAACCTGCGAAAACAGTAGGGTTTTTGGAGTTTTTTTAATTTTTATGCAACGAATCTAACCCTTAATTTGGTTCTTATCTGCTGTCTCAATTTTAGATTAATTTGCTTTCATATTAAGACTTATCATTTCCTTATCTACAAACTACTAGGTAAATTGTATATTATACTATCTTTTGAGAAGTTATTTAGGTTATTACTAGTAGCTAGAATATAATAATTTAGTTTTCATTTAATTTTACTTCAGATTTGTACAATAATTCCAAATAAATATTAATTAAACGGAAACTTCGTTTTTTTGGTAATATTTTCCCACCATCACCACGGCTAATAATGAAAATCAATATTACAGCCAGCAATCAAATATTGAATACAAATAATCAAAAGATTAGAAAAGTTTAACTTAATTATTAGATTAAAACATTCGAAATTTAGATAAATCCGATTCATTTATTACTTAAAATTTAGATATATTACATCAAATTATTGCAAAAAGTAATAAAATTATTTGATAAATTTAATCCTAAATATTCGTAAATTTGCTATCTTCGTCATATTTTTTTCTATAATCAATCATATATTTAGCAAATATTTACTACAATTAACTTAAACTGATCTAAAAATTGATTAATACAATTCAACACCCAGCTAAATTTAAGAAGATATAAATTATATTCAAGAATATTATAGGCAAATTAAATTTTATTTTTGTTAATATTAATCAAATTTTTGTTGTTATTTAATGCAACTCGTTTACTGCTACTTATCATGGTTTGATAAATTTTAGCTTGACAAATAAATCAATCGAGTCATTTATCGATAATAATCTAAATTTGGATTGGCGCTATATTGATAAAAAATTTGATTGTAATACTACCTTACTGGAATAATAGTATCCAAAATTTCTTTCCGTGTAGACATTGCTGTAACCTGGAATAGTGTATACATATTTATCAAAAATAGTGAAAGTTTCCGTTAAAATTATAATTTTATATTGCTCAGAAAACTGATTAAGAAATATTAGACACTCATCGTAATTTTTTGCAACTCTTCTGATATTCAGATGTAATATTTTAAAATTTGGATGTTCATGAGTAAAATAGCTTCGGTTAAAATTTTGTACGTCATATATAAGTTTTCCTAATATTTCCTCATTTTCATAGTTTGCAATAAATGGATCCAGTTTTAAAATTAATTATTTCTATTTCTTAATGTAGGCTTTCTCTCTTTAACTGGGGTAGGCGGATTGTTTTTAGTTTTACCTTTATTCCTCAGTTCATCTTCTTTCTTTTTTCTCAGTTCAGCTCCTACGTTCTTTCGTACTTCCTTTTTTTCTTCGGACTGTTTTATTATATTATCATCTAAGTCTGTTGTATTTTCAGCTATTTCAAGATTATCAGGGTACTTTTTTCTTGGAGTTTCCGGCTCGCTATGCGTTTGTTTTATTTCAACAGCTGCCTGATCTTCTTCAAATCCAATAATATCTTCAACTGTGTATGGTATGTTGTTTCTATAGAGTTTTTCGCCCTTTATATAGCAACGATCTTGGGTTGTGTCTCTTAATGTTTTCGGATAATTCTTGAGTATTACAAGAGAACAATATAAATGCCGTACAAAAAAAAATCACGATCTGCTCTTAAGCTACTTATCTGAAGTGATTGCTTATAGTGAGGTCCCTCGTTAGATGATGGGTAAACTGTAGGTAATTGTCAGGTCAGATGAACCTCCAGGTAAGCGTTATATAAGTCTTCTGCCAAGTTAGATAAATCTTCCGATAAGTTGCAGATATCTTCAGGTAAGTTCAGACAAGCTGTGAACTAAGCTTCACAGAACCCCCTGATGCACTCTGGAACACTAAGAGGTATGCACTTCAAGCAAGCCTCGTATAACCATCAGGCAGGCTTTGTAGGAACCTCTTAGAAACTATCTAAGCTTTAGATACAGATCTCCTATCAACCTCTTAGAAACCTCGTATAAATTTGATAGAAACCGCTAAAAGATATAAAAAAAATAACAGTTTCCATCATTACAAAATTTGTTAAACCCCCAAGAAAATTATAATTTTACAATTACATGATTTACATCAAATCCTACTTAAAGGAATAAAAAAGGTTTTTACAAATAAATGTTTTAGAAATTGAATAGATGAGGCTTTTACTTGATGAAGATCCATACTACTGATGAAATAAAACAAATTAATTTGTTCAAATCTTCATTATTTATATATTATAAATAATGAAGATTTAAACAAATTAATTTGTTTTATTTCATCAGTAAATGTTTTAGCAAGAAAAAGGTTTTCACAATTAAATGTTTTACATTTCTAACTAAAGAAAAAATTGAACAGACCTGCTCCTCAAAGTTTTTTTTGTTTTAAAAATTTGGTTATCTTTGAATTCTGTACAAATATGTTAGGTAATAGAAAGATCAGAATTTAGGAACGAAACATCAGATAAGGGAATAGTAGTAACGTTTGCAAAATTCAATAGGAAGAACAAATATTCATTTTTTTATAAGCTTCCGCCATGTTAAAATATGAATTCCTTTGTCGTTCCATTTAAATCCACTCACATCGACAGTTTAGTTAATTAATCTCTGTGTCTTTAATTAATGTAACAAAACTTACCAGAGATAAGAATTATCGTTTAAACTATTTATTTAACACCATTTATTGTTTTCAAATTATAATTCTTCAATATCTCTGCGGCTTCAAAGGAATTTAATTTCGCACCTTCTTAGCGAAAGATTCAGAGAGACCAGACAGCAGACCGCGTTAACACTTTCCTCTCCCAGGCTTAGCGCCGAACCGCTAGTGTTCGTATCACATGTAAAAATCAAAACTTTCCTGGAAATGTCTACTATATCACTCTACCGTTAATGTAAGAAACAATAGTTATTGTTTCAGGGTGCATGCAAGAACTTTATTTTAGTGGCGAATCCTAAACCGATGGTATCCGGAACTATGTGTGTTACTTGGGTGGAATCTACTCATATTACTTTTTCAAATGAAACTAACTGTTTCTAATTAATTCCACTATTCAATGAAAAAATTAATGAAAATTCTAAAATATTATTGATAACTATTTCGATATTGACATATTATCATTAGAATGACAGAAGTTACATTTTATGCGATGCCTACTTGATGTTTAATATTTTGGCTAGACCAAATAGTGAGTGACCTATCTTGTGATTGACTTAATATATATATATATATATATATATATATATATATATATATGAATATAAAAAAGAAGAAGATATGATATTATAAATATTAAAGCTTAGGTATTATTAGCCCTATGGGAATATCCTGGATATTTTTTTCCCATTTAAGATCAGTATAACTGCGCAATGATATAGGAATCCAAGAAAAACGGTATCTGCTAATCTTTACTAATGTGACTTATGTTGGGATTCTGAGAATTTACCTATAAGCTACAGAATCTGTAAGATATAGGATCTGTAACTTGAACCTTTACAGATTTGTAAAATTTGCTATTCTGGAACCAAATCTGTAAAATTCATAGTTACAGATCTTTACCTTATAGGTTTCAACTTCACTTCTGTTTATAATGTCAAAATTCTAACCTCAAAACCATTAAAAGTATTTAAAAGCTGTGTGTGCACCGACCTGGTAAACCTTAATACTAATTAATATTTTTACAATTTGTAATAAAAGAATGGCGTAAGTAAACTACTGAAATAATATATTTTTTCTACTCCTGTTTTATAATATACTTATTAAAAGACTAAAATCTGTATCATAATGATATTCATTATGATACAGATTTTTAAGCCAATAGGAATGCGACATTCGCACAATATTTAATATAGCCATGGATACCTGGTTGACATTTCTGAAATTAATTATATTAGGTGACACTTAATTTGACAGCTGTCAAATAATTTTGATTTTCAAAAGTAACTATATATGATAATTATTAATTAAATAATTCTTATTAATCGGAGTAGAAAAAATATTGTATGCAACTTTCATGTAATGGCCATTAATACACTCGCATATTATATACAAAACTCGCCTGCGGCTCGTTTCGTATCCTACAACATGCTTGTGTCTTAATGGCTATCATTACATGATCGTTGCATAAAATACTATAACATGTTATTTATTTATTTATTTATTTAAATTTACGTATTTTGTAGAACGCAAGGTGTAAAAAGAAAAAGGACCAAAAATACGTCTCCAGAGCAATTAGAGTTATACTTACAATTCATGGAAAATGATAACATTTTTCGCAGTAATAAATAAACCCCACTTTAGATCCCAATTATTTAATAAAAAAGTGGGAAGAACTAGTGGCGCAATTAAATGCCCTTGGAAAAGGCCCCTCTCTCTCTGTCGAAGAGTGGAAGAAGGAGAGAAAATTATATACACATATATTGTTTTTTGTATTCACCTTGGTTAATTTTTAGAGATTTTTGGATTGGAAGTATGCCACAAAATCGAGATATAGACAAATGAAAGCCCTGTCAATTGGAACAGTTGGAGGACCTCAGAGCAACATTACTCTAAATTATTTAGAGGAAAGAGGCCTTTCAGTTTGGGGAAAGGTTGCAGTAGCGGGGGCAAGTTATGTAACCATCTATGAAGGCATTGAAAATCCCGAATGTTAACAGAACACTATTTGTGAAACAGACATAATATGTGAACCGATCACAAGTGATCAAGTAAACCGAAGTTATGAAATCATTTATACAGAACCATCAAATGAAAAAGAAAATAACAATGAACACACACAGGGCAACAACAACCAACAACAAAAACAGGAGAATATTAAAAGGTATAAAACCAAACCATTAGATATTCTCTCAGAAAATTTAATCAAAAATACTGCATATCTCATGGAAACAAATGAGAAGCCAGTTAAAATTTTTGATAATTCGTCAAATAAGTATGTGGAATTAAAAAAGAGAAAATTAAATTGCTCAAACAAAATTTGCTATTTAAAATAGCAAAATGTAAATTTCAACATCCTGAATTTCATTTTGATATAGAATAATGTTTTTTTACTCGAAAGACCGCTGGGATTTACATACTGTATCGCAAATCAATTCGTAGTCAATATAATGTTAAGTGTGTGATATATTTATTACTTTTATGTTCAGTAGTTTGGTACCAAAGTTTTTTACCAAAGTGTTCTTATAAAAGTTAAGTAATATTAAGAATTAGCGTTTTTTATTTTATTTATCTACGACCACCATTAAAATTAAGTTTGTTATAGAAATTTGTTTTTATTTATACGTAAGAACGATTCTTGTTTTGTTTGAAAATGTTTTGTGTTTTATTTTCTATTTGAATAAAAAGACTGGCATATTTTTATTAATTATTTATTGGTTTAAAATATTTTCTCTAATATAATTTTCTCTAGCAATTCTACCAGAATTTAAGTATTAACTAAAAAATAAATATTAATTTTTTTATCGATTCATAAATTTATTTTAGTATACTATTGTCTTCAGGGTATTCTATATTATCTTCTGCAATTTCCAGATTTGCATCTATTGCAATATTATGTAGAATACAGCAAGCATAAATTATATTAGCTGCTTTTCTGGGGTGTTTAGAAAGACATCTGAATCTTCATTTTAATATGCCATTGGTGCGTTCAATGACATTTCTGCTTGACACCAATAAATTATTAAAAGCTCCTTCACCTTCATCTCGAGGGTTAGGAAAAGGAGTGAAGAGCCATGGTTCCAATGAATAACCACTGTCTCCTAAAAAATAACACATGATGTTTCCGTTTCATTAAAATACCTATTAAACGGGAACTTGTATCCCCTCTTAGATATTTGGAGAGTAAATGAGCTCGAATTAAACTGGTACTCCAAATTGCTGCATCATGAGCTGAGCCAGGATATCTAGATGAACATCCTATTATTTTGCAATTCGAATCCGATATCTACAAATGTTTAAATAACTCAAATAAAAGGGTAACTAAATATTACCCATATTTACCAGCATGACATTAATAGAATGTTTTCCTTTTCTATTTATATAAACATATGGTGGGTATTCAATGTCGCTCAATGGTGGAGCCAAGATTTCTACATGAGTACCATCAATAGCACCCACAATTCCACGAAAATTATATTTTTCATAAAACCTGAAAAAAAAGATTACACATTTTGGTCACTACTAGCTACTTATAAAACGTACCCTTGTTTTACGGAATTTTTTTGTTCTTCATTTACAGGAAATTTTATGTAAGTCCTCATTAATATTTGAATAATCAATTCACATACTTGTGAAAAGACTCATAGATGTCTGGCTAATTGCTATCCAAGCATTACAGCCAACAGCGTTCTGAAATGAACCCGTGGCCATAAAGTTTAGAGTAGCAAAAAATCTAAAAAAATTACCTATTTAAATGCATTGTAAAAAGACTGTAAATTAATTATTATTACTTTCACTACAAAGGGAATTCCTAAATTATTCTCCATAACATGAGGTCTTAAATTATGAATTAATAATTGAACACTATTTTTGCCCAACCGAAACATTTGTCTAAAATGACTGTCTGGCATATCAAACGGATTTAATTGATCCCTTAAATGTCTTCGTTGGATTCTCATATAATTTCTGGAAAAATGGAAAGTGTATTTTATAATAATACCATAAAAAATATGTACAAACCGATTCTTATCCTCTTCCAACAGAATTCCGGCGAAAATATTTAATTGTCCGTTCATATTAATGTCAATGATGTTCACTTAAAAATCACAAAAAAACTAAAAACTCTACAACTTTTCCACCATAAAAATACACAAAAAATGATAATAATAATAATAATACAACGCTCTGTACCACACCCTGTACTGCTTACAGTGACAGATGTCTAGCCCGTAAATATTTACGAATCTGTAAGTATCAGGTAAGGTTAGAATCGCATTTCCTGTAACTCTTACAGATTTCGGCTTATAGATCTTACAGATGTTCTTAGAATTCCACCATAAAGAAGAAGTGGAGAGCTCCCTAGATTTATCTGTTCATTGACAACTTCATTTTGTGGGCAGCTTAAGTGTCTTCTTATTTCTAATTCTTCAAGGAAATCCAGTTCTTGTTTCTTATCACAAATATGTAGTACTTCTAGTTCTGTGTTAGGTGTTAATGAACGTTTGGTGTCAAGTAGATGTTTTGCGTAATGTGATTCATTTTTTATCTATTTATTCCTGAAAAAAACTAAAGAAATACAAAATTACCAAACCATCACATGGTGATATTTTTAATAATATTCCAAAGATAATATCTTCAGAAACAATTTCTTTTAAAACGGAGAGCAATGTAAGTAAAAAATTATAAAATGTACAAACAAAAATATCCCCTTTGAAAAAGTCTGGGATGTATAAACTTAAATGTCCAGAATGTAATGCTGTCTATATTGGTCAAACCATTCGAAATTTTGAAAGTAGACACAATGAACACGAACGAGCATACATATTAAAACAGCCAGATAAATCACATTACGCAAAACATCTACTCAACACCAAATATTAATTAACACCTAACACAGAACTAGAAGTACTACATATTTGTGATATGAAACAAGTACTAGATTCCCTTGAAGAATTAGAAATTAGAGGACCCACAATATGAAGTCAATGAACAAATAAATCTAGGGAGCTCTCCACTATTAAACTGACTTCTTAAGTAACAATTGTAGAGATCAGCAGATATAGTTTTTCTTGTCATTGCACAGTTATACTGATCTAAATGGGAGAAATCTTTCCAGTATATCCCCATAGGTCTAATAATACCTAAGCTTTAATATTTGTAATTTCATATCTTCTTCTTTTTTATATTCATATATATTAAGTCAATCACAAAATAGGTCACTCATAATTTGGTTTAGCCAAAAAATATTAAACATCAAGTAGGCATCTCATAAAATGTAACTTCTGTCATTCTGACGATGATATGTAAATAATATTTTAGAATTTTCATTAATTTTCTCATTAAATAGTGGAAATAATTAGAAACGTTTAGTTTTATTTAAAAAAGTAAATTAATTATTGTTTGTTAATTTTCTATGACAATTATATAATAATGAACTGGTTTTTTTCCAGTTTCTCGGTGATTATCATTAATATAACAGTAACGATATTATACTGTAAGCCATATTATAACAATAACAAGTTTATACAGCTTATAAAACAAAAAGTCAACAAAAAAAATTCCCTAGTTGTGAAGGATAATGTCAAGCCACAACAGTAAAATCTCTATTATTCTAGGACTAAAGGGTTGTCGTATCCTGTTGCTGCGATGTTAATATAATTAACTAAGGTCGGAAAGCCAGGCAGTTTGGATTGTTTCATGATATCTCTTATAGACCAGTGTTATTGGGGTAAAATTGTTTATTTTTATTTTATATTATTTTTCGGGTTTACATTATAAATAATATTATTTGATAGCTGGAAATATCGTAATTGGTTGGATAAATTCACAAAACAAAGATTTCGTGTGGTATTTTGAAGCTAGATATTTCCTAAATACCTCACGAAATTCATTTTTACTCACAGCCTATCCTCAAAAACCCAACAACTCACTCGTTTTTCGTTTAAATTTCAACAAATTATGTTTTTTGAAAGAGACAAAAATCAGTTTTCGGATAAGATTATAATATATAGTGAGTAGACTATTTGAAGCTCCATATACCCAGGAGTTTGTACCAAAAACTTGGAAACAAAATGCCTCTGAAGTTGAGAATTGAGAATTGTTCCAGAGAAAATCCCATTTTTTTATCATTTATAAGTTCGGAAATATTTGCAGTTGAAGTGTGACAATACAGCTCTAAACTTATCCTTAATCATCCAGCAGGTGGTCTGTCGAAAATTCAGTTAATTTTGTACAAAAAAAGGTAAATTTGTGAATGACTTCAGCTATGCAAGCTCCATATACTTAAAAAATATATTTTACAAGATTCTTAGTGATTGAAACGTAAAAATCGGTTTCAGTTTATTAATAATAATTTTCCCTCTCCTGCGTTCCAACTTCTGATTTTCCTTTTTGCAGGAGAACTGGACTATGTTATGATTATCTAAGGGCGAGTACACATGAAGTTTGGTCCGCTTTATGAGCCCATAAAGATGTCACAATGTGTACCGACCCACATGAGGCTAACCTGACGTATTCAGCCATGTATCCGGAGAATAGAAGCAGTCGACCAGTGCCGCAGTCGAGACGTCACGGACGTTGGCGTCACTGCTAGACACACGCTGAACACATTCGCACACGGCTGCATATAACATTTAATTATTGCCTTTTCTAATTACACAAAATCTCGAGGGAGGGTTATACGGAAATGTCGGGGTATCTATAAACATAAAGGCTACTTGGGAATCGTTACTGGTTAGAAAAAGAGTCGAAACTGTGTCAACTTTTGATTGTTTTGATTTTTTTTTTCACTTTTTGAGGTTAAATAATTTTAAGTTATGAAGCAGACATTTCTCAATTAAACTCTCTAAAAAAATAGGCAGTTATGGGGAAGTAAAAACATAATTAAATGAACTCTTTTGAAAAATATTTCGTACGCCAATGATACGCGGTGATGGTGACGGTTTTCCCCTACCAAAAATTGCAGAATATTTTCCCTGCATTACCTGTGCCCATGGGATAAAAGAATGAAAACCAATGAAGAAAAAATAGGAACCCAACCTAACCTTACTTCACTCACCACAGCATGTTGGTGACGACACAAACATTCGGTGGGTGACGGTGACAGGTAACGCGATAACGGTGATTAGAGATTAGATTTGATGAGGCCTATTCCACTGCGACCTTTTCAGATCTATTGTGGTCCAGTGAATCTAGATTACATTCTCCAGCCCGACTCTTTTTAAGTAGCCAATCAGCTTCTTAGACTGAATCTTTCATGTAGTTTCTTGCCGGTGGCTTATCATCGCCTAGTACAAGAAACCGCACGTTCGCCAGGCAATCGCACTGGCATAGGATATGCTCTGCAGTTTCCTCTTCTAGGTGACAGAATCTGCACATAGCTTCGTCTGTCAACCCCATTAGCTCTGCGTGCCTGTTAAGCTTACAGTGCCCCGTCAACACACCCACTACGGCTTTGACAGTTCTCCTATCTTTGCTTATTAGGTCTGCCGTAAAAGTTGGCGAATGTGCTCTAATGAACTGTTTCGCCTGTCTCTGTCCTGGTGAGGTTACCCAACATTCTAGACATTTCTGTGCCACCCACTTCCCTGTGACCATAGGTATTTAGTATCGATTTTGCGTTCCGGTTCAATGAATGGCATTTATGAGCCTTGTCTGGCCGTTTCATCCACCAATTCGTTGCTTGCCCTTATGACCCTCGTGCCCTGGTACCCAACCTAGCATGACCTTACAATGGTCTCCAAATGCATTTAAGGCACCTATGCAATCCCATACTAGCTTAGAATTGACCTCTATGGAATCGAGTGCCTTCAGTGCAGCTTGGCTGTCAGTGAAGATGGCAACTAAACGGTATGTACTTTCCTGCCTTTTAATTTCTTCAACACAGTGGTGATTCGCCGCCACTTCCGCTTGGAAAGTTGTGACGTTCTTGGATAATAGGCTTATTGGAATAGGTGTCCTTTGTTTTAGCCCTACAATTCCGGCTCCTACACCTACTTTTGTCTTAGAGTCGTCTTCTTTCTTCAAGTCTTCCCTACCTGGTATAGTTATTTGGCACTTATTATTAAGGCTATATCTCGTGGTTGTTGCGTCCATGGGTTGCCCCATTAAGACATCCGCTTTTGGTTCCTCGATAAGCTTTCGATAGTCAGCTCCGTGCGTTTGGCTTATGTGTTGTTGACTTTTCAGTGTGCTAATCAATAGCATTATAGCTCCCACTTGCAGTGTCTTTGTCCACCACACTAGGATCCTATTATTGGTCTAACAACCCTTGTGTATAGCCATTGGGTCATTTTTGGGGTAAGTCCTTAGTTTTTCCCACACATTATTCTGCATCTGCCAAAGGCAATGGTAGCTTTCTGTGTGGTTTTGTGAAGGTGAGTGTTCCATCAAAGCCTTTGATCAAAATGTACTCCTAGGTACTTTGTATCTGTGGCAAATGGAATCACCTCTCCTCCTAACACTATTGGCTTCAGGCCTTGTAGTGCCGTCTTTTTCGTGAAATTGATAATTTGTGTTTTCTGAGCATTGACTGTCAGTCTTTCTTGTATGCACTAATTATCAACTATATTTAAGGCGTTTTTTATTCTTTCCGATATCACCCCAGCAAACTTGCCTCTGACTACAATAGCGATGTCTTATGCGTATCCAAGACAGTTCTGTAAGGAGGTCGTCTACTAAGGTTGCCCATAGTAGAGGTGATAGCACTCCTCCTTGTGGACATCCTCCACCCGTCCTTGCCTCGATGGTGACTTGCCTCAGAGTTATACTATCCTCCAGAGTTGCCTTCTATTGACTTTGAGATAAGCATGTTTAGATCATCCAGCGCTAGATCCGTAGATTTGCCTGGTTGATATGCATATTGACGATTGTTTAGGGGTTTATCCTTTAACACTTCGTCTCTTGTGTACCTGTCCAGTATCTTTTCTAATGTTTTCAGTATACTGGAGGATAGGCTTATTGGCATGCATGACTTGGTGTCAAGTCAGATAACGGTGATGGGAGGCGGTTAGTAAAAATTAAGTACATCACAACGATATGTTTCAGTATACTTTTGGAACACTCTGTATAGTTATAATTTGGAAAATAATTATGGCTTTGCCAGAAATAACAAAAAAGAACAAGCTCTGCCACTGCTTGAATAGTCGACCTAAATTATAACGAACCATATAGAGAAGCGCGATACGAACTTACAAGCAAGTAGCATATAAAATATTGTCCAGAATCAACAGCATACGAAAGTATTAAGCACCTTCTAAAACTAATTACTGGCAAAATAAACATTTGTACAAGTTGGTACGGATATTCTTAGACACTTTTTGTCTGAATGACACGTAACCGTACCACACAACGCCCGCCTGTAAGAGCTCCGGATTATTTGTAAAATATACGATTTTCTGACACTTGTAACATGGGACTTGCATACATGCAATGCGGCTATTATATTTCTTTCCTCGAACAAAAAGTTGGTTAGTACAGGAAAGTTTGAATCAAAATGAAATCTTGTTGTTTTAGGTTATAAAATATAACACAGTTGACAAGAATGACATAAAAAGTGAAGTCACCTAGATTAACACATAATTTTCTTACACGACGAGTATATTAGTGTAAAATGATGTTTCTGCATTGGTCAAGCCTGCTGTCACATAAGAATGACATAAAAAAGAGCACGCTAGCTGGAATATTAGTCATCTATAGCATTATGTCATTCTGGCGGCATCGAAAGACTGACCAATAGTGGTATAATGATTTTGTACGAATGTGTGTTTTTTTACCACTTGTGTCGCTAATACTCCTTTTGTACTATATCCAAGGCTTATTATTTGCCGATATTGTTCTTCCTCTAGATGTTTGGTACAGACGGAACACTAATGCCCTCTTGTTTTTAGAACTTATTTGCATACATGGAGTTCGTGCTCCTTATCTAATCTCCATGGTTTAACCGAATGCCATGAAAATTGGTATAGAAACATGGGTAAGTATAGTTTGGCAAGTCTATCTGAAGCTACGCGGCATCGGTAAGAGGTGAGGAAACATGGCCGATATCTGTCATAAACGTACCAATTGTAACCTTACAAATTGAGCTCAAGCCCAAATAAGAATAAAGTCGTAAAATTGAATTGATTAAAAAAAAGTGCAAGATTGTGAATAAATTTGTCTACTTGGTTACATAAGTTTCGGTTGCTCCGGTGACAACCTTAGGCCTTCGACGTCGCTCAGAACGGAGGTAGGGGTGGATCCCTCTTATTGATCTTCCGGACAAAATAGTAGACAACTTGTGTGGGCGCCAACTGAGTTTTCCACTTTGGCCTAGCGCAACTAAATTCCCCCGATAACCCAGTAAAACAAGGGATGAAAAGAAAAGGCAAACCTCAGCTTATGTTCCTTATAATAACCAAAAAAAAAACATTTAATACCCTTAAGGGGTGTTTTACAATTAATAGCTACTTGAAAACCCTAGTAAAAACCCCCACTTAAAAAAAGAAGAAAAGTAGTGTGAACATCTATTACACCCCAATAGTCAAACTATCAACGCTAAAATTCCAAACTATACCTGTTAATTTGACCTACTTAGTGTGAAATTAATATGGCTGTTCGAGTGTACCAATACGGATTCAAAAAAAACTTTCAATTATATGTTAGCTGAAAAGTAGTGTAAAGTTTATGAAAAAAACAATTCCATATAAGGCGACACCGTAGTCAAGGCGTTGGTACCAAGGCAGAGACGCATGCGCAAGTGGATAAAATTATGAAAATTTACCGCAAACTATTAATTTCCACCATTACAATTGCATAATAAAATAAATCAGTAGAAACTACCTAGCTAATGCATATACATATTGGCGTAAAGCCTAAAGTAAAAATAAGTAAATAAACCAGAAAAACCCCCCGATACCAGGTTACCCTCAATGTGGTCTTCTTCAAGAAGTTGTTGAAAAGTAGCAGCAAACTGCAGAAGACATCACCATCGATCTACCAGGTAAACTCCAAATAACCCGAAGTGTGTATCTGGCCCCACAGGTGAAGTGTGTATCTTGAGGATGGTAAGTATACCCTGGCCCCACCGGTGAACCCTTAAAAATTAAAACAGGTATCAGCTAAAAACTGAGCCTATACAGGAACCAATCAAACACCTCGACAAGTTAAGCTTGTCTCGGCCTATGCCAGAAGTAACGTACAAGTCAAAATCAACCCCAAATTAACTTAATCAAACCCACAGAGTAGTCATAAGGTCTACTTACAATCAACAGTGTCAGTAACAGTATACTACACTGAATTTAAATCAAATAATAAGAATGCGATAAGCATCTAAAATAAACTGTTTTTGGTCGTAACCAGGGTAAGTTTGAAGAACCACCCACGAATTATAGTATTCGTTAGACTAAAACGGGCAAAGAAAACAAAATATACACAGGGTAACAGAATAGACTGTCTTAATCAAAAATTTACAATCAACAGGTGGTATTTTACCACCAACTGTTTTATCTACAAAAACTACAAATCTATGAGACATACCTTTTCCAAAAAGGGTCCAATACTCAAAATTTTCCTCTTATTGGGCGGCTACCAACAAATAACGAACCAACAACAGCATGTGGCACGCCTTCAATTTCAAAACTTCACGTTGGCGATTTCAATAGTTTTAGTGCAATATATCCCCTATAAGGGTTTGTGAAAACGGCTTCCAGAACAGGACGGAATTCTTCAACAATACGAACTCCCGTAGAACCAAAATACTAGCCGTATATTCCATAACTCATTCAGAACGAGAACCTATAAATCCCAGCAGGAGATGACTAAGCAGCCAATCATAAAATTCAGATTCAAGCTCCATGCACTTTTCGAACCCAACTATCAAGTAGGAGCCCACACCGGAAAGAAGGGTGACTGACACTTCCTCAACGTCAATACAGAATACTACCATAAAGAAACCTACCCGAAACATACATCCGAACTACACTGCTCACTACACCGAGCGTGTTCCGCACAGATCAAATCATAAAGTGCTACACTTCCCTCCATGTAAGTCAATATGCATTCGCGAGTAAAACAGCCTACACTCCTGAGTAGCATCGAATAAACGCTCTAACAATTCCGTAAAGCGGATCGACATTTGTCCATGGACTCGTAGAGTCACAGAGCAAACGCTCTATCTCTGCCGCTAACCTCGGCGCGACAAACTAAGTTGTCTGTGGACTCTTAAGGTCACAGAGCATTGCTCTATCTATGCTGACATCGGCGCGACAAACTAAGTTGTCTGTGGACTCTTAAAGTCACAGAGCATTGCTCTATCTATGCTGACATCGGCGCGACAAACTAAGTTGTCTGTGGACTCTTAAAGTCACAGAGCATTGCTCTATCTATGCTGACAACATCAGCGCGACAAACTTAGTTGTCTGTGGACTCGTAAAGTCACAGAGCATTGCTCTATCTATGCCGACAACATCAGCGCGACAAACTTAGTTGTCTGTGGACTCGTAAAGTCACAGAGCAAACGCTCTACCTATACCGACAACATCAGCGGCATGACGAACGAACGCTTCTCTCCAAGACCCGGCTGTCAACGCCAATTGTAATTGTCATCCAACAAATAATCACTTGTAAACATTGGAAGGAAAAATAAAGTATATATTATAAACTATTCAAATAAATTTGAGCAATAGATAGTACCACAATACCCTCCTGTCAAAGTAAACAAAGCAAGATCAAGCTCTCGGATTTAACATACAAAATATGGCGATAAACAGCTAATATATTTTAAGTAGATGTTCAAAATATATTCAAATGCCAACCTACACCGAAGATTTCTAAATAGTATGTCTTTACTCAAGCCAAAATATGGTAGATAAATGAAGAAAATATACCTTTAACTCAAAAGTAAAGTATGTCTTTATAGATCAGTAAGTTTTATCAAACCTAATTACTACTTTAAATGTTTTAGAACTCAAGTCAAGGAGTCAGTAATAATTTATAACTGAACCCTAATAAACTTTAGCGTTTATCAAGCTGAAGCGGACAAAGTATTTGGACTACTGTGGCTACACCCCAAAGGTGATATAATCAAAGCCGGAAACAAAATCAGTAGTCCCACGGTAACTAAAAACTAAAGTAAAATCCACAAGAGAGAAAACCCCTTACTACCCTTAATTATGAATTATAATATAACAAATAAAAAGAAACAACTAACATGAATATATCTATACGGACATTTACCAAGTAGGCGCTAGTTTTATTATTTACCTTACCTAGCGACAAAATATAAAATTGTTGTCAAGATGTGAAGACAGGTATGGTTACAGCCTGCACCACTTCACCGGAAGGATGATGGCAGAGTAGTCCCTAAAACTCTGGGCTGACAGAAACTATTTAACTACTGAAGTTCTTTCGTAGTGATCAAATGATATTAGAAATATAGAGACAATATCGGTCAGGTAATTACTATATACAAATACTTAATATATACAATAGACGTAGTGACAAATTCAACCGTTACAGATTCCCCCCTTACTTCAAGAGAATTCACTCAGGTGAATTCTCACCAGCGCTAGCTGGCTTCAAGTCCTTGATATTCCAGGTACCACGGTCGTTACCCTTGTCATCCATCAGTACATATGTCCACGGTGAAACTCTTTTTTTAACTAAGTAAGGACCTACCCAACGGGGTGCCAATTTCTTGGTGTAAAACTGCGCCGCGTCAGACAAAACAAAATTCTTACGCCAAACAAGTTGGTGAGGAAGCAACTCCTCTCGTCGCCGCCGGAGATTATACGTTCTCTCATTTTTCTGCGAAGCCTTGTCCAAGCGAGCCCTAACGTCCTTAAACAACGCGTCAAACGCTTTACTCTTCCCTGCATCATCAACAGCAGAACTCCTATCCGAAGCGCAATCCCTAAGCCTATCCTTTAAAGCAAATTCAACACCTTTCAGAACCATATTCCTACCAAAATTGAGATAATAGGGAGTCTGTTTAGTGGACTCATTAAAAGCTGTTCGTAACGCACAAGTAACTTTAGCCAGATCAACGTCCCATTTCCGATGATTATCCGAAACATACATGGCTAACATAGTCTTCAAAGTTCTATTATACCTTTCCGTGGGATTCGCCTGAGGATGGTAATGGGCGTTGAAACGTACCGACACTCCATACTCCTTCATCAAAGCCGAGAACACTCTCGAAGTAAATTGAGGACCATTGTCGCAAATCAACAAACGTGGCACGCCAAACAACAAGAATACGCCCTCCTCGATTCTTTTCCCTACTAATTGTGTGGTAGAAGACCTCAAAGGAAAAGTAAGAGTAAATTTAGTGAACAAATCAACCACAACCAAAATGAACTTATGTCCAGCCATAGAACGAGGTAATGGTCCTATCAAGTCAGTAGAAATAATCTCCCATGGTCGAGTAGCTCTGGGCTGAGGTGTCATCTGCCCCTTCGGTCCACTTTGATCAACCTTGTGCGCCGCGCACACCACACAATTCCTAACAAAAGAAGCTACATCCGACCTAAGCTTAGGCCAATAAAACCTAGCACTGATACGTTTGAAGGTTTTTAGTACACCCATGTGTCCTGCTAAAGGCGGATCGTGCAGTTGTTGCATCACTCTCCATCTATCAGCCTTCGGAACAACCTCCTTCCAATCATCGGCAGCATCGCCTAAGGATCCAGAATTTGTGCGAACGTGCTTATACAACTTACCCTCGAGAACTCGCCACTGTGAATACTTGATCGGATACTTCGAGACTTTCTGAATCATTCCGACATACCAACGATCCTTAACGACTGAAACCTCACTGATCTGAATATCCGGTATAGCCCTAGACAACGTGTCAGGTACGACGTGCTCTTTGCCCTTACGGTGTATGATCTTAAAGTCGTATTGCTGTAATCTTACGCTCCACCTCGCTAGACGACCTGCAGGATCCTTCAGATTCTGCAACCACACCAGAGAATAGTGGTCTGTGATAACCGAAAAAGGGACTCCTTCTAAGTACGGTCGTAACTTCTCCACTGCCCATAACACAGCCAGACATTCCCGTTCAGTAGTGGAATAGACTCTCTCCTGCTTACTCAATGACCTACTCAAATAACAAACAACGCGGTCTCCTTCAGGATGAGGTTGGACGAGAACAGCCCCAAGTCCATACCCACTAGCATCACAATGAACTTCAAACGGAAGATTGTAATCCGGACAGCTTAACACAGGAGCCTTTACCAAACATTCCTTAATCTTACTAAAAGAGGCTTCACACTCTGGTGTCCAGACGAACTTCCTACCCTTACGCAACAAAGCTGTGATCGGAGAAATCAAAGTAGAGAAATCAGGAATAAACCTGCGATACCACGAGAAAGTGCCAATTACACAACGCACATCCTTCACACATTTCGGAGGCGGTAACATCAACATAGCCTTGACCTTATCAGGATCCACATGAAGTCCAGTACTATCTACAACATAACCCAAGTACTTCAACTGAGGTCGACAGAAAAAACACTTATCCCAGCTGACGGTCAAACTGGCTTTACCAATCCGCCTAAAAACTTCCTCCAAAACGGCAAGGTGTTCTTCAAAGGTTTGAGTAACAATAACCACATCATCGAGATAGGTAAAAACGTTGGGTTCCAAGTCGGGTCCAAGAACTTGATCGATAAGTCGTTGCCAAGTAGCTGGAGCATTATGGAGACCAAAAGGCATCCGTTTAAATTGAAATAGACCACGTCCCGGAACAGTAAAAGCGGTATAAGGCCTTGAAGACTCCGCCACCCTCACCTGCCAATAAGCGGACTTAATATCCAGGGTAGAAATATAATGAGCATTCCGGAGCTTGTCCAAAGTGTTAGAAATGTAGGGGAGAGGATAACTATCCCGTTCAGTGACAGCGTTTAATTTGCGATAATCCACGCAGAAACGGAAAGTACCGTCCTTCTTTTTAACTAATAAAATGGGAGAACTCCACGGACTGTTCGACCTCTCAACTACACCAAGACGAAGCATTTCCTCTAACTCCTTATCAATATGCCCCTGCATCACTGGGGAAACTGGATAATATCGTTGTTTAATGGGCGGGGAATGACAAACTATAGTATGTTCCGCAACATTCGTACAACCAAGACTAGTTCCCAATATAACCTTATTATGCTCAATCACTGCATCCAAACGAGACTTCTGTAAGTCGCTTAGCAAAAATCTACTACGAAGATGATCTACAGTTGCAATCCCAACAGGTGACTCTGAAAAATGCCATTCATTGTGTCTCAAATCTGGGACAACTCCCATGATTTTCCAAAAGTCTGCTCCCAAGATAAGCGTATGAGGGACGTCCAATACCACCAAGACAGAGATGATCTTCAATTGATCGCGGAGAGAAAATGGAACTAAACACTCACCAATAGACTCACACATCTGTCCATTCGCAACTCTGCAACTAGTTCTCTTAGTGGTGTCCACCTCTAAGCCTAAAGTCTGCAACAGTTTCCAACCAGTACTACCCAAAATCGTTCTCGTAGCTCCCGAATCCAAAAGTCCTAATACCTCAGACCCCAAAACATTCACCTTAAGATACGGCCTCTCATCGTTCACAGCATGATCCAATATAAAATCAAGAATAGGTTGAACTTCGGTCGAACGTCTTACAGCGCTACCTCTTCGACCAGTTAAGAGCGCCTGTTCTCGTTTCCCTGGCTACTCTTGGGACAGGTCCTCACAGTATAACCTTCTCGCTGACACTTAAAACATTTCAATTGCTTGGGAAGAACACATCCAATGGCTCGATGGCCAGGCTTCTTACAACGAAAGCAAATAACTGAAGACTTTTTATCGCCCGACAAATTCTCTACATCCAAGCGATCTACGGGCTGAGATGAATCAACCTCGACAAAAGCCAGGTCCTTCTCTAAGACATTACCCCTACGAACACTGGGCTCGACATAACTATTAATAGCATCGCGCCTATCCTCCATACGACGACATACATGCCTCAACTCCTCAATAGTAGTAGGTAGTGGATCTCTTAAACGGTCTTGATAAAATGGGTGCAAATTCTTTATAATAATCGCCATCTTGGCCCCCTCAGGAACAAAACAACCTAACCTACTAAAATAACTTGACATGATCGCAAGATAAACTCCTATTGATTCTGACGAGTGCTGAGTCCTCTTCCTAAGCTCGTCGAACAAATCATCCGTATGATGGGCGGTCAAATACTCTCTCCTGAATTCATCCTTCAACTCGTTCCAAGAATGCACTCGCAGTCTGACATTCTTATAGAATTGGTATGCCTTGTCCGAAAAAAGATCTACACCAGAGCCCAACAACACATCGTCTGGAACGTGACGAGCCATTTTAAGTTCTTCTACTCGTTCAAGAAAAGCTGTAATGGACAAAGATCTAGACGAACCAGAAAACTTCTCCAAACCCCATTTATGTGGTGGAATCATCTTTGAAAGGAAGCTGTTTGATACGTTACCGTGTGTGGTA
Organism: Lochmaea crataegi; assembly: GCA_947563755.1. NCBI lineage: Eukaryota > Metazoa > Arthropoda > Insecta > Coleoptera > Chrysomelidae > Lochmaea > Lochmaea crataegi. The sequence continues at coordinate 50,334,594 of OX387428.1, forward strand.
TTAATCGGTGGGTGATTTGCAACGGGAGACGAACTAGCGACATTCTGCACACCTGCCAAAAATTGACCTGTCAGATTGCCAGTAATGACATCTAAAGCTGCTGGCACAACAACTTCAGCAGTAACACGAGTGGATAGGGCGTTAAATCTATCATAGAGACCTATCAACTTAGTTAGCAACTCTGACCTTTTTGTTTCCTTCTCAGCATCCCCTGCAGCGTCCAATTGATCAAACCTATTCAACGCGTGAGATACCTTTGTCTGCAACTTCTGTGTTTCACTGATATTGGAACTGCCACTGTAACTAGCCAACAAAGTTTCGATCTCTGTACATTTCCTACTAAGAGCAGCCTCATCTTCCTCAAATGGAAATGAGTATTTGGGATACCTGAAGCTGTCACCAGATTTCTCCATACGAAGAGCCATAGAAAGCTGAGTACGCATCTCCTCCGCAGTTCCGATCTTAAGACCCCTAAACTTAAGCTCCCACTCAAGCTCCTCTTTCTCCAACCTATTAATAAACATTTTTCGAGCCATCTTGGTGTCAATATCAACAACGAGTCAAGGATACGAGAAAAAATATCAACAATATAATCACCCTCAGTTATAAAAACGATATTTACAAGCTATGACGAGCAATACAACAGGGTTAGGTAAAATAATAGAATATATAGTACACTTAATACACTACGACTACTATGCAATAATCAATTTATCAAAATGGTAACCATATACTCAATATACTTGGTTTCACGAAGAACAGCCATATAACTACCAAAAAAACTATAGCAAGTCTAGCTTATGAACAAAACATGCCCCCACTAAATAAAAAAGTGCCCCACGTTGGGCGCCAAAAATGTAACCTTACAAATTGAGCTCAAGCCCAAATAAGAATAAAGTCGTAAAATTGAATTGATTAAAAAAAAGTGCAAGATTGTGAATAAATTTGTCTACTTGGTTACATAAGTTTCGGTTGCTCCGGTGACAACCTTAGGCCTTCGACGTCGCTCAGAACGGAGGTAGGGGTGGATCCCTCTTATTGATCTTCCGGACAAAATAGTAGACAACTTGTGTGGGCGCCAACTGAGTTTTCCACTTTGGCCTAGCGCAACTAAATTCCCCCGATAACCCAGTAAAACAAGGGATGAAAAGAAAAGGCAAACCTCAGCTTATGTTCCTTATAATAACCAAAAAAAAAACATTTAATACCCTTAAGGGGTGTTTTACAATTAATAGCTACTTGAAAACCCTAGTAAAAACCCCCACTTAAAAAAAGAAGAAAAGTAGTGTGAACATCTATTACACCCCAATAGTCAAACTATCAACGCTAAAATTCCAAACTATACCTGTTAATTTGACCTACTTAGTGTGAAATTAATATGGCTGTTCGAGTGTACCAATACGGATTCAAAAAAAACTTTCAATTATATGTTAGCTGAAAAGTAGTGTAAAGTTTATGAAAAAAACAATTCCATATAAGGCGACACCGTAGTCAAGGCGTTGGTACCAAGGCAGAGACGCATGCGCAAGTGGATAAAATTATGAAAATTTACCGCAAACTATTAATTTCCACCATTACAATTGCATAATAAAATAAATCAGTAGAAACTACCTAGCTAATGCATATACATATTGGCGTAAAGCCTAAAGTAAAAATAAGTAAATAAACCAGAAAAACCCCCCGATACCAGGTTACCCTCAATGTGGTCTTCTTCAAGAAGTTGTTGAAAAGTAGCAGCAAACTGCAGAAGACATCACCATCGATCTACCAGGTAAACTCCAAATAACCCGAAGTGTGTATCTGGCCCCACAGGTGAAGTGTGTATCTTGAGGATGGTAAGTATACCCTGGCCCCACCGGTGAACCCTTAAAAATTAAAACAGGTATCAGCTAAAAACTGAGCCTATACAGGAACCAATCAAACACCTCGACAAGTTAAGCTTGTCTCGGCCTATGCCAGAAGTAACGTACAAGTCAAAATCAACCCCAAATTAACTTAATCAAACCCACAGAGTAGTCATAAGGTCTACTTACAATCAACAGTGTCAGTAACAGTATACTACACTGAATTTAAATCAAATAATAAGAATGCGATAAGCATCTAAAATAAACTGTTTTTGGTCGTAACCAGGGTAAGTTTGAAGAACCACCCACGAATTATAGTATTCGTTAGACTAAAACGGGCAAAGAAAACAAAATATACACAGGGTAACAGAATAGACTGTCTTAATCAAAAATTTACAATCAACAGGTGGTATTTTACCACCAACTGTTTTATCTACAAAAACTACAAATCTATGAGACATACCTTTTCCAAAAAGGGTCCAATACTCAAAATTTTCCTCTTATTGGGCGGCTACCAACAAATAACGAACCAACAACAGCATGTGGCACGCCTTCAATTTCAAAACTTCACGTTGGCGATTTCAATAGTTTTAGTGCAATATATCCCCTATAAGGGTTTGTGAAAACGGCTTCCAGAACAGGACGGAATTCTTCAACAATACGAACTCCCGTAGAACCAAAATACTAGCCGTATATTCCACAACTCATTCAGAACGAGAACCTATAAATCCCAGCAGGAGATGACTAAGCAGCCAATCATAAAATTCAGATTCAAGCTCCATGCACTTTTCGAACCCAACTATCAAGTAGGAGCCCACACCGGAAAGAAGGGTGACTGACACTTCCTCAACGTCAATACAGAATACTACCATAAAGAAACCTACCCGAAACATACATCCGAACTACACTGCTCACTACACCGAGCGTGTTCCGCACAGATCAAATCATAAAGTGCTACACTTCCCTCCATGTAAGTCAATATGCATTCGCGAGTAAAACAGCCTACACTCCTGAGTAGCATCGAATAAACGCTCTAACAATTCCGTAAAGCGGGTCGACATTTGTCCATGGACTCGTAGAGTCACAGAGCAAACGCTCTATCTCTGCCGCTAACCTCGGCGCGACAAACTAAGTTGTCTGTGGACTCTTAAGGTCACAGAGCATTGCTCTATCTATGCTGACATCGGCGCGACAAACTAAGTTGTCTGTGGACTCTTAAAGTCACAGAGCATTGCTCTATCTATGCTGACATCGGCGCGACAAACTAAGTTGTCTGTGGACTCTTAAAGTCACAGAGCATTGCTCTATCTATGCTGACAACATCAGCGCGACAAACTTAGTTGTCTGTGGACTCGTAAAGTCACAGAGCATTGCTCTATCTATGCCGACAACATCAGCGCGACAAACTTAGTTGTCTGTGGACTCGTAAAGTCACAGAGCAAACGCTCTACCTATACCGACAACATCAGCGGCATGACGAACGAACGCTTCTCTCCAAGACCCGGCTGTCAACGCCAATTGTAATTGTCATCCAACAAATAATCACTTGTAAACATTGGAAGGAAAAATAAAGTATATATTATAAACTATTCAAATAAATTTGAGCAATAGATAGTACCACAATACCCTCCTGTCAAAGTAAACAAAGCAAGATCAAGCTCTCGGATTTAACATACAAAATATGGCGATAAACAGCTAATATATTTTAAGTAGATGTTCAAAATATATTCAAATGCCAACCTACACCGAAGATTTCTAAATAGTATGTCTTTACTCAAGCCAAAATATGGTAGATAAATGAAGAAAATATACCTTTAACTCAAAAGTAAAGTATGTCTTTATAGATCAGTAAGTTTTATCAAACCTAATTACTACTTTAAATGTTTTAGAACTCAAGTCAAGGAGTCAGTAATAATTTATAACTGAACCCTAATAAACTTTAGCGTTTATCAAGCTGAAGCGGACAAAGTATTTGGACTACTGTGGCTACACCCCAAAGGTGATATAATCAAAGCCGGAAACAAAATCAGTAGTCCCACGGTAACTAAAAACTAAAGTAAAATCCACAAGAGAGAAAACCCCTTACTACCCTTAATTATGAATTATAATATAACAAATAAAAAGAAACAACTAACATGAATATATCTATACGGACATTTACCAAGTAGGCGCTAGTTTTATTATTTACCTTACCTAGCGACAAAATATAAAATTGTTGTCAAGATGTGAAGACAGGTATGGTTACAGCCTGCACCACTTCACCGGAAGGATGATGGCAGAGTAGTCCCTAAAACTCTGGGCTGACAGAAACTATTTAACTACTGAAGTTCTTTCGTAGTGATCAAATGATATTAGAAATATAGAGACAATATCGGTCAGGTAATTACTATATACAAATACTTAATATATACAATAGACGTAGTGACAAATTCAACCGTTACACAATGGCGTATGGTACCTATTTTATAAAAGTATTAAAAATAATAATAATTATTATATAATAAGTATATCTATATAGAAACTGATTTTTGCTTTGCTTTAAAGATGAGGTATTTTTCAAGACACGGTATTTGTTAAAAACAAATAATGTTAAAAATCGTACTTGAATTCAATATGGATACGAAATAATAAGAAACCAAGTGAAAATGAAAATACAAAGGTAAACACTGACAACGCCACTGGATAATCAATGTCAGTCAATTGTCGAAGTGAGAGGGAAGAACACACGCACGCGCTTGCCAATTAGAAGTCAGGTGGTTTGGTAAATATTCACCAATTGAGTTAGTGGGAGGGCGTGGTAATTATGATTTTCGCACGACGTTGCCGGCTTGAAGGAAACCCGTAACATATTTGGAAAAGTGTTCATCTTTAATATTCATAAATTGAAAAAATAATGTCAATTGACAACATCCAATGAAACAAGCACATTAAAGAACTAAGGTTTAATCATTATTGACATATTGTTAATAACAAAAAGTCCATTTTCTAATTATTATCACTACATACTTAGCACTTCAGCTTTTTCATGGTTAAACGTGGCAATATCGAATATTTTCGACCGCATTCCTTTCACAGCTTCAGTTATGTTTGCCAAACTATAGTACGGAGAATATTTCCGGGCCACCCACTTTGCTCTAGCGCGTCACAAGATGGCGTTACAGTATATCAATATATACCACTCATCCGAATGCTTTAAAAATTAGTATTCATGGGTTTTTAAGTTCAGAGAAAATTTTCGCACTATCCACTTTGTTGTAACTTGTCACCAGATAGCGCTAGAGCATATTAACGTGCTCATCCACTTGATAGGAAAATTGGTATTTATGCAGCGGTAACTCTGGGGTACAACAGGAGGTGCGGTCACTCTATGCACGACGTGGCAAAGGGTGCCAAAATTCCAAATGTAAACAAAATAATTTTTATGGAGCCTTTTGACGCACGCGGGGATGCTACAGAGGAAAATGAAAATTGAATTTAATTAACTTTTCAAAAAGTCAAGGCCCGATGCTCGGTGACGTCCACCAATTTGCCCACAGCATCCATTTTGTATTTTCTGCAGGTGTTCATTCTCGCTACCCTCTCAACGTAGAAATTAAGGGATGTTATGTCGAGAATTGCTTCTAGCGCCACCGTGGAACTGACTACAACAGACTTTCACTGTTAGAGGCAAGTTCGCTGGAGTTGCATCGGAAACAATGCATCTGACTTAAATACATTGGTGCATACAAGAGGGACAGAAAACAAAAATTATCAACTTCTCGAAAATACTGCACTACCAAGTTTAAAACCAATAGTGCTAGGAGAAATGTTGATTTCATTTGAAAAAGAAACAAGATACCTAGGAGTTCATTTTGATCAAAGACACCTCCAGCTGACCAGACAGCAGATTCAGAAGAATTCCTGGAAAAAACTAAGAGTCTCAATCCAAAATAAGAAGCCTACGACTAGAAACTACATGGAAGGTAAAGTCTCTAGGTTGATATGAAAAAAGTGTCGGACTGGATGATGTAATCTAGATTTGAAGGACCAGAATAAATCTGAAAAGGTCACTGGGAAAGAGTCCAATTAGCAAACTAATCCAATCAACGGTCAACCGATCGCACCTTGTTGTAACTTGTCAGTAGATGGCGCTACAGCATTCAATTTCCATAATGTTCAAATGTTGTAGCTTATTAAACTGATATATCCATTCCAGACGAGTGTGGGTAGTTATTATGTAACTTATTTGGAATGTCCATTACTCTTGCTTTAGTTGTTATCTACTGCTCTTTAATGAATATTAGTGATATAAGAAGAAAAAGAAATACTAAAAAATATATTTGACTGTCCGAATATCGATAATTTTCTTGCACTAAGCAGCCGGGGTTTCGACGAAAACTGAAGTAGATTACAGTAAAGTAGTGAAAGCAAGAAATTTTGTGTTAATTCCGCCGGCGTATATATAAGAGTAGAAAACTAAAACTGTCTTACACAGCCATTTCAGTGAATATATTATCTTTAGAAGATAAACCTCGTACACAGGCAGTACTTAACGAAATGTGGCGCAATTGAAATTGCAAATCGCTGAATTAAGGTAGAACTTTCGAGTAAATATATTCCATATTCCCTTCCCTATGAGGATAAATTAGATATGCATGTTATACTGTAACATGCCACTACGATAGATGATGACTTAGTATTGATCACGTGAGATTTCAATAGATATTAGATTTTTCATTAAATCGTTCTTTATTATACCATGAAATGTATACTCAGTTTATAGCAATCAAAATATATTAATTGAAATAGAAATAGGAAGCATTTGCCTGGCAATGTCTAACTAAACTCTTAACCCTAGCAAACCATAATGGAGTAGATCTTAAGTGGGACCCGGAGTATTCTCAGGTGAAGCTGCCGTGTATAATTTGGTCTCAGGTCTCGAAAGGAGCCTGACTCATAAGGAAGTACTAGCCCTTGCAGCATTTCTAAACATCGAAGGTGCTTTTGATAACACATCGATGTCATCAATTATCAGATCCCTTAAAAAAAGAGGGATTAACAGTACCACATGCAAATGGATAGGATCCATGCTCGAGCATAGGAGAATATCACCGTTAGGACAACTAAAGGATGGAGTACTTTCACCACTTTTGTGGAACCTAGTTGTGGATGACTTGATCTGTAGGATGAATGATCAAGGCATATGGACACATGGCTTTGCGGACGACCTAGTGATTATCGCCAATGGGAAATTCCCAGAGGTGGTTATGAATGTCCTACAGGAAGCACTGCGAATTGTGGAGGAATGATGCCTTAAAGAGGACCTTTCATTGTACCCAAAAAAAAACTAGTTGCTTTTACGAATAGAAGAGTTCTCCCGCAGGGTAGAGTACTGTTGTTCGGAGAAGAGATAGAAATATCTAAAGAAGTTAAATATCTGGGAGTGACCCTTGATTCCAAACTAAATTGGAAGGCACACCTGGAAAAAATTACTACCAGGACAACTAGACCTTTCTGGCAATGCAGAAGAGTTATGGGCAAAACCTGGGGAATACGACCTGAAGTGGTTCACTGGCTCTACATAACTGTCATAAGGCCAACAATAGTCTGGTGGAGGAGGACAGAAGTGTCCCCTGCAGTTAATATATTAACTGCAATCCAAAGACAAGCCCTGCTTGGTATTACCGGGGCAATGAACAGCACGGGGACGGCATCAATGGAAGCCCTTATTGGACTTCCTCCTCTAGAACTTTTTATGAGGGCGGAGGCAATGATGGCAATTCTTAGGCTGAAATCGGGAGACTTATGGTCCCCAGACAATGTTCGACAAGGGCACACTGATATAAATGGGACATTACTAGACGAACCCATATATCACCTGAGTTTTGTTAGCATGACACTAGAGAATATATTCACTGAGCGAGTGAATATCATCATCCCATCTAGGGAACAGGTGATGCACCCAGGAAATCATCTGGTTCACCGATGGCTCCAAAACTAACCATGGCACTGGGGCTGGTATAAAAGGACCTATAAAGAGAATGTTCTTTAGCCTTGGTCTACATACGACTGTGTTTCAAGCAGAGACGATTGCCGCTATAGCCTGTATTAATGAAAACATGAAAAGGATATACCGGACAAAAAATTCAAATATTCACTGACGTTCTTCTTAAAGCTATCAGTAATCCAACAACTAGATCTAGACTGGTGAAAATCCCTCAACAGGCTGGCAAGAGACAACAAAGTGTCTCTACATAGTTTAACAAATATAAAAATTATTCTTGAATAATGCCAACTAAAAAACGGCCAATAAAAAGTCAATACACATGTTGACGGGGTGAACATCTCAATCGATCTTGTTCTCGGTTCGTCCCCTCTATAATCTTCCATTACGCTTAAATTTAGCAGAGACGATTGCCGCTATAGCCTGTATTGATGAAAACATCAGAAGAGGATATACCGGACAAAAAATTGAAATACTCACTGACAGCCAGGCTCTGCTTAAGGCTATCAGTAATCCAACAACTAAGTCTAGACTGGTGAAAAACTGCAAAGAATCCCTCAACAGACTGGCAAGAGACAACAAAGTGTCTCTAATATGGGTGCCGGCACATAAGGGGATTGCAGGTAATGGAATGGCGGACCAGTTAGCTAAAGAAGGCTCTAAAGGAGACTTCATAGGTCCGAAACCGTTTTGTGGAATCACAAAAGATTGCATAAGAGGGGAAATCGGGAACTGGGTAGATAGGAAACACCAATTCAAATGGAGGGTGACACAAGGGCACCGTCATACAAAGAGTTTAGTGAACAAGGAACTCTCAACCAGGCTACTGAAACTGGGTAAGAGACATTTGAAGACAGTTACCGACCTAGTGACTGGACACTCCATCCTGAGTGAATATCTGCACAAATTGGAGTTAGTGAACCTATGTGCAGAAAATGTGAACTTGTTGATGATACACCTATTTACATACTCTGCTTCTGCGAGAACTTACAAGTACTTAGACGGAAGCACTTTGGAGAGGAATTAATACAACCATTACAACTACTGAAAATCCCTCCAGTCAAACTAGTGGCCTTTATAGAAGACACGAAGATTCTGGAACGGAAGTAGATATCATGGGAAATGGTACAAAGATTCAATCCAAGTGCCTGGGCTGATGAGCACAACCCAAATATATGAATGAATGAATGAATGGGGTATTTTAGGGAATGAAACGGGTCTGAAACGGCATTCACTGGTCCTGAACCAGTATTTGGAATATAAAAAACTGCTGCACGTGGTTGTACAACTCGGTGGATCCAAACTAAATATCAGACGTACTGGGTCCACGTGCCAAAACAGGAACACATCTTAGTAACATGTGGAATAGTTTTATCAAGTTTAACAAGTTGAGCTCTGTCAAATTGATTAGTCAATTTCTTATATGTCGATTTTATAAATATGATGCCCAAGGTGAGTGATAGAACCAAAAAAGTCATATTCGCAGCTTATAATGAATTTAGCAGTTTAGAAGAAGAGTCATAATACATGGTGTGTCCATAAAGTAAGGAAAAATAATAATAATAATTCATTCTTAAAAAGTACATAGCAATAAAGTAAGAATAAATTGATACTCAATATCAATTGTTTTGATAAATTAATCAAATGCAATAGATAAAATGGATGAAACAGATAAATAAATAAAATGGATGAAAATATACAAATAAAACATAACAATTCAAAAAAGTGTTGATATTAAAAAATATTAGATATGAGATTTTTTACAAGTCTTGAAATTCGGAGGTACTTTAGTGGATCATTAAAAAGTTAAAATATTAAATCTGCGAGAATCCACACAAGCACGTGGATTTATAATCGTATTTCTCGAAATTTGAAAAATGGTTAAGGACAGGTTCTTCTTTTCTTTGAAGTAAAAAAGAAAAAATACTAAGATCGTAATGACATTAACCAACAACAATCGAAATATGAATAGAATAGAATAAGAGGGAGGTACAATAATTTGGTCGATGCTATGAAGATATATTGTTAGAATTTACTTAATTACAGTTTCCTGTAAAAATTGTCATATTTCAGTAAAGCGTGTTATCAATAGATGTCAAAGATAATAGTATTAAACTATTATCTTCGACATCTATTGCTAGAATTATTACCAATTGGCTTATGAAAATTATGTTAATCTAAAGTTAAGAGGAGAGAGTAGAGATTACTTAAATTTTGAATGTCTGTCTTCTTATTAATATGGCCATCCTCTTGAAAAATAAAAGCTATTTCCAAAAATAATATTTTATTATAGTTGTTTTCACGAGATAGGATCTTAATCCCTTCAAAATCTATTACATGATCTAATAGTCTAAGATCCGAAGTAAGGTGGACCTTCACCGAGCTGATAATAGAATGAAACATGTTTTATGATAAATTTAGTATATTAGAAAATATATTAAAAATGGGTTGCCTTAAAAAATCCTGGACAGACTATTTTTAATTATTTAAAAAAAATGAAAGTACGCATGCTCGGTATTTATACGACAGAGAATGACATTTTGTGTATATTATCTTTGAATGACATTTTGGAGTAAATAATGACTTATAATATTATTATTATTATTATTGCATCGAAAACACGTGTTATTCTGTATCGTTGTGATAAAAAATGGCCAAAAAGTGTTTTTGTGTGGCTCGGACGATTTTTTAAATGATTTTACTGATGAAACTTTTAAAAATTGCTTTTCGTAAAAAATCTTGATTTTTTTTAATAATTAAAAATAGTCTGTCCAGGATTTTTTAAGGCATCCCATTTTTAATATATTTTCTAATATACTAAATTTATTATGAAACATGTTCCATTCTATTATCAGCTCGGTGAAGGTCGACCTTACTTCGGATCTTCAACTATAAAGAGGAAAGATATGGAGAGATACACGGCTAGAAGGGTTTTGAGAGGTTTGACCAATAAAGATCAAAGCTAGTAAAAACAAGTTTATTACTACTATCTAAGGTAGATATTTTGTCTTTTAAAGGATTATAACTAGATTTCACTACCAAGGCACTCTTAAAAGCAAACTTAATAATCTGTAAGCATCGAGAAAAAATCTTAGTAAGTCTGGGAGTAACTTCCCTTATATATAGCAACGAAACAATTGAAGTGGTCGGAACCCTTCCAGAAGTCGGAAGAAATTTTCGATCAGCTATACCTGCTTCAACTACTGAATGTGTCGGAATTTGTGCCAAAACAGATGATGTATTGAAAATAATCTGTCTTAGTAACGGTTTGGGATAGGAAATATCAAGGAACAAATTGAAACGTATATCACGGTTCTTATTCTTTAAAATGGGATCGGAAATACTCATAACCTTAGCTGTCATTTGTTTAACCAAGTTCACCTTTATGCTAAAATCCTTAGTAGAGGCCAAGATAATATCATCAACATATTTCTTGATGGAAGGGATATTAAAAGGAAGTACCGGAAGGACCACATCCAACAGATCATCCATTACATAGCAAGCCAATATAGGAGAAATTCCATAGGTGTACCAAAAGTTTGTTTATAATATTTATTCTTAAAAGAAAAGCACGAAGACCTGAAAACGAAGTCAATCAACTCAATGAAAGTATCTTTGTCAATATTACACTCAACACTGATTGAGGACCAATGTTTGTGTATTGACCGTACAACAGCTTGTAAATAAACATTACTAAAGAGTAAAACCACCTACAGTCTGATATCGATCTGATAGATAGCTTTTAAATAAGTGAAGAAATATTCCTCTAATTCCAATATCTTCAAGTGACTTCAGAAGTAGATCATAATCTATAGTGTCAAAGGCCTTAGTAAGGTCAAGAAATATGCATAATCAGGGTGCTCCCCGCTCCAAAGCATTGTATATGCTATGTAAAGTTAGTATAGCATCTTCTGTTGATACATTATTTCTGAAGCCAAATTGTTTGGGCGTCAAAAAATGTATTTCTCCAAATAAGAAGTTAATCCCGTTTTAATTATTTTTTCAAATATCTTGGATACATGAGGTGTTAATGATATAGGGCGGTAATTATTCACTGAAGTTTTATCTTTTAACATGTGAATTGGAATGCTGAATGGAGGTCCGCATTGTTCACAGATGAGTCGAGGTATGGACGGCTTTCTGATAGTAGGCGTTTCTTCCTCTAGTGTGTAGTTCATGCGTTCAGAGGTGGTATAATTGCTATTTGGGAGGCATGGACGTTTATAATGGTTAGTGATGGTTTAATCCCAGCTACATTGAACTGTGGCATACTAAAGTTCACCTAGGAAATAGATTTTACTACATTTGGCAACATACTATTAACTGTAATTCTTCTGGTGTCGTATCATTTTCACCTAACATCTAATTTCAAAACAGCATCCCCTTATCTCATTTTCTCTATTCACAAGAAAATTTTGCTGCTAAAGCAACAAATTATCAAATATTTCGATAAATCTGAAGGGTTTTTAATTCATCATGCATTTTACAAGCTTTTACACTACTCTTGATAAATTTCTGATTCATACTTGTTGTGACATCTATGAAGGAAATTGTGAAGCGCTTAGGAAGATTCCAATAAAATACGCGGATCACTGTAACTTTTCTGAGTTTTCTAATCGATTTAATCATAGTGTTACTTTTTTAATATTTAGAGGTGAAAAAGCGAAAAATAAGTTTCTTGGTATCCTCGAGGGTGTGGGGCTTACCAGCAAGCGTTTTTGAAAAAAAAAACATAGCTATTCGTATATTTTGTGTATTATTGAAAAAAAAACGACAAAATGTAATACAAAATCGTTTTTATTACCCAATATATAACAGGGTTGAAGAAAATACTTATTTTTTCTATAAATAAATTACATCTAAATATTTATTCGAAAACTGAAAAACAAATTAAAAACAAAAATAATCACAATCAATCATGTACAATAAATAGTCGTATTCAAGAAGTCCTATTTCCAGAATTGCTATGTTTTATCAAATTTTCTATCGTAAATAAACTGGCATTTTTATTCCTCTTCGGCAGTTCTTCTTTTTGTTGTTCAATTTGCGTCGTAACATCATAAGGTTTGTTAATGAGAGAAATCGCTTGTTCCTAAAATAAAATCAAAAATTCGAAATAAATTTACGATTTAAAGGTTAAAAAATTAAGCGTCGTTTAATTCGTCCGTGAACATAATAAGCCCCTGATAAAATCAAGCAAACAGTGAATTTTCAATATATTTCAACACAGTTTGTTGTTTTTGTTTTAAAGTTTTAAAATTACATCGTTTGTCACTTCATCATTAACTACATAAAAAAGTACACACTAAGACCATTTTAATAGCCAGAAAATAAAATCTAACCTCTAAACTGTTAAACTTGATTGAAGTGAGGTTGATTGGAAACAAGAAATCCAGTGTCTAGGTCTGACCTTGTGGAACAAGCACGAACACACAAAGCAAAAACGGCTTTGATAGTGTGTAGAAACCTGCAAAGGCATGCCCGGCGAGTGCAGCTCGTACTACTCTCACTGCGGCTCTGGAAACCATTCATCTCCACCTTGATGGGGTGGCGAGAATGACCATCTAGGGAATACACAAAATGGAAACGGAAGTTCTCTCTATTGATCTGGGCAATGAGTAGAAGCTGGAAAACGGCTGCTCTAAAAGATCGAGTACCAGAATACTCCTAGGCCAACTGGGTACAATCAATAAGATTTTCCTGGTATGGATTCCGAAGTAATCGAAAGGAGGTCGGTCTCAGTTCAAAAGCAATGGCAAAATCTTGGAGCCGTTAGACCGAAAGGTAGGGGCCTTCGGGAATTAGATACTAAGGCACGTCTAAGGCTTTATCAAAAGACGTTTAAGACTCAAAGCAGAACCTTTGCATGGACCGGGAGGGTATCAGGTCGCTACTGGAATCTTTCCTGGACACTTCAGGCTGAACTATCAACTGGGCAGATAACGGCTGAACGAGAACACCGGGTGTCATTTCTACCTAGGAAAAGATTAATCGGCTGCCGAACGAGTCATACTACGGAGTTGCGATTGTATGCCCTGAGGGTGTAGGTAAACTACCCCTTTCATAGATTATCAATTTTTTGGGTGGTATTTGGATCGAAGCACAATAGACAATGCACTGACCGTAATCTAAGAGATAGACATAGAAAAAGCTGCATGGCTTAACAAAATGGAAATAAATTGGAAGAATGAATGAAGTTTTGAGTGGACTCTATAAGTGTAACAATTTCTAGAATAACCTCGTCCATTGATCAATTCCGATTCACCGGTTTTTAATATTAAAACAAATACGTCACTTTGCTCGAAAGATGTTCATTCAACTCGTGAATTAGAGATCGATAGTTTCAATTTTATGACATTCTAAACAACTGCAAGTTGAAATAAAATTTTATGGTAAGACATGTGCTTAACGTATATGTTAACACTGCATATTTAAAAATCATTGCTAACAGTGTTCACTGATAGATTTAAATGACTCATTTCATCCATGTTTTTTCACAAGTTTTTGTTTATAAAACATTCGCTGAAAGGTATTTTGTGGTCAACCAGCACCTCATTCCGAAAAATTATTCAACTAGAATTCACAGAGAGAATGTTAAAACAGTGGTGGCGTAATCTGGGAGTGACCCTTGATTCCAGACTGAATTAGAAGGCACACCTGGAAAAAATTACTACCTACCAGGGCGACTAGGCTTTTCTGGCAACGCAGAAGAGTTATAGGCAAAACCTGGGAAATACGACCTGAGGTGGAGGAGGACAGAAGTGTCCTCTGTAGTTAATATATTAACTGCAATCCAAAGACAAGCCCTTCTTGGTGTTACCGGGGCAATGAACAGCAAGGGAACGGCATCAATGGAAGCCCTTATTGGACTTCCTCCTCTAGAACTTTTTATAAGGGCGGAGGCAATGATGGAAATTCTTAGGCTGAAATCGGGACACTTATGGTCCCCGAATAATGTTCGAGAAGGACATACTGATACAACTGGGACATTACTAGACGAACCCATATATCACAATAGTTTTGATAGCATGACACCAGGGAATATATTCACTGAGCTAGTGAATATCATCATCCCATCTAGGGAACGAACAGGTGATGCACCCAGGTAATTCTGGAGAAATCATCTGGTTCACCGATGGCTCCAAAACAAACCATGGCACTGGGGCTGGTATAAAAGGACCTAGAAAGAGAATGTTCTTCAGCCTTGGTCAATATACGACTGTGTTTCAAGCAGAGACGATTGCCGTTATAGCCTGTATTGATGAAAACATCAGAAGATAATATACCGGACAAAAAAAAGGTGAGCGGTCGTCGGACCGCTGACAGAAGCTTGCTTCATATGCACAATAGAATGACCATTTTCCGTGAATTTTTCAAAAATTTTGAAACAGAGTTTATTGCGTGTGATTACAATCATTATATTTGACGGTTTTTGACAATTATTGTCCATGTTTGACATTTTATCAAAAATTTTGACAATTATTGACCATTTTTGAAAATGTTTCAAAAATTTTGACAATTTTTGACAATTATTTACAAATTTTGACAGTTTTTGGCAATTATTGTCCATTTTTGACAATTTTTCAAAAATTTTGACAATTATTGACCATTTTTCAAATTTTTTTACAATTTATCAAAAATTTTGACAATTATCGACCATTTTTAAAAAAAATTTGACCAATTTTGACAGTTTTTGACAATTATTATTAATTTTTGACAATTATTGACCAGTTTTCAAAATTTTGACAATTATTGACCATTTTTTCAAAATTTTGACAGATATTGAACTTTTTTTTTTAAATTTCTGACCAATTTTGACAATTTTTCAAAGACTTTTGATAATTCTTACTCATTTTTTCAAAATTCAGACAATTTTTGATTATTATTGACCATTTTCCCAAAATTTTTGACAATTTTTCAAACATTTTTACCATTTTTCAAATTTTTTGACAATTCTTGTTCATTTTTTCGAAATTTAGATAATTTTTGGCAATTATTGACCATTTTTTCAGAATGTTTGGCGATTATCGACCATTTTTCCAAATTTTAACAATTGTTGAACATTTTTGACAATTATTGACCAATTATGACAGTTTTTGACAATTATTGACCATTTTTTCAAAATTTTCGACAATTTTTTCAAAATTTTTGACAATTTTTTCAAATTTTAATAATATTGACCAATTTTGACAGTTTTTGATCATTTTTGACAATTTTTCAAAATTTTTAACCATTTTAGACCATTTTTCCAAATTTTAACAATTTTGGACAGTTTTTGACGAATTTTGACAATTATTGACCGTCTTTGACAATTATTGACAATTTTTTAAAAAATTTGACCATTTTTGACAATTATTGACGGTCTTTGACAATTATTGACCATTTTTGACAATTTTTTAAAAAAATTGACCATTTTTGACAGTTTTTGACAAATTATTGACCGTCTTTGACAATTATTGACCATTTTTGGCAATTTTTTGGAAATTTCAACATATTTGGCAATTATTGACCATTTTTTCAAAATTTTGCTAATTTTTGACCATATTTAAAAATTTTAACATATTTGGCAATTATTAACCATTTTTTCAAAATTTTGACAATTTTTGACCATTTTTGACAATTTTTCACACCTATAGGTGTGCGAGCTCAGTGCGGCAAGAGAGATTGCGCACAGTCGCTTGAATGAGTTATCGCGTGACGAACGCTTTTTCGTAACATCACACGTTTCACGAGTTCACTAGCCTTCCCAAAAGTCCTATGTCGTGCAATAAGAAGCAAGCTTCAATTTAAATTTCATTGAATACGTGGATTATTCAGAAATCTGGCAACACTGTTGCGTGACGAACCCTTATTCGCTTTTTCGTAACATTACACGTTTTACGAGTTCACTAGCCTTCTCAAAAGTCCTATGTCGTGCAATAAGAAGCAAGCTTCAAAAATTGAAATATTCACTGACAGCCAGGCTCTGCAAGAGCTATCAGTAATCCAACAACTAGGTTTAGACTGGTTAAAAACTGCAAAGAATCCCTCAAGAGGCTGGCAAGAGACAACAAAGTGAGTGAGAGGGGATTGCAGGTAATGAAATGGCGGACCAGTTAGCTAAAGAAGGCTCTAAAGGAGACTTCATAGGTCCGGAACCGTGTGGAATCACAAAATATTGCATAAGAGGGGAAATCGGGAACTGGCTAGATAGGGAACACCAATTCAAATGGAGGGTGACACAAGGGCACCTTCATACAAAGAGTTTAATGAACAAGGTAGACAAGGAACTCTCAACCAGGCTACTGAAACTGGGTAAGAGACATTTGAAGACAGTTACCGACCAGGTGACTGGACACTGCACCCTCAGGAAACATCTGTACAAAATGGGCAAAGTTAGTGAACCTATGTGCAGAAAATGTGAACTTGATGATGATACACCTATTCACATACTATGCTTCTGCGAGAACCTACAAGAACTTAGACGGAAGCACTTTGGAGAGGAATCAATACAACCATTACAACTACTGAAAATCCCTCCAGTTAAACTAGTGGCCTTTATAGAAGACACGAAGCTTCTGAAATGGAAGTAGATAACGTGGGAAATGGCAAAAAGTTTCAGTTCAAGTGATGATGAGCACAACCCAAATATATGAATGAATGAATGAGTGGTGGCGTAAAGCGTGGGCTATCGCTAAAAGGTGCGTCATAGATTGATTGATTAGTACAGTACCACCAATCAGTACTTAGCACTTCAGCCTTTAGGCTTTATGTTTTACTGTTTTTTCACCAGGTGTTTGTTGAGGCTCTAGTACGTCTGATACTTTGTTTAAATCCACCGAAATGTACTCCTCCGTGCTGCATTTTTTAATATCCCAAAAGCTAGTTCATGACCAGTGGATGCAGTTCCAGATCTTGCCTGTGAATAACCTTTACCTGGTTGGGTCTCTTTTCCAAGCAGTTGGGTCGTATCCAGTTGCCAGTGATACTCTGAAGAGTTTGCAAAGTACTGGGAGATGGATGTATTTTCCCCTGCTGCAGAGACGCTGGGATTATACCATCTGGTCCGGGAGCTTTGTAAGTCTCAACCGACGCAATAGTCCAGTTCAATTTGCTCTAGGCTATTACTTTGTTAGCTACACTCCAATCCTCTTTTCTTGCACGAGCTAGCTTAGTTGGAGGTCTAATTGATAATTGTTTCTGGAGTCAAGCTGTTTCTGAGGCTCCACATAATTTCTTCCAGGAATTCCCTTTTGTCTTCCTGATCTGCGTCATAGAAATGGACTAGTTCTTCTTGGAGTTCTTAAAATTTTGAGCCTGTTCCGAGTCTAGCGATGTCTGTTAGATTTTTTGTGTTTTGGTAGGTTTTTGTGAAAGAAGTTTCTCAAAATAATGTGTTTAATATTTTAGCAAAATAAAGTCACATAGGTGCGTTTATTGTTTGTTGCTTTATTTTGGGGTGCTTAATAGAGAGTCACCCCATGCCACGCCACCACTGTCTGATAAATGGGTATTTATACAGGGAGTTTATCAAAAGTCGTGACAGAAAGTTTGGTAAAATGCTGGTTTAATTAGGACTGTTAGTATTTTTTTTTCGTGAATATTTTGTTAAAAGTTTGTTTTGTAATCATTAAAACTGTTGAATGAGAAAGTGCTACGCGTTTTTTTTGTATTAAAAGTTTTAATCTGAGCGGTAAACATTTTTAATTAACTTTGTTTTCTCGTAAGCCAGATAATTAAAAAAGTATGTTCTCGATAAAACGGAGAATAAGTTTTGTTTTTATTTACTGACGTCGGTAGTGGTAAGTATCTTAACTCTTTTTACTATAAAAGGGTGAAATTTCATTTTACCCCTTTTTTAACGGGTTGGTTTTTGAATATCATGGAAAAAGATTACGTCCATAATCTGGCATGGCTTAATTAATCCGTATCTACTGGACCGATTAAATTGAAATTTGGTAAAGTCTGTTCATGGTTATAGTGAAGTAAGTAACTAGACTCCAGTTAAGAAAAATCCGTGAAATCTGTGAATTTGAAATATGATAACACATTGTTTAAAAGTCAATTAAAACTGTCATTTTAACGATATCTTACGTCTTCCGTTCATATTTTTCCCTCGGATTTTACAAAAAAAAAGGTGAGTACTTTTTTATTCGTGTTCAAAAGATCTACAAAACTAGGCTTTGTACGAAAATATTAATTAGGTCAATTGGGTCTTCCAAGTGAACCAAAACCGAAGTACGTTCTCGTGTGTTTCCAAAAAGATGGTGGCAACATTTTCGGCCAGTAAGAATAGAATTTAACCTCGCACTAAATTTCCGATCCAATTTTTTTCTTTAAGGTTTAGGATCACTTCGCCATCTTTGTAATTTTTTTCCATTCCTTCCTATCCTCTATTCTTCTACCCTAGTCACGGATTCCTATTTTTATCAGGTCATCAATCACTTGATCTTCCCATCTAAGTTTGGGACGCCTCCTGGGTCTGGAGTTTGCGGGTTTCCAATCAGAGATTTTGCTTATTCCTTCTTCGAAGATGCCCATACCATCTTAGTCGCTGCGCCTTTATATGTCTGACTATATCTTCACCATCCATGTATTGACTTATTTCATAGTTATATAGTCTTCTGTACCCTAGATTCGGGATCTGTTTTGTCCCTAGTATTCTCCGTATGATTTTCCTCTCTAGTACTCTAAGAGTTTCTTCGTATTTATCAGTTAGGCTCATAGTTTCACCGGCATACGTTATTACTGGTCGTATCGCGGCTTTATAAATTTTAATTTTAGTTTTTTTACTGATGCATCTGTCCCTTAGTAGTTTCCGATACCTCCAATACACTTTGTTTCCGGCCATTATTCTTGTGTTCATCTCCGAACTTCTGTTGTTCTTCTCATCAATTACTATTCCCAGGTATCTGAAGTGATTAACTCGTTTGAAAAGTATAATCTCCCACATTTATAGTGGCTGTCTTGTTTGTCTTCTTTGAAATTTGCATATATTTTGAGTTCTCTTGGTTAACGACCAGTCCTCTCTTTGTTGCCTTTTTTTGTCTCTGGTAATTAAAGCTAAATCATCGGCATATCCTATCATTTGTGTGGAGCTGTGGCTAATCATTCCTTTTATGTCTATTGCTTTAATCACCCCATTAAGTGTTATATTAAAAAGAGTTGTAGACAGACTCCTTGCCTTACACCTACTTCAATGTCAATGTCTCCTGTATTTCCGTCTCTGGTTATCACCTTTGCAGTCGAGTCATTCATTGTCATTTTCACTAGTCTTATCAGCTTTTTTGAAATTCCTATGTTCCACATATCAGATAATAGTCAATCTCTGTTGACTGAATCAAATGCTTGCTGAAAGTCAATGAATAGTACTTGTAGATCTATGTCATGCTCATAGCACTTTTCGATTGACTGTGTAAGTAGGTGTATGTCGTCTATCGTTGATCTTCATTTTCTAAATCCCTGTTGATATTGACCTAGTTTGGATTCAACCTGTTTATTTAGTTCTTTTTTTATTAGATTGGTTAGTATCTTGTATATAGTGTTAAGCAGCATTATACCCCTGTAATTTTTGCATTTGGTTGGTTTGGTCTCCTTTTTTAAAGATCGGAACTAAATGCCCAATGCTCCACTCGTTTGGCATGCGTTCTTCTGCCCATATATTCATTATCAGGTCATATATTCGTTGAAGTAAGGCTTCTCCTCCATGTTGGATTAGTTCGTATTTATATCATCGGGTACTGCAGCCTTGTTTGATTTGAGTTGTTTCACAACATCTGTAAATTCCTCAAAAGAGAGTCTGCACTGCTGTTCGCCGATTTCTTCTTCAGTTGCTACATCCTTATACTTTGCATCCATAATATTATTGTTTGGTATAGATTTTGAAAGTATATTTCCAATTCTTTTTTTGTTATTTTTACTGTTGCATTTGCGCTTTTACCACTGTATTGCTTTCTCACACAATCGAAGAGTTTTCTATTATCCTTATTGTTCTTTTCTATTTGTTCTGCAACTCAACTTGATTTTTTTCTTCTGTAGAGTTTTTCTGCTTTTTGCTTTATCTTTCTGTATTCGTCCAGGTCTTCATCTTTCCCTGTTTCCAACCATTTACTTCTTGCTTGTTTTTTCCCTACGCATTCTTCGTCGAACCATTCTTTGGATGCTTTGATTTGTTGTAATCAAATTTCTTTTTCTGCAGAGTCTATAATGCTACTTTTTATACTCTTCCATTCGCTGTCTATTCCTTCTTCTTTATGATGAGTTCTCATTTTGTTTGTTAAGGTTTCCTCATAATTATTTTCACCTTCCTCTTTTCTTAAGTTGCACATTCTTTTGTTGTGTTTGCAAGGTTTATATCTTGATATTTTTATACTCAGCTTCGCTACTAGTAAAATGTGGTCTGTATCCGCGTTTGCTCCTCGCTTTGACCTCGTGTCTTTAACCATTTTCGTCCATTTCATTGATATTAAAGCATCGATTTGGTTGCCGTTTCTCTTTCCTGGGGATAACCTCGTTCTCTTGTGCTCCTTTTTATACCTAAATTTTGTACTGATTATGAATGTATTTGTCTCCGCAGCTAAATGAATCTTTTGCCGTTATCGTTTGTGTTCTCGTGCATGGTTTTTTTTCCAGCTATTTCTCGGTTATTTTCTTCTTCTCCTATTTGGACATTGAAGTCTCCCATTATTATTAAAAAGTCATTTCTAGAGATGTCTTCACAGGCTTCACATATCTTCTCATCTTCTCACAAGTATTAACATAGTAGGTGCCGATGTCAACAATGCTCCTGTCAGTTAATCATTCGTGTTTTGACCGTTAATCTCATTACACTCTTGAAGTACGAAAATATTTAAACACCTTGTTTCCTGAACGCTGGATTGGTCGTGGTAGTCCTTTTCCTTTGGCCACCACGCAGTCCAGAATATAACCCCTTGGATTTCAGTGTATGGGGAACAATGAAGGAAATAGTTCACAGAAACCCTATAAATAATCGAGTTCAACTTTGGCAAGAAATCAGAGCAGCAAAAAATTTTTTTAGCCAATGACATTGTTTAATATTAGGCGATCTTTCATGAAACGCATGGATAAATGTATAGAGATGAATGGCGGACATATTGAACAATTACTGTGAAATAATATTTAAATTTTGTTGTTGTATTTTTCCTTGAATTGTTTTTTTTTTCTCTTGATTAAAAGTTATTGAGTTCATAATGGTTGCTTTATTAATATGTCACAGTACTAATAAATAAAATGCAAATTACGTAGAGGGTTTTTAGGATGCGAATATCTTGAAAAGTAGCAACCTTTGAGACTTATGATAAGTATACATTTTTTTCACAAAAATTATGTCATTTTAATATTTTTCAATAAAAAGCGAGATAGCGTTAACGATAAAAAAGTTAAGTGCACAGTTACACCAACAACATAGCTCATGTGGTGCCCTCTAAAAAATACATTAAAACGGATATGATATTATGATTTCTCAGGAACTAAAACCCCTATCTTCAAATTTTTAGGTTTGTATATCCAAAATCTTTCAATTTACTGAGAAAAAACATTTTTGACATTTCAACTTTGCCACCCTGTATCTTTTTTATTATCAATATTTTATTGAAGCAAGTTGCGTCAGATTGTAATATTTTCAGGCCAAGAATCTTCCATTTCACTTTGGACCATTACTTACGGACCACCCTGTATATATATTTTTATTGTTTAAAAGTATATTTTGCAATTTTTTTGATTTCATTCAACTATTCGAGAGCTATAAGACCGAGACAGGCAATAAATGCGGAACATAACACCATAACAAAGTGTTAGGGTAGACCTTAATGCCCGGTTAAGTAATGACGACTGGTCAATGATGAACAAGTTGAACATTTATTGTTTTTGTTTATTTTGGTAATTTAAAATCAAAAGTTGACCTGTTTCGGGAATTTTTAATAGTACTTTTTATTTAGCTTATAATAAATTTATGCGTTACTTGGACGCACCTTATATACAGGAACGTATCTAAGAAATTAAGAACTGGGAAGTAACTTGGGACTTCGATTTTAAATGAAAAAGAGATTCATTCATATTGTTTCATGTATAATTTGCGTATATTGTTTCGCGTTTACGGCGTCCACTGACCATCCGCATACAACATGCTAACTCTTTTTTTTTTAGGAAAACTAAATATTTTTATGATCGAAGAATACGTACAAGTACATGCAATGGAAACGCACAAAGAAGTAAGAGATGAAGGCTGTAGTTCATTAAATTCGAATGATTTTGATTTTTGTATCCCTGCAGGATTTTTTTTCAATCTGAAAAACTTTGTAGTACCTATTGTAGGACTTTTAAGCTTCTCTGTGTATATGTAGATTTTATAGTAGAAAACTATTTTTTGTTTTGTGTAAAAATTTACTTTTGATTTGTCCCATATTTGACATTGTTTTATAATTACTACTTACTAGGTATTAAAACAATAAAATCTAGATTTATAACCTAATTAAAGTGGTTTTCTTCAACACGTTTTAGCTTCCAAATAAATTTAGGGGTAGTCAACATAATATAATATTGACATTATACTTGTCTTTTAGATGACCGAGAATAGTTTGTATATAATGTCCTACTCAATAATTAATTATACAGTGAACGGCTAAATTATGGAATATTATCATTATTCCGAGAACCGTCGAGTTTTAAGGGAAATCCCGAAACAGGTCGATTTTTATTGTAAAATGCCCATGTTATAACGTACATGGAGTAGGGATGACGTAACCGGTGTAATGACGTAATCGTTAATTTTTTTAAATAGAAATCGGTATAATGTGACACCTCATTTGAACGAGAATTTAATTATCTATTTAACGACATTACATTTTTAACTAAAATATTTTTTTAAGGGTACGAAAACATTTTTTTAAATTTAAATTCAATCAAATTACAATTAATGCTTGAATCCATGACTTTCTGAAATACTTAAAAAAGCAAAAATAAGTAGAATTAATAATGGACACAAAAAGTTCTCTCATAAACACTGAAACTTTTTGTCATATGTTAATTCAAGCATGTGATAGTGGCATAGTTACTGTAATATTTATTGTCGTAAATGTTTTGATTTTGTGAATTGTTATCAGTTGTCAATTGTAATTTTTACTTTTGAATAGTAAATTATGGCTCACCTGAATGAATCACAACGCATAGAAATATTAATCCTTAGCGGATGCGGAGATAAAAAAAGAACACAGAACGAGGTATGCAATTTATTCAACGCAAAATATCCCGACAGACCCATCAGCCAATCAACAGTAAGTAAAATAGTCCGAAAATTTGGAGAAACTGGGCACGTTCACGTCCAATTTTGCTGGAGACCGGTAAAACCCTTGACGTTCGAGATGCTTATACCATTTTTTGCGCGATCGTATTGAAATAAATTTCAAATAAAAGCCAATGTACCAATTGTACATTTAATTTTAATGTTTCAAATTAATGTTTTTGATTTTTTTGTCCTTTCTGTGAAATTGTTTTTATGCTAATTTATTACTTTTTATATTGTTCTGTTCGGTTCTGTTCATTGAAAAAATATAAATCTTCTTATTTTTTTGTTCCTTTTGTGTAATGAATGAAGTAATATATTATTTAGGACCACTTAAATGTATGTAGGGCTAAGATGTCGGTAAGTAATTTACTTACCGACGTCTGAACGGTAAGTAAATCACTTACCGATGTGTTGGACTTAGAAACCAGTAAACACAACCTACCGTCCTGACAACCGATGCTGTAAATAAACAAAAAAGATCGATCGCGCAAAAAACATATTCCAAACGCTGGGCGTCCTAAAAATGAAGACAATGTGAAACTTGATATTTTATTAAATGTACATTACAATCCTCACAGTAGTTCAACACAAATGGGTGAATATGCTGGAGTTTCCCAAAGATCGGTATTACATATTTTAAAAAAAGAAAAATACCATCCCTACAAAATTCAACTACATAAGGAATTAAACGACGACGATCCCGATCGCCGGCTTCAATTTTCTGAAATTATGCAGGATTTATGTATCCGTAATCCACTTTTCATCAATTAAATCCTTTTTTCCGATGAAGCAACATTTTTTATACATGGTACCGTGAATCGTCAAAATTGCAGATATTGGAGTCAAGAAAACCCGTATTGGATGACTGAGGCACACACGCAATATCCTCAGAAAGTGAATGTATGGGCAGGGATCATCAATGAATCATTGGCCCTTTTTTCTTTGAAAAAAATCTAACAGGAAGACGCTATTCAACTTTTTTGAGAAATCAACTTATACCTGTCCTTGCTAACATGTATCCAAATGCCAATAATCCAAATTTACCTAGTGAAAATATCTGGTTTCAACAAGATGGATCCCCTCCGCATTACGCACGTGAAGTACGTCAATTTTTAAATAATTACTTTCCCGGGAGGTGGATCGGAAGACGAGGTTTCATAGAGTGGCCAGCAAGGTCGCCAGATCTAACACCTCTAGATTTTTCCCTGTGGGCTTACATAAAATCAAAAGTTTATGTCAATAGACCCCAAAACTTACAGGACTTGAAAGATAGAATTAGGCATGAAAAGAGTCTAATTACTCCAGAAGTTATCCGCAATGTACTTGATGAATGTGTCCGTACATTCGCATATTGTCAAGAAACCGATGGATGGCATTTCGAACATTTAATTTAAAATAATTGTTATGCATAATTTGGTTACTTTAAAGTACATTATTAATTAAATCATTAGTTAAAATTTGGTTGAATTTAAATTAAAAAAATTGATTTCGTACTCTTAAAAAAATATTTTAGTTGAAAATGTCATGTCGTTAAATTAGGAATTAAATTCTCGTTCTAATGAGATGTCACATTATACCGATTTCTATTTAAAAAACTTAACGATCACGTCACTACACCTACACCGGTGACGTCATCCCTA
Organism: Lochmaea crataegi; assembly: GCA_947563755.1. Lineage (NCBI taxonomy): Eukaryota > Metazoa > Arthropoda > Insecta > Coleoptera > Chrysomelidae > Lochmaea > Lochmaea crataegi. The sequence goes on from OX387428.1 coordinate 50,360,343, forward strand.
CTTATAACATGGGTATTTTACAACAAAAATCGACCTGTTCGGGATTTCCCTTAAAACTCGACGGTTCTCGAAATAATAATATTCCATAATTTAGCCGTTCACTGTAGAATACTATTAATAAAGAAATGCGCCAGCTCACTGAACTTCCTACCTCATATCTAAACCTTTACTTACGTTAATGTATAAGACTCTCTTAATTCGGCGCAATTAGAGGAGAGTGGTTGACGTGACGCTCTAAAGACGAGAGCATGTATTTGAGAAGAATACTCAGAGTTGAGTAATGTACCAGAAATGTATTTTTCTAACTGTTGCATTCAACAATATAAGCAATTTAACGTTCTACTGAAACTGCAGTGCTGTCAAATCTCGGGACGCTCTAAGCGCGAATAACTATCAAGATAAAATGTATACTCTATATACAACTTAATACTCCTAGCGACTCTGCCGGAGAGTTGCGCGAACTAAATATATTCGAAAACTGTATATTTTCGTTCATTTCATGATCAAAAAAGCGTCCCCCAAAAATTTTGTTGGTAGGTTCGTGACGTAATTTCAAGTCCCTGGACAAATTATTACAAGGGGTGTGCATAGAGCGCTGTATGCACTTGGACGCTCTATTGAATGCGATTTCAGAATGTATGGACGCTTTAACGATAGAAGGATATATATATATATATAGTAATTTATATATATATATATATATATATATATATATATATATATATATATATATATATATAGGATAGTCTTTGCCGACTAATTAGGTAGGATTTTCAAACCAATAAATAACATTAAAATTGCCAATAAAACATGTTTCACGATAAAATCTATTTTTACAAAATTGAAAGACAAAACTCCGATTCTCAATCTATCAAATGTAATATATTGTATACCATGTAAAAACTGTAATAATAAATACATTGGCCACACTAGTCAAAAATTAAAAAGTCGTTTAAGTTTTCATAAAAGTGATTGTAGATTACATCCTGACAGATGTGCATTAGCAGAACATGTAATTGATAAAGACCACGTTATGGATTTTGAATCTGTTAATATTTTAGACATACAAACAAATACTAAAAAAAGACTTTTCTTAGAAATGGCTCACATATCACAAGAACCTTGTACTATTAACAAGAAGAGTGACCATAAGAATCTCAGTGATATTTATCACTACTTACTATCAATGGATCACAATAATAAGATTTCAAATTTCAATTCTTAATCAAAAATTAATTTTTTTAAAAAAACTTTTATAATAATTTGACATTATCATAACCTACACTCTCCATTTTTTGACATAATTTTTATAACTTATTAGAAGAAAAAAATGAAATTGTTTATCTGTCATAATGACAATATTTCAATATTTTTTAAAAAATTCAAATACCAATTTTAGCATTTAATATATATTTACCATTTTATATCAATCCTCAATTTACTGTAACTTGATAATGGAAATAAAAGTTTCCGAAAGCTTGTTAATAATTCCTAAAAGGGAGTAAAATTATTTTTTTAAATTATCATTTTCCATAGTCGTTCAATATATATCTATTTCGAAACAACGTATCAACTTTGTCAAAAATTCTTAGATATTTTGAAAAATTGTAAAAAATGGTCAATAATTGAAAAAAAAATTGAAAAATGGTCAAAAATTGTCAAAAAGGGTAAATAATTGTCAAAATTTTGAAAAATGGACAATAATTGTCAAAAACCGTCAAGAATGGTCAATAATTGTCAAAATTTTGAAAAATTGGTCAATAATTGTCAAAACTATCAAAAATGGTCAATAATAGTCAAAATTATGAAAAAGATGGTTAATAATTATTGTCAAAAATGGCCAATAATTGTTGAAAATTTTGAAAAATGGTCAATAATTTTAAAAAATTGTCAAAAAAGGTCAATAATTGTTAAAATATTGAAAAAAATGGTCAATAATTGTCAAAAATGGTCAATAATTGTCAAAAACTGTCAAAAATGGTCAATAATAGTCAAAATTATGAAAAAAATGGTCAATAATTGTCAAAAATGGTCAACAATTGTTAAAAATTTTAAAAAATGGTCAAAAAAGGTCAATAATTGTCAAAAATAGTCAATAATTGTCAAAAATGGTCAATAAATGTCATAAATGGTCAATAATTATCAAAAATGGTAAAAAATGGTCAATAATTGTCAAAAATGATCAATACTTGTTAAAAATGGTAAATAATTGTCAAAGATTGTTAAATATTTAGAAAATAATCAAAAATGGTCAATAATTGTCAAAAGTTATAACTTTTAATAGCAATTTTCTCTTCCAAAAGCGAAATTTTTTTTTATATGTTCTATAAGCAAAATGGGGGGCTTTTGTAATAAAAAAAAGCGTTACAAAATTCCGAGTGTTGCGAACCGTCTTAGATTCTGACACTTTAAAATAACGAATGTAATCACACGCAATACACTATCTTTCTCTCTCGTCTATCTCTCCCTCTCTCATCTCTCTCTCTCTCCCATCTTTCTTCCTCTCTCTCTCTCTCTCTCTCCCATCTTTCTTCCTCTCTCTCTCTCTCTCTCTCTCTCTCTCTCTCTCTCATATTTCTTTCTCTCTCTCCCAACTATCTCTCTCTCTTTCTCTCCCATCTCTCTCTTTCTTTCCTATCTCTTTCTCTCTCTCATCTCTCTCGTCTCTCTCTCTGTCCCATTTTTTGATCGCATTTTTACTCCATATCAGCTTTCAAAATATATTTATATTCTTCGCCTAAACATCTCAACTATCGATATAGTACCGAAAACTATCGATTTTTTTCGATAGTCAAAAATATCGATAGTTATCGATAAACCATCGATAGTTCTCCATTCCTACTGCTCGGCGGGGTTCGGGCGAATACGACAAACACTATTGTGTTGAATTTCGCCATATTTTTACTCTAGAAAAATTTTTCGCTCTAATTTAACTTCATTTTATCGCAATTTTACATGGTTTTGTATTGAAAAAAAATTACGTGATATTTGTTAAAACCCCCCCTCTCCCCCAAGTGAGATTTGGAAAGATTTTACTTGACCCCCTCCCCTCTTGAACACCTCACGTAATTTATGGACGCCCCCTTAGTAGGAATAATCTGCTCGTCTATCTAATACTCTTCTTTTGGAACTTTTAGTAGTTGCTCCCTTAGTTTACTGAGTACGGATCGTATTTTAAAGAGTTTATCATGACCAGGATTGACGGCTGCAACAACGTCATCATTATTCGCAAAATGCAAAATTCGTTTTATTTCTTCCCATCTGTTGCATCACATAACATCTGAGATCAAGCGGTGGTTCAGGTTCAGGTTCCAATAACTTCTAGAAGTAGGTAATTGCACTATTGACATATAAATACAGGTCCCTATAAACTGTTCGAGCTCCTTTTCAGTAAGATCCAAAGGTTTTTGTGGTCTCGTTTGAGCTGGATATAATATACTTTGGTAAACTATCTCCTTTGTTAGAAAAGATGTAAAAAATGCATAAGGAGAGTCTGCGTTTTCCAATTCAGGTGGCATGTCAGGAGAACCTAGAAATTTTAGATCCTCATCCGACGTGACTAAATTACCTCGCTTCCAAGTAGGATGATTCTTGTTTGTATCTTCTTAAGTTTACGCAACCGTTCGAGAAGAGGTAGATCATTGTCGCTATCGGAACTGTCTTCTAAATCCGTTTCTAAGATGATAATATGTGAGTGATTTTCGTCCATATCATTTTCGTCTTCGTCGTCAGACTCTGGAGCTAATATAACAGGCGGTTCCCCATCTTCTGAAAGTGTTTCGTAGTCACTACCGTCTGGTACATCCATTGGCACACATTTGCTGGCACCATAAAATATTTTTGGATCCATTTTCTAAAATAAACGAAATAAATGTAATGTCCGGAACGCATATTGTGCCATATATGTCCACGAGAGTTTTGGCGAATGTGCATATTGTTCCAAATATGCCACAACAATATTTCTCACCAAAAACAGCAAAAAATGAAGAATTATATGAGTTTACTTGCAGTAATTCCTTCGAGAGACTCTAGTCTTTACGTGGATACTTTTTTGGAATCAAAATCTGCGACATAAACTCGGATGATCGTGGATCAAAATTCATAAAAACTGATAACACCTCTTCACACGGCGGCCATGTGCAAATTTGTATGAAACTTCAATAAAAATATAAATTATTATGTACCTACATAAATTATTTGGAAAATCTTCCATTTCTAGTGATTATTTTACGATTACGTCGAGTTACGAGTGAAAAATAATCGATTATTTTCAATTGCTCGAGTGGTATTTGTAGTATGACAAAACCACGTAGTTTCAAGGTGAACTCTTGGAAATTGGAAATCAACTACAAAAGCTTAGTAAAAAATGTATTGCATGTCTCAATGTCAACTTGTCAATCTGTTAATCTCTATCCCCAGTCATATCATGTCATATTGGAAAGTCTATCAAAATGTCACTGATGTGAAAACGTCTATATAAATGGAGTGTTCCAATATTTCCCTGGAGCATGTTCAGAAATACCACAAATCTTCCCTACAAAGAAATGCTCTAATCCGGTTATCGTCGTGGAAGTTTTCTGTCTCGTGGAGGATTTCGTCTATAAACTTTAGGGTCATTTTTTAAAGGTGAATCTTCTTGTAAATCTAATTCGTCTACGTCAGAGTGGTGGACATCTTTTTAAGTAGATGGTTCACATTGATTTGGGTGGTTTCTAATGGAAAATTTTGAAGTAGAGGGTTGTTCTAGATTTGGAGGAATTCTTAGCGAAAAGTTGGCATTTTGATTTTCATCGGCGTCATCATTGGAAACTGAATTCGGAATAGGCTCGGTTCTTCGTTTTCTTAGCTGCTCGCTATGCTTACGTTGAAGCTGTCCATCTATGTTTACATGATACGAAACAGGACCATTTTGTTTAACAATTTGACCAGCATCTGAACCTTTGGTAAGTGGATTATTTACCCATACAGCTTCGCCTTCATAAAAATTTGTTTGTGGTCTTATAAATTTATCATGATTTTTCTTCTGTCTAATACATTCCATATCGATATTTTTGGCAATATCAGGTTTCAACAATTCAAATTTGCTTCTAAGGTTACGAGCAAACATTAGTTCACTAGGTGTTCTGCTGGTTGATCTTCTAACGGTATTTCTATAAGAAAACAGAAATGGCTGAAGCCTGTCGAATTGACTATTTTGTTGGTCGCTAGATCTCTTTCGTTCTTTAAAGATTCTCACTGTTCGTTCAGCTAATGCATTTGATTTTGGATAATATGGTGTAACCTTTATGTGGGATATTCCATTTTCAGCACAGAAGTCTTCAAAACTGTCGGATGTTAACTGAGGACCATTATCGGTTACTATTATTTTTGGTAAACCAAAACGTGCAAAAGTTTCTTTTAAATCTTTTATGGTAGTTTCTGATGTAATATTTGTCATGCAAATGATTTCCAACCAATGGGTATAAGAATCAATTAGTATCATCCACATTTTGCCCTCAAATGGTCCAGCAAAATCTAGGTGAAGACGCGACCACGGCTCACGAGAGATACCCCAAGAATACAATGGAGATTTCTGATCATTATGTCGTGCTTCTTGGCAGAAAATACATTGTTCAGTCACACTAGTCAAATCCTTGTTTATATTTGGCCAGTAAACATGTAACTTAGCTAATGATTGCATAGCTGTGATACCGGGGTGTCCATCATGTAGCATAGCTAAGATTTTTGATTGTAAAGATGTAGGTATACAAACTCGTCCTTTCCATAAAAGCATGTCTTCCTCAATCAATAACTCATCTCGTTTTTCATAAAAAGTGTGGAAACTACTGTCTTGGCTTTTCTTATCCGGCCAATATGATTTTACAAAGGTCATAACTTTTGAAATGATGTCATCCTTAACCATCTCTGATTTTAAAATTTCTTTCGTTATTGGTAATTTTTGTACACTTAGCCGCAGTAATTTAACATGATTGGGAAACTGAACATAGCTGAAGCAATCCAATGGAAGTCTTGAAAGTGAATCGGCAGGAGAATTTTCTTTCCCAGGTTGGTATTCTATGTTATAGTTGTAACTGTTAAGTGTCATTGCCAAACGTAATAATCGGTTACTTGCAATTTTGGGAGTTTGTCGAGTCTCTCCAAAATTTCTTTCCAAGGGTTTATGGTCCGTTAAGAGGATGAAACGTCTTCCATACAGATACTGGTGAAATTTGGTGACACCGTATACTAAGCCGAACGCCGCCTTGTCTATTGTTGAGTAGTGTTTTTCTGAATACTTAAATGATCTTGAAGCAAACGCGATCGGTTTTAGGCTTCCATCCTTATATTTATGGAAGAGAACCGCTCCTGTACCCATTTTACTTGCGTCACTGGTCACCACCAAAGGTTTATCAGGATCATACCAACGTGTCTTGAGATGTTAAGGTTTATTTAAGGTCATTAACTATGACGGTATATTCGGATGTCCAATGCCACTTTGTATTTTTCCTAAGATTTCGGTGTAAAGGTACACATTTCACATGAAGATTTTCGATGAATCGACCATAATATGTTATGGCTCTTAAAAAGGATCTCAATTGGCTAATATTTTGCGGCAGTGGCATATTCTTAATGGCTTCAATTCGTTCTTCGGTTGGGTGTAAACCATTTTCATCGATTCTATGGCCCAAGTATGTTAATCCGTTCTCAAGAAGCTCACACTTCGACTTTTGAGTCTTAATTCCAGATTACTGTAGCCTTCCTAGAACTTGTCTTAAGTGATAATTGTGTTCTGCCAAATCAAAAGAGGTCACTAATATATCGTCTAAATAGCAAACAACGCCTTCAATTCCAGAAAGGATTTGATCCATAGTACGTTGAAAAAGTGATGGAGCAAAACTTATGCCAAACGGTAGTCTTTTACAACAAAAATAGCCTTTATGAGTAGCAATCACCAAGTACTTTCGTGAATCGGGATGGACCCTCATTTGCAATAAGCATCTTTCAAATTTATTTTTGAAAAATATTTTCCTCCGGATAGTTTGGATGTGATATCTTCAAAACGTGGCAAGGGGTATTCATCAATCTGGACGTGTTGATTAATGGTCACTTTAAAATCGGCGCAAATCCTTATTCTTCCATCGGACTTCATTGCCACAACGACTGGAGAAACCCACTCAATCGGTTGCTGGGTAGTGTCAATATTCTCAAAAAATATTTTGCATTATGACTTGATTTAGGGGTCCTTGTTCTTATTTGGTCAAATGGTAAATTTTGGCTCCGTCTGGAAATGGTACTTTAAAAGCTAAACACCAGTCTAACCCGAAAAGTGGTATATCTTCATACATTTTATCACCATTATTTAAAAAATTGTTATAAACAAATGCGTTGTTTATGAGCTAATCAAAAATTTTTTTTGCGTTATCTATTGGTTGATACAATTTATGATTTTTAGAGAAAAAACGGTTTCTCAAAAAAATGTATTTATTGCTAAAAATTGCTTTTGTTAATTAACAATCTATTTTTGCGACTAAATATTAAAATTAAGAAACCATTTTTTCTCTAAAAATCATAAATTCTATTGTTCTTTCGGATTATATAAAAAAATTCTTGATTAATTTTTTATTTGTTAATTTAATAAACAATTTGTTATAAACAAATTATTTTTTCCGTATATTTTTTTTTAATTTTGTTATGAAAACAGCCATGTGCTGTTTTTTACGAAACATTTTTTTTCTATTTTTTAAATAACTTAATATTTTTGTGCCTTGAAAATTTTTTTTTTTCATCATTTCTTTTGCTTTTATAATTGAAATAACTTTGTAAATATGGCAGATACGGCAACAATACTCCAAGTCTTTTTTATTAATCATCAATTAAGTAACAATTTAAGCTTTTAATTGAAGCTCTAGCTCTATTTTTTATTTAATTATTGACTGTTATTTATAAAAAAAAATTGTAATTTTTTTTCATACTTTTCTATTCTAAAACCTTATTATCTCTATATTATCTATCATTAAATTATGAGGTTTCCATGACTTGCATTTTTAGTAGTTTAGCTATCATTAAAAATCAATCAAAGCCATATTTACGTAAAAAACAGCACATGGCTGTTTTCATAACAAAATTTAGAAAAATATATTCGGAAAAAATAATTTGTTTATAACAAATTATTTATTAAATAAACACATAAAAAATTAATCAAGAATTTTTTTCATATAATCCGAAAGAACAATAGAATTTATGATTTTTAGAGAAAAAATGGTTTTTTAATTTTTTTTAGCGACAAATAAATTTTTTTAAGAAACCGTTTTTTTCTCTAAAAATCATAAATTGTATCAACCAATAGATTACGCAAAAAAAAAATTTGACTAGCTCATCAACAATGCATTTCTTTATAACAATTTTTTAAACAATGGTGATAAAAAATAAAAAAATATATTTTTATGTATCTTTTAACATTTAAAAATCGAAACATTCAAGATATAAAAAAACAAAATTAATTAATTACTTTTTTGTAATTTTTAATTTTTTTCGTATTTTCAATAGTTAATAAAAAAGTGGAAAATCAAAATTTTCGAATTTTTCCAACGGTGATCTATTTATTAGCCTATTAAGAATAACTCCACAAAGTAAAAAAAATCTTAAGGTTTTAGTTTAATAATTATCGCGGTTTTTCTGTTAACATTTAATGTAGAAAAAATTGTTAATTAACAAATGGATAAATAATGGAAAAATTGGGATACAAATTTTTTAACCGCGGATTATTGTTTATTTATGTATCCCAATAGTACTTGCATTTTATTATTCCTTAATATTCATATTTAATATGTTTAAATAATTTTTTAAGTTAATCTGGCCGAGTGACGGACCGCGCGTGAAAGTGAGACTACCCGGTTTTGGCTCTATTTTCAGGGATCTGTAAAAATTATAAATATTGGAGTTACAGTTCCGGGAGTCGCAACTTTTTTTTAGTAAATTCAATGATCTTTTTAGATCTTTTTTTTTAATTTCCAATATCTTCAATAGTTTTCGAGATATTTTAAAAAAAACTAAACCCCCACTTTTTTTTACTATATTGTTTATAACTTTTGCAATTTTTTTCGGCCCCTTTCGGAACCTTTCCTTAAACTATCTACATAACAATCCGAATCGAATGACACCTTGATCGTAATTTTCGGTGAATATACAAAAATTTTTAGGAAAATCGTACATGTGAACAAGACTATTTTAATATTTTATTAATTGAAAAAAATTATTACAAAAGTCGACAACAACTTTCAATGTGAGAATCTTACAAAACTATTATTGATAAGTACATACTATGGATACATTATTTACCATTGCAACCAATGGAAGGCGCTCTACGCACTTTTCTCAACACTATTATCTATTGAATACCACACAAAAGTTCTATAAATTAAATAATAATTTTCCAGGCCTTTTCTCAAACCTGTTGCCATTTGGCAATATCCTCTCGAGCCCTTCGGGCACTCGTATCTATTGCCTGGCGAAAAGTTTTCTAAAATCGGTCAAATTATTTTCAATGTATTCTCACTCTCTTATGATATTACTGCAGAGAATATTAAAATTCACTTCGAAAATGTCATCCATAAGGGGAAGCTTTTCAGGTTGAATCAGCTGTCAACCGTGACTTTAAACTTAAGTCGACGGATATAAACCTAATAGGGATGCAAATACTGTTGAAAAAGTATACCGAATAAAAACAAAATGTTATAAATCACTTTCAAAAAATTTCAACAAAACGCTTCGTTTATTTGAAATCAACGAATCGTACGCCAACCTCCGGATTTTCAAAAGAATATTTCGAAAGCACACGGTGCTTCTTCAAAATGGAAGTGATAACAACCGTATCAAATAAATTCATACACCGAACGACAAATTTATGTGTATGTGTGTGTGTGTCTCGCTTTGAGGATAAAAAAAATTGTAAGTATAAATTATTTATTCAACATTATTTTTCTTTTCTGTGTGGACCACACGCGCATATTAAGTGCAGACAAGCATATAGTGCATAATTTATTTTAAAACATCTACCGCTTGCCGATGTATAACGATGAAGTTTTGATTTTTTTGTCGCTCTTCCTGTTAAATTGTTGGGTTACTGGATACAGGGATACTAATACTGATGAAAATATGTTTTTGGTTCTTTATACCCGTAATATGCAACTTCTAGTGATTTTTCTTAACAATTTGTTATTTTGTACGACTCTCGATTTCTTTCTAGGTCTACTTAAACTTGCCCTTTGCAATATTTCTCGGACTCAAGGGCGTACCCAGGAACAAAACTAGGGGGGCTAGAAGGGTTAAGGTACCCATGTGTGGACGCTGCTGGTCTTTCCAGCACTCAGTCAGAGATTGCAAAGGACCAGATAGGTGGGGAACAACAAAGCATACATTATATTATTCAGGAGTGAAACCAGAACAAAGGTCAAAGGAGGGTGTAGGAATAATCGTTACAGAAGAAATAAAGCAAAAGGTATAAAATTTAAGGCAGTCGACTCGTTGTTAGTATAAAATTATATGAAATAATTAATTTCATACAAATATATGGGCCAGTAGAAGGATCGGCAGAGGAAGAAATTTTAGAATTCTATATACAATTGCAAAGAGTTTTAGATGAAGTAAGGGAGGAAAACGAAAAGACAATAATTATGGGAGATTGGAATAGCAGGGTAGGAAATGATTACAATAGAGGAATGGGTTGTATGGGAAAACATGGAGAAGACACAATTAACAGAAACGGACTAAAAATGATAGATTTTTGCAGAAGGAATGATCTAATAATAGGAAATACGATGTGGGAACAACAACTTAATGATAAATACACGCTTGTGGCAGAAGAAAGAAATGCTAAAAGCCTGATAGACTATATAACATATACACAAAACCTAACAGAAGTAATACAAGAAATTGAAACAAAGAAAGAAGCAGAAATTGGATCTAACCACAGATTAGTAGTGGCAATTTGGCTAGTGGAATTAATCAAAAAAGAAGCTACTATAGACTACAGTAAACTAGCAACACATAAAATTAAAAATAAAGATATCGAGAAAAAATACCAAAATGAGACGAACAAAGAATTCGATAAACTGGAGAAAGAAAAAACAGATTGGACACTTGAAGAACGATGGGTCGCCTTTAAAGAAACGCTATTAACAGCAACAGAGAAGACATGTGGAAAAATTAAATATAATAAAAATATAAAAAGGACTAGCTGGTGTAATAACGAAATTAAAATAGCGGTCAAAGAAAAGAAGACGGCGTGGAAAAAATATATCACATCAAAATCTCATGTGGACAAAGAAGAATATGACAGGAAGAAAACTATTGTAAAAAGAGCCGTCAAAAAATCAAAACGTGACTCATGGAAGAAATTCGGAGAAGAAATAACAGATCTACATAAGATGGATAACAGGAAATTTTGGACAAGAATAAAAAGATTGAGAGAAAATAAATATAAAGATATTAGAGCAATAAAAAATCGCCACGGCCAAGTACAAACGGAAATGGAAGAAACATTAAAAACATGGAAAGAATACTATTCAGAGCAATTCCAAACATTAACATCGGAAGATATAACAACAGTAAAAGAAGAAATCGACCAGCTACAAGGAATCCAAAAAGAAGAGATAGATCAAGTAATACAAGAAATCAAAATAGGCAAGGCTAACGGAGAAGATGAGATAGCGCCAGAGATGATTAAATCTTTGGGGGAAAGAGGAAAGGAATGGATATGGAAGGTATGCAAAGAAGCATGGGTACAACAAAAAATTCCAAGGGAATGGGAAAATAACTTGATAATGCTCATCTTTAAAAAGGGAGATCAGACACAATGTGGGAATTACAGAGCAATATGTTTGGCCCAAACTAGCTATAAAGTATATACAAAAATAATAGAAAAAAGATTAAGAGAATATGTAGAACCAAAATTAGGAGAAGAGGGAGCTTTTAGACCTGGAAGACATACAAATGATAATATTTATATACTGAGGAATATAATCGAAAGAAAAATAGAAGAAGGAGAAGAAATGTACCTTAGATTTATAGATCTAAAAGCAGCCTTTGATACAGTAGATAGAAGGGAAGTATGGAGAACCCTGGAGGAATTGGAGGTTCCACCCACCTTAATAAATATAATTAAAAGTGTATACGAGACAGTTAGAGCCAAGGTACAAATTGCAGGGCAAAGGTCAGAAGAATTTAAAATGTACATAAATAAAACAAAAGTGATAATAATAAATGAAAGACAACTAGGTAATCAAAATAATAAAGAGATTAACTGCAAAAACCAGACGCTAGAAAGAGTAACAACATTTGAATATTTGGGAAGTATAGTAACGGAAGATGGAAAAATAGATGCAGAAATAACAAACAGAGCAAATAAATCAACAAAAATTTACTACTCTCTAAATAAAACAATTCTTGGACATAAAGATATAGACTTGGAAGTGAAAATGAAAATTCATAATATGATAACAGTTCCTACAATATTATATGCAAGTGAAAATTGGACTGTGCGGAAAAAGGACGAAACTAGAATAAACGCCATAGAAATGAAACATCTAAGAAGAATTGCAGCGAAAACTAAATGGGATAGGATTAGAAATGACGTCATTAGAGAGACAACTAAACAGGAACTGGTAACTGGTAAAATAAAAAAGAGACAACTTGGCTGGTATGGTCATATGGTAAGAATGGAACCAAATAGGTTAAAGAAAATAATGGAGATTGGGAAACCGGTCAAAAAACAAAGGGGTAGGTTTAGAAGGAAATGGTTAGACCAAATACAAGAGATGGGTTTAGAAAGAGGAAAGACCATAGCAGAAATGAAAAACCTTGCAAGAGACAGAAAGGCATGGAAGAAATGGGTACAGGACATGGAATCCACATCCGACGCCTGAAAGGTCAAAAGGATCTAGAAAAAAAGAAGAAGATTCAGAAGTGGGACATAAAGCAGGAACATATAAGTGTCAGGAATTCAGGAAGGCGCTTAAAGAAGCAAGGAGCAGGGGCAGAGTGAGCGACCTAATTAACTATAGGGCGCCAGCTGCAAATTTAGACAAGGAGGAAAAAATCTGTGAAAAATACGAAGGAGTAAACTCAGGAACGGATGGTGCAATGGAGATAAACCCAGATCCCCAAAGCTCCATTATTCATTGTTAAAGTACTTCAACGTAACAATATTGAAAGATTCCACAAGGAGAGGACAGAAACGGACCTTAATTTGGGTACATCAGTCAACCCCATAAATTTCCTAGCCTTGATAACTGAAAGTAGTTTCTCACATTCACATAGTTTCTATCATTAAAACCAAAGAGAAGAAGGAAAGAGGAAGACAGAATAAGGAGAACAACATAATTACCAAACTGTACAAGCGAACAGGCGACAATCCACGGGTGTTATGCCTGAACGACGGTTCCAGGCACCTGGTGGAACAGAGAGGGGTGGAATGTTTAGTGAGTAGGGCCACGGCGAGTCTCACACTATGTAATGGTCGCAGACAGCCTCGGTTGTAGGAATGGAGAACTATCGATAGTCCCGAATATCGATATTTATCGTTAGTGCTATTTTTACTATCGATTATTATCGATAGTTTTACAATCGGTAACATCCTTGTACGATTTTTGTCAACGTATCAACTTTGTCAAAAATTGTCAAAAATGGTCAAGCATGGTCAAAATTTTGAAAAATTGTTAAAAATGGACGATAATTTTCAAAAATTTTGAAAAATGGTCAATAATTGTCAAAAAATGGTCAATGATTGTTAAAAACTGTCAATAATTGTCCAAAATTATCAAAAATTGTTAAAAATGGTCAATAATTGTCAAAAACCGCCAAAAGGGGTCGGTAATTGTCAAAATTTTGAAAAATGGTCAAAAAAGGTCAATAGTTGTCAAAAACTGTCAAAAAGGGTAAACAATTGTCAAAATTTTGAAAAATCGTCAATAATTTTGAAAGATGGTCAAAAAATGTCAAAAAATGTCAAAAATTGTTAAAAATTGTCAAAAATTGTCAAAAATGGCAATAATCGTCAAAAATAGTCGATAATTGTCAAAAATGGTCTATAATTGTTAAAATTTTGAAAAATGGTCAATAATTGTCAAAATTTCGAAAAATTATTAAAAATGGTCAATAATTGTAAAAAATGGTCAATGACTGTCAAAAACTGTCAATAATTGTCAAAAATTATCAAAAATGGTCAATAATTTTCAAAATTTTGGAAGATGGTCAAAAAAGGTTAATAATTGTCAAAAGCTGTCAAAAATGGTCGATAATAATGTCAAAAATTGTCAGAAATTGAAAAAAAATTGGCGGATTTTTAGTACCTTTTAATAGCAATTTTCTGTTCCAAAAGTGAATTTTTTCCTTTTAAAATGTTCTATAAACAATGGGGGGCTTTCTAATAAGAAAAAAAAGCGTTACAAAATTCCGAGGGTCGCGATCGTTACCGAATCCTTCTTAGATTCTGACAGTTCAAAATAATGATTGTACTCTCACGCAATACACTCTCTTTCTCTCCCGTCTTTCTATTCCTTCTCTCTCGCTCTCCCATCTCTCTCTTTCCTGTCTCTCTCTTTTTTCCTCTCTTTCTCTCTCTTTTTTCCTCTCTTTCTCTCTCCCATCGCTCTCCCTCTTTCTTCCTTCCCTCTCTCTCTCTCATCTTTGTTTCTCTCTCTCCCATCTCTCTTATCTTTATTTCTCTCTCTCTCCCATCTCTCCTTCATATTTCTTTCTCTGTCCCATCTTTCTCTCTCCCATTTCTTCCCATCTCTCTCTCTTTCCTATCTCTCACTCTTTCCTATCTCTCACTCTTTTTCACTCTCTCCCTCCCATCTATCTCTCTCTCTCATCTCTCTCTGTCTGTCCCATTTTTTGATCGCATTCAATTCCATATCATCTTTCAAAATATATTTATGTTCTTCACCTAAACATCTCAACTATCGATAGTACCGAGAACTATCGATTTTTTTCGATAGTCAAAAATAACGATAGTTAGATAGTAGTTATCGATAAACCATCGATAGTTCTCCATTCCTACTCGGTTGTCTGGGTCCTGTAGGCGGCTACACACATAACTGTACACTTGACAAGTATGCTTGTACAAGTTTTTTGTGCATGTACAATTGAAAACTGCGTCGGCACCATACGATGCAAGTATTTGTACAGTTAATTCAAGAACAATGAATGACGACGACGTGCTCGCCTTGGCTGCGTTTATATTGATTGTTAAAAATAAGAGCAAGAAAAAACGCAGCATCTGGTGTAAACAATGGTTGATGAAAAAGAATATTTACTCACATACAAACCTTTTGAAGGAATTTAAAATATATCCTCGTGATTGGCACAATTATCTAAGAATGGACGAAGAAACCTACCTAAACCTGTTGTCTCTCTTCATCCTCATCATTAAAAAGACAGACACAATTATGAG
This sequence comes from Lochmaea crataegi, assembly GCA_947563755.1. NCBI lineage: Eukaryota > Metazoa > Arthropoda > Insecta > Coleoptera > Chrysomelidae > Lochmaea > Lochmaea crataegi. The sequence goes on from OX387428.1 coordinate 50,375,776, forward strand.
GAAGGCTCATGAAAGGTTAACCGCGACTTTGCGCTTTCTCGCAACAGGAAGAAGCTATGAGGATTTAAAGTACTCTACCATATCACGATACGCATTTTCTTCTATTTCATGCAATTTTAGAATTAACTTTTTATATGCTTTATTATGGTAATCTTTTGATTTAATGCGCCACAAACACGTTTCTTCTTGATAAATTTGAATAAACTCTTCTAAAATATCACGATATTGTTTCTTGCTCGCCATATTTACAGTCCTCTACAGTGATCAAATAGAAACGTTGTTCATTCAGGTTTGCACAAGTCTTTCCTGACCATACACATATTCATGTACGCTTGCGCTAGCGCTGCTTGTTCAAGTATGCAGTATAGAAATTCAAACAATTTTCATGTGACTTGTACATGCAAAGACTTGCTCAAGTTTTTCCATACACACTTTCAAGTTTACATGCACAAAAAACTTGTACAAGCATACTTGTCAAGTGTACAGTTATGTGTGTAGCCGTCTACAGGACCCAGACAACCGAGTAGGAATGGAGAACTATCGATGGTTTAATGTTATAAATGAAACTAACTGTTTCTAATTAATTCCACTATTTAATTATCAATATCCTTTAATAATTTTCATAAATCTTTCAATTAAATAGTGGAATTAATTAGAAACAGTTAGTTTCATTTATAACATTAATATGAGTAGATTCCACAAAGTAAGGGTCCAAACAGTAAATTCTATCGATGGTTTATCGATAACTATCGTTATTTTTGACTATCGAAAAAAATCGATAGTTCTCGGTACTATCGATAGTTGAGATGTTTAGGTGAAGAACATAAATATATTTTGAAAGCTGATATGGAATTAAATGCGATCAAAAAATGGGACAGAGATAGAGAAAGAAAGATGAGAGAGAGAAAGAAAGATGAGAGAGAGAAAAAGAGAGAGAGATAGGAAAGAGAGAGAGATGGGAAGAGATGGGAGAGAGAGAAAGATGGGACAGAGAAAGAAATATGAGAGAGAGAGATGGGAGAGAGAGAGGAAGAGAGAGATGGGAGAGAGAGAAACAAATATGAGAGAGAGAGGGATGGAAGAAAGAGGGAGAGCGATGGAAGAAAGAGGGAGAGCGATGGGAGAGAGAGAGGTATGAGAGAGAGGTGGGAGAGAGAAAGAGAGGAAAAAAGAGAGAGACAGGAAAGGGAGAGATGGGAGAGCGAGAGAGAAGGAAGAAAAAGACGGGAGAGAAAGAGAGTGTATTGCGTGAGAGTACAATCATTATTTTCAACCACCCTGGGAGCGACGTATTGGCTACATCGTGGTGATGAGTTTTGCTAGGGTGTAGACAATAGGCCGACGGAAAAAAAGGTTGTAAAAGGTGAATGAAACCAAAATTTTAAGAAAATTATGTATAAATTATACCAGTGCTTTATCAACTAAGTTATTACAATTATTTGCTTGAAATAAAAATGTATTCTAGTTATATGTCTTATACTATTATCATTTGTTTTGGATTTGTAGAAAACTTTTTCAAAACTATTGTTTCAATCCAGTCCTGATTTTCCTTAAGGAATTCACGATGGATTCAGATAGGTGGGGAACAACAAAGCATACATTATATTATTCAGGAGTGAAACCAGAACAAAGGTCAAAGGAGGGTGTAGGAATAATCGTTACAGAAGAAATAAAGCAAAAGGTATAAAATTTAAGGCAGTCGACTCGTTGTTAGTATAAAATTATATGAAATAATTAATTTCATACAAATATATGGGCCAGTAGAAGGATCGGCAGAGGAAGAAATTTTAGAATTCTATATACAATTGCAAAGAGTTTTAGATGAAGTAAGGGAGGAAAACGAAAAGACAATAATTATGGGAGATTGGAATAGCAGGGTAGGAAATGATTACAATAGAGGAATGGGTTGTATGGAAAAACATGGAGAAGACACAATTAACAGAAACGGACTTAAAATGATAGATTTTTGCAGAAGGAATGATCTAATAGTAGGAAATACGATGTGGGAACAACAACTTAATGATAAATACACGTTTGTGGCAGAAGAAAGAAATGCTAAAAGCCTGATAGACTATATAACATATACACAAAACCTAACAGAAGTAATACAAGAAATTGAAACAAAGAAAGAAGCAGAAATTGGATCTAACCACAGATTAGTAGTGGCAATTTGGCTAGTGGAATTAATCAAAAAAGAAGCTACTATAGACTACAGTAAACTAGCAACACATAAAATTAAAAATAAAGATATCGAGAAAAAATACCAAAATGAGACGAACAAAGAATTCGATAAACTGGAGAAAGAAAAAACAGATTGGACACTTGAAGAACGATGGGTCGCCTTTAAAGAAACGCTATTAACAGCAACAGAGAAGACATGTGGAAAAATTAAATATAATAAAAATATAAAAAGGACTAGCTGGTGTAATAACGAAATTAAAATAGCGGTCAAAGAAAAGAAGACGGCGTGGAAAAAATATATCACATCAAAATCTCATGTGGACAAAGAAGAATATGACAGGAAGAAAACTATTGTAAAAAGAGCCGTCAAAAAATCAAAACGTGACTCATGGAAGAAATTCGGAGAAGAAATAACAGATCTACATAAGATGGATAACAGGAAATTTTGGACAAGAATAAAAAGATTGAGAGAAAATAAATATAAAGATATTAGAGCAATAAAAAATCGCCACGGCCAAGTACAAACGGAAATGGAAGAAACATTAAAAACATGGAAAGAATACTATTCAGAGCAATTCCAAACATTAACATCGGAAGATATAACAACAGTAAAAGAAGAAATCGACCAGCTACAAGGAATCCAAAAAGAAGAGATAGATCAAGTAATACAAGAAATCAAAATAGGCAAGGCTAACGGAGAAGATGAGATAGCGCCAGAGATGATTAAATCTTTGGGGGAAAGAGGAAAGGAATGGATATGGAAGGTATGCAAAGAAGCATGGGTACAACAAAAAATTCCAAGGGAATGGGAAAATAACTTGATAATGCTCATCTTTAAAAAGGGAGATCAGACACAATGTGGGAATTACAGAGCAATATGTTTGGCCCAAACTAGCTATAAAGTATATACAAAAATAATAGAAAAAAGATTAAGAGAATATGTAGAACCAAAATTAGGAGAAGAGGGAGCTTTTAGACCTGGAAGACATACAAATGATAATATTTATATACTGAGGAATATAATCGAAAGAAAAATAGAAGAAGGAGAAGAAATGTACCTTAGATTTATAGATCTAAAAGCAGCCTTTGATACAGTAGATAGAAGGGAAGTATGGAGAACCCTGGAGGAATTGGAGGTTCCACCCACCTTAATAAATATAATTAAAAGTGTATACGAGACAGTTAGAGCCAAGGTACAAATTGCAGGGCAAAGGTCAGAAGAATTTAAAATGTACATAAATAAAACAAAAGTGATAATAATAAATGAAAGACAACTAGGTAATCAAAATAATAAAGAGATTAACTGCAAAAACCAGACGCTAGAAAGAGTAACAACATTTGAATATTTGGGAAGTATAGTAACGGAAGATGGAAAAATAGATGCAGAAATAACAAACAGAGCAAATAAATCAACAAAAATTTACTACTCTCTAAATAAAACAATTCTTGGACATAAAGATATAGACTTGGAAGTGAAAATGAAAATTCATAATATGATAACAGTTCCTACAATATTATATGCAAGTGAAAATTGGACTGTGCGGAAAAAGGACGAAACTAGAATAAACGCCATAGAAATGAAACATCTAAGAAGAATTGCAGCGAAAACTAAATGGGATAGGATTAGAAATGACGTCATTAGAGAGACAACTAAACAGGAACTGGTAACTGGTAAAATAAAAAAGAGACAACTTGGCTGGTATGGTCATATGGTAAGAATGGAACCAAATAGGTTAACTAAGAAAATAATGGAGATTGGGAAACCGGTCAAAAAACAAAGGGGTAGGTTTAGAAGGAAATGGTTAGACCAAATACAAGAGATGGGTTTAGAAAGAGGAAAGACCATAGCAGAAATGAAAAACCTTGCAAGAGACAGAAAGGCATGGAAGAAATGGGTACAGGACATGGAATCCACATCCGACGCCTGAAAGGTCAAAAGGATCTAGAAAAAAAGAAGACGATTCAGAAGTGGGACATAAAGCAGGAACATATAAGTGTCAGGAATTCAGGAAGGCGCTTAAAGAAGCAAGGAGCAGGGGCAGAGTGAGCGACCTAATTAACTATAGGGCGCCAGCTGCAAATTCAGACAAGGAGGAAAAAATCTGTGAAAAATACGAAGGAGTAAACTCAGGAACGGATGGTGCAATGGAGATAAACCCAGATCCCCAAAGCTCCATTATTCATTGTTAAAGTACTTCAACGTAACAATATTGAAAGATTCCACTAGGAGAGGACAGAAACGGACCTTAATTTGGGTACATCAGTCAACCCCATAAATTTCCTAGCCTTGATAACTGAAAGTAGTTTCTCACATTCACATAGTTTCTATCATTAAAACCAAAGAGAAGAAGGAAAGAGGAAGACAGAATAAGGAGAACAACATAATTACCAAACTGTACAAGCGAACAGGCGACAATCCACGGGTGTTATGCCTGAACGGCGGTTCCAGGCACCTGGTGGAACAGAGAGGGGTGGAATGTTTAGTGAGTAGGGCCACGGCGAGTCTCACACTATGTAATGGTCGCAGACAGCCTCGGTTGTAGGAATGGAGAACTATCGATAGTCCCGAATATCGATATTTATCGTTAGTGCTATTTTTACTATCGATTATTATCGATAGTTTTACAATCGGTAACATCCTTGTACGATTTTTGTCAACGTATCAACTTTGTCAAAAATTGTCAAAAATGGTCAAGCATTGTCAAAATTTTGAAAAATTGTTAAAAATGGACGATAATTGTCAAAAATTTTGAAAAATGGTCAATAATTGTCAAAAAATGGTCAATGATTGTTAAAAACTCAATAATTGTCCAAAATTATCAAAAATTGTTAAAAATGGTCAATAATTGTCAAAAACCGCCAAAAGGGGTCGGTAATTGTCAAAATTTTGAAAAATGGTCAAAAAAGGTCAATAGTTGTCAAAAACTGTCAAAAAGGGTAAACAATTGTCAAAATTTTGAAAAATCGTCAATAATTTTGAAAGATGGTCAAAAAATGTCAAAAATTGTTAAAAATTGTCAAAAATTGTCAAAAATGGCAATAATCGTCAAAAATAGTCGATAATTGTCAAAAATGGTCTATAATTGTTAAAATTTTGAAAAATGGTCAATAATTGTCAAAATTTCGAAAAATTATTAAAAATGGTCAATAATTGTAAAAAATGGTCAATGACTGTCAAAAACTGTCAATAATTGTCAAAAATTATCAAAAATGGTCAATAATTGTCAAAAACTGCCAAAAATGGTCAATAATTTTCAAAATTTTGGAAGATGGTCAAAAAAGGTTAATAATTGTCAAAAGCTGTCAAAAATGGTCGATAATAATGTCAAAAATTGTCAGAAATTGAAAAAAAATTGGCGGATTTTTAGTACCTTTTAATAGCAATTTTCTGTTCCAAAAGTGAATTTTTTCCTTTTAAAATGTTCTATAAACAATGGGGGGCTTTCTAATAAGAAAAAAAAGCGTTACAAAATTCCGAGAGTCGCGATCGTTACCGAATCCTTCTTAGATTCTGACAGTTCAAAATAATGATTGTACTCTCACGCAATACACTCTCTTTCTCTCCCGTCTTTCTATTCCTTCTCTCTCGCTCTCCCATCTCTCTCTTTCCTGTCTCTCTCTTTTTTCCTCTCTTTCTCTCTCTTTTTTCCTCTCTTTCTCTCTCCCATCGCTCTCCCTCTTTCTTCCTTCCCTCTCTCTCTCTCATCTTTGTTTCTCTCTCTCCCATCTCTCTTATCTTTATTTCTCTCTCTCTCCCATCTCTCCTTCATATTTCTTTCTCTGTCCCATCTTTCTCTCTCTCCCATTTCTTCCCATCTCTCTCTCTTTCCTATCTCTCACTCTTTCCTATCTCTCACTCTTTCCTATCTCTCACTCTTTTTCACTCTCTCCCTCCCATCTATCTCTCTCTCTCATCTCTCTCTGTCTGTCTCATTTTTTGATCGCATTCAATTCCATATCATCTTTCAAAATATATTTATGTTCTTCACCTAAACATCTCAACTATCGATAGTACCGAGAACTATCGATTTTTTTCGATAGTCAAAAATAACGATAGTTAGATAGTAGTTATCGATAAACCATCGATAGTTCTCCATTCCTTCTCGGTTGTCTGGGTCCTGTAGGCGGCTACACACATAACTGTACACTTGACAAGTATGCTTGTACAAGTTTTTTGTGCATGTACAATTGAAAACTGCGTCGGCACCATACGATGCAAGTATTTGTACAGTTAATTCAAGAACAATGAATGACGACGACGTGCTCGCCTTGGCTGCGTTTATATTGATTGTTAAAAATAAGAGCAAGAAAAAACGCAGCATCTGGTGTAAACAATGGTTGATGAAAAAGAATATTTACTCACATACAAACCTTTTGAAGGAATTTAAAATATATCCTCGTTATTGGCACAATTATCTAAGAATGGACGAAGAAACCTACCTAAACCTGTTGTCTCTCTTCATCCTCATCATTAAAAAGTCAGACACAATTATGAGGAAGGCTCATGAAAGGTTAACCGCGACTTTGCGCTTTCTCGCAACAGGAAGAAGCTATGAGGGTTCAAAGTACTCTACCATATCACGATACGCATTTTCTTCTATTTCATGCAATTTTAGAATTAACTTTTTATATGCAGCCCTTCTTTTCCCTTTATTATGGTAATCTTTTGATTTAATGCGCCACAAACACGTTTCTTCTTGATAAATTTGAATAAACTCTTCTAAAATATCACGATATTGTTTCTTGCTCGCCATATTTACAGTCCTCTACAGTGATCAAATAGAAACGTTGTTCATTCAGGTTAGAAGATATACTGAGCCGGTTCTAGGACAGTTTGGTAACCTGTCCATCCGGTTCTCCAAACTCGATGGTCATGTATCCGAAGAAGTGGTGGACAATGACCAGAGGGGTTGTACAAGAAGTGGTCGACTATGACCAGAGGGTGTACAAGAATTGAGAAAGAAGAAGAGATCAAGAGATAAGCGATAAGTTTTGCAATTATACAGGGGAGTATTGAAAGTGTGGTCTGAAGAGATCGTCAATGACCAGAGGGGTTGTACAAGAAGTGATCGACAATGACCAGAGGGCGTACAAGAATTGAGAAAGAAGAAGAGATCAAGAGATAAGCGGTTTTACAATTATACTGCATTGAAAGTGTGATCTAAAGAGATGACCAGAAGGGTAAGAAGTGGTCGACAATGACCAGAGGGTGAGAAAGAAGAAGAACCGGTTTTACAAATATACAAGGAGTATCTAAAGTATTATCCGAAGAAGTCGACAATGACCAGAAGGTCAGAAGAAGAGATCAAGAGATAACCGGTTTTACAAATATACAAGGATTATCGAAAGTATCGTCCGAAGAAGAAGTCGACAATGACCAGAAGGTCAGTCCGAAGAAGTCGACAATGACCAGAAGGTGTGACCTCATCCATAGAAATTTACCAGAAGTTTTTAAAAATTTTTTTTAGAATCTGTGGGTATTTGAACCCGGGACTTTTATTTCCAAGTCCGGCATACATTCCACTGTGCTACCAAAGCATCTTATATGACACGTCTAAGATATGTAAGACAAGAAGCGAAACATGTGTGTTGTGTTGTCTACCCAAGCGGTGTTATGAGTAGAGACGAGCCTCGCCTAGCCTCAATATTAAAAAACTTTGACATTTTAAAAAGCATTTTATTAACTTTTACAATTATTTAATTATTCCAAAAAAATAAAATGATCAAGTTGTTTTCTGTACCGACCTTTATCGATATTACAATCCTTAAATATCGATATAAAACCATATGGAGATTTCCAACATGAAGAACACAAATTTTTAAATTGTTCAAAAGTCATATCTGTACCAATATGGTCATTGTAGATATGTTTCAAATGCATGTCGTCTTGCTTAAAAACAATCAAAACATTGGAATTGTCTCTAATTAAGTGTTTGGGAATTTTTGCATAACTTTGATTCAGATAAAAAGGATCCACCATGGAATGTCGAGACATACTAAAATATTCTCTAATCACATCTTGATTATCACAGGCGACATCATCGAAAATAAATATTGAATTTGGCTTAGCCTCAGAAGGATGCATTATATTTGTACTACCACTAAAAGTAAAGAATCCAATTCCTTTAATAGGTGTTAATAAATTTTCCAAATACTTATACTTTGATTGACAGAGAGACTTTGAGTAAACGTAGATATTTTCAAATTTCAGTCCATTATTGTGTTCAATAAGATTTATCATTAGATTTGTTTTACCGCAATTTGATGGTCCCACAATTATGCATCTTATTGTCGAAGGAAACAATTCACCATGTTTTTTAAATTTACTCGTATTAAATTCTTCAAGCATATTATTTTCAACATCTAACGTAGTTTTCTGCTTTATTACCTTCATTGTCTTCTTGTTAACAACTGAGTGTCTTATATGTAATAAAAGTCAATATAAATGAAAAAAATTATTTTATTTTACAATATTTATACCAATAATATAAATAAAACATTTTCCAAAGCACAATGATTCTGACTAGATGTATGATTACAACATTGATGTGATTGAAAAATACTCTTTGCTTTATGATAAGATAACATCGTATGATTTTCTTCCAGATTAATAATTTTATTGGCAATGAAAGCTTCCAAATATTTTTTGACGGCACCATTTCTCACTAAAATGTCATCATCAAAGACATAACTTTGAATATATTTGGAAATTTGTTCATAAGGCAACTCATCATCGTCATTCCAGGATGTTAAATCTAACCCATGATCATTTTCTGTTCGAAACTGTTTAAGAAAATACGAATTGAGAATTTTTTCTGTTACAGGCAGTTTAACCAGTCTATGTATATGTTGATCACTTTCAACACAAATAATTGCAATTTCTCTGCATAAAAAAATATTCTCTTCAGGAGAAGTAAAACCAACTACATCAACAATAAACATTGTGAACGAATGAATTTATCTCCTGCTTTTACTCTCTATATATGTATATATATATATCCCCTCTCCATTGCCTAGATAACATTATTTTTACCAATCCAGCTATTATGTGAATGATCAAATCCCAACCATTTCACAAAAACCTGATTTCCTTTTCTCTTTAATACTTTTTCCACTAGGTAAGTGTCTGGATATTTTACTTTTTGCAATTGTTCATTGTAAAAACCTCCAAGAATATCTTTTCCCTGATAATCTTTTAATAAATAAGTAACTGGATTAGTGTACTTTACCTGTCTAATGATAAAAATTTCCGACGACCAATTAGATTCATATTTTCTGTCAAAAATTCCTCTTACTTTTGATATTCGAACATGGTCACCAACTTGAAAGCGTTGTTTGAAATTAAGTGGTGCTCGACTTAAATTATACACTGAACGTAAAAGAACTTTTTCATGTTTCGTGGTAACGTCAATAGGTTTCATACCCGTTGTTCTATGTTTTGTATTATTATATTCATGTACAATGTTTGCTAAAATAGAAATCCATTTGTAACTGCCATTTACACCAAATTCTTTCCACAATTTTCCTTTCAGTGTACGAATAACTCTTTCTGCAATTGCAGCTTTTTTCTCACTAAATACACTATAATGATTAATGTTGTATCTTTCAGTTAGACTCTTCATTTGTTTATTAAAAAACTCTGTACCCATATCAGTTTGTAAATTTTTGGGATGTTGTTTTTCAAATATTTTCTTCATAGCTTCTGTTATTGTTGATCCATTTTTGTTTTTTAAAGGTAACGCCCATACATATTTGGAAAAACAATTGATAACAACAAGAATATATTTATATCCTTTGTTATAATTTGCAAACTTTTGCATATCAGCGAGGTCAGCTTGAAAAAGATCATGCAACGATCTAATAGAAATTTTACGTCTCTTGAAATTGATTCTAGCAGGTTTATTAATTTCGTTGATTATTTCACGTTTGATGGTCGACATTGAATTAAAAAAATAATATGAAAAAACTTTATTTGTTTACTGTGTATGAATATTATTGCACATGTGCAGCAGTCTCCGGGGGCATATTTTCTTCACACATAAGACTCAATGTTTCTTCTCGAACATCTTCTTACAATTAAAACAAGGTTGAGGTCCTTCTACAGGAATACAGATTAATTTTTCTTCCCGCCTTGAAGTCTGCTTTTGGGTTTTAAATCGCTCTGTTGATGAAAACACAGAATCCCACTGTCTTTTCTTAGTCTGAAAGTAAGCAAAGATATTTTTCATTCAAGAATTTTTGGGAAACATATACTTACATTAAGAAGATTTGTCATTCAAACGATTTTTGTCAGTGTATATAGATTAGTTAAAATCAAATTAAGTATCAATAAATCCCCAAGGCAAAGTATCTGAATTTATATAATTAACCATTCGTTTATCATCAAATGGACTAAGCGCTATTTTTCTTTGTGAGAAAGTATAAACATTGTGTTTTTTAGATGCTATGAAATTTTGTTCAATCTCTACTTGAGTTTTATCAAATAAACATTTCCGATAATCATCAAATGTTATTTCTTTCAAGGCTGATTTTTTGATCCCTTTTGCTTTTTTAAGTACATTACAATCACTATAGTCATTAGTTAACACCTTTATTGAGTACATTTTTGATCGTAATCCAATGAAGTGAGTCATTATACAACCGTTATTTTCATCCTTCATAAGACCCAACACTTTTTTGTTTTTTCTTTGTATTCCATAGGGATTGTTCTCCAAATAGTCTGACGTATCAAATTTGTTTATGTCCTCTTTTATATGTTTATATATGTCATCAACAAAAAAATGGTAGATCAGACTATCTGTATCACAATAAAGCAATTTTGCTTGATCATTGAATTTATTTTTTATATAATTGTAATGAAAATCGTATAGAAAAGTTTTGGAAATATCAAGAATAGCCATACCAACAAAAATTGGTTTATTAAATTCAACTTTAAGACGTTTCATTTCGATTATAACAACATCTTTTTCAAGAATTGTGCAGCTATGAAAATTTGGTTGGGCAATGTTATAACGTGCACCACACCTTCCTGACAATTTATTCACTAGCTTAATATCTTTATATTTTTTTACGTTTTCAATTGTTTTACCATAAGGAGCGTTATTCATTAATTTGAAATAATTCTTTTCAAATTCATTCTTACTATTCTTACGCAATTCAGTATTCAGATCAATATAAGGTTTTATCCAATTAGCTTGTTTAAATTTTAAACAGCGATGTATTTTTTTAATTCCAATTCCCAATTCAAGAGCTTGTTTTAAATTTCTGTAATGTATAACATATTTGTTTTTGTCATAAAGAGTTGTTAATAATTTTTTCAATTCAGTGCTCGAAGTTGGTGGAGTTAAATGTTCAGGACATATTGGTAGGTCTTTGTGCAAATTAAATAATGATTTAGGGTAATGCAAATCCACCTCAAAAATAACTCCATATTCACTATCGTCAGGTATGTTTAATATATTTTCAGTGTAAAAAGAGTCACAAGAAATCCATTGAAAACCTCCGTACGGTAAATATGTAGTCATTGCTGTCCCATAGAGATTATTTATGTCAAGGTACATTAAAAAAGAGCTAGATTCATTGGGATTGTAATTAGGCATATATTTGTTATTAGCCTCTCCATATCTGTTGGAGCACTGAGAAATTCCACCTCGAATTCCCTTTTGAATAAACAAAGAAATTTCATTGTCTGTTATTAGCTCCAATTCTACCTGTGTCATCTTTAGCATAGCATCAAAAGCTAACCCAGGTGCTGTATAATAATGGAGAGCGTCCAGTTTATAAGTTTTTAAACACATTGTCCTAAAACTTTCAAAAATATCCGCTAACAATAATACATCGGTCTTTAAATATAATTCAGCATACTCTTGTGAATTATTAATTTTAAAGGAGTTCCAAACATTACAAGCATGAGAGTAATCATGATCTGAAATTTCTTCATTATTAATTTTACTATAAAATGCATTTTTGTTAGGTAGTTGGGTGTCTTTCAACTTTTCCCAACAGTTTAGGTAATCATAAGGAAAAACACCTTTTCTACAAACTAAATTAAAATGATGGGTGTTGGGAAAATGTTTTTTCGTAATAACTTTTTGACTATTGTCCAAATATGAAGATAAATCACTAAGACTTCTGTCCATGAATCTGAATGAATCTAAAAATCTGAAACTAATGTCAGTTCCATTGATATATTTTGTGAACGAAATGTACCGTTCTTTGTTTAAAGGTAACAAATTTATGTTACCTTTAATTGTTTCACTTAAAGAACGAATTAGGAAATGGGAATCGTATCCAGATAGGCCGTGAAATAAAATGGGAACAAAGTGAGTTTTTTTGTAATTTAAATTGCAAGAGTCGTGTGCTGGACCACGGTATTTACCTGTAAAATGGTCGTGGTCCTTCACTTTCACCTCAGAATGTGTTATTTCTTTTCCACATATATGACAATTTGTACTGGAATGAAAATCATTTTTTTCTTCAACTGTTAATGGTAACATAGATTTAGGATTGTGAATAATGGAATGTATTTTTTTAGCTAAATTTTCTAATTGACATGAAAACCAATCTTGACAATTTTTACCAGTATACATTTTAAATTCTGATAAAGAATCATCATATGACGACTTTAAATAATAAGCAATACTAAACGCTTGATGTTTTTGATATTTCTCAGTGTTGCTTGTATTTTCAATGTCGCTAACATCTGTTAAAATACTCTCAAGATCAGCATATATTACAAATGGAACGACTTGTTTATGTTTAAAGTTTTTAAATTTCATGATATTATTGTTTTCATTGGGAAGAACTACTTTTGTTTTATTCATATTTTTACAATCTTCAGAATGATTCATAAAACTAGATTCTTGTCTAAAATGATTTAAACATCTATCACAAAACCAAGTTTTATGATTTGTTTTGCTCACTTGCTTACTAATTAAACGAGACAAATTTTTTATATAAACAAAGTGATGAAAAATAGGATTGCAATCAGAGAAATCACTGTTACAGGAAATCATTAATAAATTAATTCTAGGAGAATAATTCTCTTTACTAAGTAATAGAGGTAAAACTTCTTTATCGACCACAGTAAAAACATTTATAGCAATTTTGTTCAATTTTTCAAATAATGGAATGTTTTTAATGTCTATGGGAAATTTTATATTGTCATATTCTAATACTTTACTAAAATGAGGGTAAGATGAAACTCTAGATACATTTTTATCAGTAGGATATAAAGCACTCACAATTGACCACAAAAAACAATAGGGATCGTTGGTTTTTATATTAATAATACTTTTTTTATTTTTAATAAATGTTGGTGCTTCAACATATGTTGAAATACCAACAGTTATAGGTTTATATTCATTTATATTGATTTTTAAATATAATATTTCCAATAAGGCCCACCCACTATCTTTTTGTTCAAACTCTTCAAAATTCACCAACATTTTATCTCTCACATACGATTTGTACCAATCTTTTAAATTTGTGTTATTGTCAATAATTTGATTCTTTGTATTAAAATGTTTAATTGAAGTTTCGCCATTGAAGGGTTTGATAAAGACACCAGTAAAAATTACATTTACTTTCAACATAGATTTTTTTAATTGTTTATTTATTTGAATTGAAAAACTTCTAAATGCCTTTTTAAGAAACAACACTGGATCTTTAATATTAACATTAGTTATAATACCAGATTTAATTCTTTCATTAAAACACGACTCTACATCTTGCCAAACTAACTGTATTTTATTATTTTTTTTATTTTATTTTCAATTTTATGAGGTATGTTTTGAGTATAGCCAAATTTGATTCGACTTTGGAAACGTTTTTTATACAGTCTAGTTTATTCTTTAGTCCTCTTTTTAATAAAAAAATGGTTTTCTTCAGCAATGAAATATTTCTTTGCAAATCATTTCTATTTGTTTTAACTAATCTACTCACCACATCCATTTTACTGATGACTTCACTGGAAATGTCATCAATAACTTTTTGTGAAGAACTTGCTGTACTATTTGACATTTTGAAGTGTTGCACTTGTCTACATACAAATGATTCGAACGAGAGTTTGGTGTGTTTTTAATACATTGGTACTACATACGTCATGGGAAAAACAATCAGTATCTATCAGTATCAAGACCTTAGTATCAAGAAAAACAACTATTTTGTCAATTGTGCAAAATCGCACATCCTAATAAGAAAAGGTCAAGACCTTAGTATCAAGAAAAAGTTAACTGTGAAAAACAACAATTTTGTCAATTGTGCAAAATTGCACATACTAATTAGAAAAGGTCAGGACCTCTGTTTAAAAAAAAAGACATGTTAGCAATGATGTGGAGCTAGCAATAATCATAGTGTTTACAATTTTTTTTAACCAAATTTTCAAATATATTCACCAACAATCTTCGTATTCAGGGCATTCAGTTATTTGTTAAAGTGATAATGGCTAGTACACCTACAACATTGATTGTGTTTACGGAAGACCCACTCCATCTTCCGATCAACCATGTATTGGTTGTTATGAAGCAGTTATTTCAGTAAGTATTTTTTTTTGGTATTCTTCAAATTTTAAACATTTACTTTTCCTCATAACAGATATGGTGTGAAAAAAATGGAGTCAAAAGGGGACAAGGTGTTTATATCATTGTCATATTCCCCTAAGACGAGTACGCTGAAAAGAAAACTTGGAAATTTGCCCCTAAGGTACTTGAGGTCCAAACTGGAAAGTAAAGAAGAATTTAAAATTCTGGAGAATATAATCAAGAGATATAAATATAATTTATTGGACGAAGACCAAGAGGACCTTGAGAAAAATAGAATCCAGGCACCCTCCTGTTCAAGTAAAAGAAAGTTTTATTTGGACGGACCGACTGTGGAGGAGGTTGAAGAGGAGCAGGAGGAGCATCAGCAGAAGAAAAAAAAAGAGGAAATAAATATTGATGACGACGACGATGACGACGACAAGGAAGGTGATATAGATAAATTTGGTTTCCCGATTTGTAGTCAATTAGAAAAATATTAAAAAACTTTTTTGGTATATATTTTTTAGTTTTATTTATTGGAACATTTTTTTTAACTCTTCAAATATATTATTTTCAACATCAAAAGTTGTTATAAGGGTTATCGTATGACCTTTTCGAGGCCACGCAACAACTATTTAAAAGATAAAATGTGAACCTGCCAAATCACATTGCTGCTGCTGCTATGCCAGTACGAGTTCAATATAAATGTATAATATGTGGTGGGGGTAATGAAGAACCTAATTCAAAGTGTTTAAATTGTGAACTAAAAGAAGTTTACAGAAAGGAAGGGGGCGATAAAAACATTTCAAGTTATCATTTTGCTGTTAAAGTCAATAAGACAAGTACTCCGTAAGCTGCAGGAAAAAAAAATGGATCAAACTTATATGTCACTTATGTTTTTTTTTTACAACAATTCGAGAAATAGAGGGACCAAACCGCAGTAAAATTTGGGTGCCCAAGCTGTGCAGAAAAAACAAGAAGAGGTGAAGACATTGCTGTTCACCAGTGTAATCCTAGGATAAGGGATTTGAGATTTATGGTAAATGATTGAAAAACAAATGTATCAATAAATGTTTGTTACTTTTGAGTTTGTTATTCATTTTGTAGTTGAACTTTGGGTGGTCATTATGTGGAATAGTGCAATCAATAGATTACCATTTGAAATGCATATACCGGGTTATAAATTCTGTGGTCCGGGAACAAAGTTAAATAAACGATTATCAAGAGGGGATAGAGGAATCAATGGATTAGATGAAGCATGTCGGGAACATGATATTGCTTATTCACAAAATAGCAACCTACAACAACGACACGCAGCAGACAAGATTTTAGCTGAAAAGCGCTAAATCAATTTCGATCAAAAAACAGTGCATTTTCCGAGAAGCTGGCTGCTCTTGGTGTCGCTGGTGCTATGAAGGCAAAAGTAAAATTGGGTATGGATTTAAAATTTAATAATTATAAGTTGACAATAAACAACTGTGTCAAAGAAATAAACAAGATTAGTAAGTCTTTAGAAAAAGTTACAGATGGTATAAATAAATGCACAATGATTCTTAAAGGAACCATTCCAACCATGAATCGCAGAAGAAAACATCAAAAAGTGTCCAACATTCTAAAAAACTATAAAAAAATTAAAAACATGGATGTTGATATTGCAGACGATTATCCAATGAACAAAACTTCCACGAATGACAGAATCAAAAAAACGAACCAAAAGAAAACTTAATTTTGATGATGATGGTGTGTCAAATACAAAAAGGAAACGAAATATTGAAGAACAACTTTTAGTAAATACTCCAAAATTGGGAGCTATGTCGAAAAAACGAGCCAAAAGAAAACTTAATTTTGATGATGATGATGATGATGATGATGATGATGATGATGATGATAATGGTGTGTCAAATACAAAAAGAAAACGTGAAATTGAAGAACAACTTTTAGTAAATACTTCAAATGAACTGCGTAAAAAACGTAAATTTAATGATGACAGTGATGATGATGATGATGATGTTGATGTTATTAAGAAACAAAAAATATTTTAGTATATAAACCAATAGCGTGTGTTCAAATTAATATTTTTTAGTTGTTAAATATCAGCACATTAGTGTCTTCAGTATTAGTTTGTTGTTAGAGATCAACACAATGGCATCAACGAAACGAAAGCAGAGAAAGGTTGAAAGGAGGGTAAAAGGAAAAGTCAATAAGAAAACTCCTTTGAGTCTACAAAAAATAATTCAAAAAATAAAAAAATATCTCCTACAAAACAAACCAAAAACAATGGGGGAAGCAATCAGTATGGCAGTAAAAGTGGCAAAGACTAGTAAAAAGAGTAAGGTAGTTTCCAAACCTCGTATCATACCAGTTCCAAAAACCGGAGGCATATTACCTTTGATACCAATTTTTGCTGCTCTAAGTACTCTTGGTACACTGGGTGGGGGAGCAGCAGCTATCGCAAAAGCTGTCAATGATGCAAAATCAGCAAAAGATCAATTGTTTGAAAAACAGCGACACAACAAACAAATGGAATCTATAGCAATGGGTAAAGGATTATATTTGAAACCTTACAAAAATGGTTTGGGTCTTTTTTTATGAATAACCTCAAATTACCACAACGTGCACTAACAAATATAGAATTAGTTAAGTATGCTAAACATTTAAAAATTTCATATTTTCGTGGAGTTTTCATGAGAGATGCTCTACCCAAAAAAATAAGAATTAATGAAAGTGGAATCATTAATTTGGATGATAAGAATGGTTCGGGAACGCACTGGACAGCTTATAAGAAAACTGGATCTCAACTAGTTTACTTTGATAGTTATGGTAATTTAAGACCTCCACTGGAAGCTTTGTCATACTTTCATTCAAGTGGATCATGTCAAATATTATATAATCATGAAATTTATCAAAATAATAATAGTTATAATTGTGGTCACTTGTGTTTAAATTTTTTAAATAAATAAAATTGTTTAAAGATGTATTCTTTCATTCAATTTATAACCTTTTCATAGTGATAATGTCGTATACATTTGTATTATCTGGTAGAAATTCCTTATTATCAACTAAAATCTATCCTCCACTTATATTGGATGAAAATGAGCATTATGTTATAGGTTTGATTGATTTTATGACATACAATACAATTCCTAATGTAGACGAAACCAACAATAATTTTCACATAAATGGTTACAATATCGAAATACCCAGTGGTTCATACGAAGTTAACGACCTCAACCGATATATCAATGCAAGAATTGTTGAACTCGAGATGAAATCTGACGGTGATAAACATATGCAAGAAAGTGTAGAGCAAAATGTTATAACTAAAGGCACAACAGCAACAACTAGTGATCGTCGTAAATTTATGGAAGAAAGTACCATACAAATAAGGAACGTTAAGAAATCCGATGATCCTACTGTGCTAATAATGGAAGTAAATAATAATACACTCAAGTGTGAGGTGAAGAGCAATAGAGCAATAAATTTTGAGATGCCCAATACCATAGGTCAGTTATTGGGTTCCAAAAAACAAAAATTGAAAGCATATAAGAGACACATTGGAGACTATCCTGTAAACATTACGAAAGTAAATTCAATTTGTGTTGAATGTAACTTGGTGATGAATTCATACAGTAACGACAATCAGGTACACATTATACACATGTTCTATCCAAATGTACCACCAGGCTACAAAATTGTTGAAATCCCAAAAAATGTTATCTATCTACCAGTAATCAGTAGATATATCGATGAGATTTACCTTAAAATAGTTGATCAAGATGGAAATCCAGTTAATTTTAACAAAGAAGTTGTCACGGTAAGATTACACTTGAGAAAATATTAGTTATGGTTTTTATCTACAATAGTACTCCTCGAATAGGTATAAATACTCAACAATCAAACACAGCTTTTAGTGCAAAGAAAAATTTGCAAGAGTTGACACCGGAAAACAAGTTATTTTTAATATCTCTGGGATTTAAATTACTATAATCATCACGAAACGACGTCGACGACGACGACGTGGTGCCTCTAGAATAAGAAGATATTGGTGTAATATAAAAGTTGTTTTTAGAACAGGAGTAAATTTTTTACTAAATTTCAATTGTGGCAGCAAACATACTGAAGATGAGTTTTAATATTTTAAATATTGGAGATCAGGTTCTGGAAGACAATTCAGTTATAAATCGTGAAATGCATAGCCACATTCCATATGCAAATACAACATTCAACAATTCCGATGAAATACGTATTCCTATTCAAACTCAAGATCTTTACACTTTACCATCAGAAAGTTTTTTATACATTGAAGGTCGTGTAACTGACGGAGATGGAAAAGAAAGTGCCTCCTTAAACTTTATCAATAATGGAATTTCCTATTTGTTTGATGAAATTCGTTATGAAATTGGGGGATGTGTTATTGACAGAGTTCGCAATCCAGGTATAACAAGTACTATTAAGGGTTATGTTTCATTATCAGATAGGGATTGCAATAGATACAATAGTGTAGGTTGGAGTCCTATTACAACACCACAAATTATTGATAGTGATGGAAATTTCAATGTTTGTTTGCCTTTAAAACTTTTATTGGGATTTTTCGAAGATTTCACAAAAATAATCATCAATATACGTCAAGAGCTTGTTCTAATTAGAGCGTCAAGTGATGTTAATGCTGTGGTTTCTACAAAGGCAGGAGAAAAAGTTAAAGTTAATTTAACAAAAATTGTTTGGAAAATACCACACATTCAAGTATCAGATAGTGAAAAATTACGTTTATTTAAATTCATTGAAAATGGAAAGAACTTGGAACTTGCATTTCGCAGTTGGGAGTGTCATGAATTACCTTTGATACCACAAACAATGAGATATAACTGGAATATTAAAACAACCAGTCTGTTGGAAAAACCCCGTTATGTTTTAGTTGGATTTCAATCTAACAAAAAAAATGATATTGTGAAGAATTTGAGCCGATTTGACCATTGTAATGTTACAAACATGAAATTATACCTAAATTCAGAAATGTATCCCTACGATAATTTGAATTTAAATTTTGATAAAAACTACTACGCTGTATTATATGAAATGTATGCACAATTTCAAGAATCATGTTATAACAAGTATGCTGGTGATCCGTGTCTTAATATGTTGAAATTCAAGGAACTTGCAACAATTTTTTCTATTGATTGTAGCAGACAAAATGAATCATTAAAATCTGGTAGTGTGGATATCAGATTAGAATTTGAAACAAGTAAGAATATACCAACAAATACATGTGCTTATTGTGTCATTATTCATGATCGTATAGTGAATTATAATCCTTTAACAAATGTAGTGAAAATGTTTTAAAAATAACCTCCAAATATTGCTGAATATGCATATTTTATAATATATAAGCTGATGAGCGTCAGTCATTCATTCAATCCATAACCATGTATATGTTACACTCAATTTATTTTCTTGTGTTGTTGGTGAGTGAGGGTCTTTTTTACAATGTATATAGAAAACCATTTAGAAAACAAGTGATAACTTGGTGTGCAATGAATGCTAGTCCAGCTAAAATGAAAGTGATTCATGCCGCTACTGATACTTGGCGCAATAGTACTGGTATCGAGTTTTGTGAAATTGATTGTTATACGAAGACACCGATGCTCACCTTTGTTTTTGACACACATGCACATCGTTTAAGTGGTACGTGTCTACCTGATTATGAATGTAAACTCTTTTTCGACATTCAAAATGATATCAATGACGTTGCTCATACAATAGTACCCAGATCAAGAATATTGAATCACATACAATGTGGTGAAATACACATAATGAAAAATATTGTATGGGATATGAATATAAAAAACTTTACCTCAAATGATTATAATCTAAAATTAGTTGTTATTGTTCATCAGATAGGACATTTTCTAGGATTACTTGACAATAATAATTATAACTCAGTTATGAATAAATATTACATGGATAAATTGGGTTATGAACCTAGTTATGATGACATCAATGGAATTGAATACCTTTATAAAAATGGAACCATCAAACCACAACATCAACTAAATGCAACTTATATTCCATACAACCAACAACACAGTGAATACGGAATTGGTAGATTACGTTCCAGAACCTTAAAATTATATTCACTCGTGTAAGATTTTTTTTGTTTCAATAAAATGTATAAAAGAAATTTTGTATTTTTATTCCAGTCAGTTCTAACTTACTTAAAACCTGTTCAGACCTGATCAATACCTGTTCTAGACATGATCAATACCCGATCAATACCTGATCAATACCTGATCAATACCTGATCTAGACCTGATCAATACCTGTTCTAGACCTGATCAATACCTATTCTAGACCTGATCAATATTTTTTAAATATTTTCCGTTTTCTTGCAAATAATGGTTAATAAAGATTTAAAACGACGTCTTATAATAAAGCGTAACATAATAAAAAATAAATTAAAACAATTAAAAAGAGGTGAAGTCGTTCAGGAAGATATGTTTAATCCCATTACCAAATATTTGAAAAATATTGAAAACAAATTAGATAGTTCTCAAAAAAACAAATACTACGTCGCAAGTTATGCCAGAAGAAGAAGAAAACGACTATAATGATACAAGTGACTTGAAAAAAGCCATAATTGAAAATATTCATTTGGACGATATAAATCAACAAGTTCAAAATGATGATAATGAGAATAACCAACAACAACAACAAATTGATTTACTCACAGCAAGTGGTGATCGATTTACTGACAATGCAAGACAATCAGTTCTAGACTATTTAGAACAATATGATACGCTACCGAGAAAATACATCAGTACTATGATAAGTGACAATCAAAATAAGGAATTTGACCACAAATATGGAATAAGGTTTGATGATACTAATGAAAATTTTTTTATTGGTGATTCTGAAATCAATATAGAAGGTGCTGACATAATCTTGGGAAAAAAAAGATACAAGGGAACTCCTGGTTTGTATGAATTATTGTTCAAGAAATATCCTGATAATTTCACAGCCGAAGATGAAAATAATTACAAAAAAATTGTTGTGAAAACAAATGCTCATAGAAGACATTATAAACCCGATAAACAAATCGATGGTAGTAAACTCGAAAAATATAAAAAAATTATTGCACCTATCACTGAAGGAAAAGGTCTTTTGATGGAAGTAAATAGTAATAATATGGATTACATTCATTGAGATGACATTAATGAACTAGTGGACAGATTGCGACTATTGGTTGCATCACAAGCTGCTGGACATACTGGTCATGTCAATGAAATAAATTCAATCATTGAAGAATTGCGAGAAGAGCATATAATAAAATAAAGTGTATGTAGACTATTTTATTGAATTCATTCTATTTTTTTTTTGGAATAATTAAATAATTGTAAAAGTTAATAAAATGCTTTTTAAAATGTCAAAGTTTTTTAATATTGAGGCTAGGCGAGGCTCGTCTCTACTCATAACACCGCTTGGGTAGACAACACAACACACATGTTTCGCTTCTTGTCTTACATATCTTAGACGTGTCATATAAGATGCTTTGGTAGCACAGTGGAATGTATGCCGGACTTGGAAATAAAAGTCCCGGGTTCAAATACCCACAGAAAAAATTTTTAAAAACTTCTGGTAAATTTCTATGAATGAGGTCACACCTTCTGGTCATTGTCGACTCCTTCGGACTGACCTTCTGGTCATTGTCGACTTCTTCTTCGGACGATACTTTCGATAATCCTTGTATATTTGTAAAACCGGTTATCTCTTGATCTCTTCTTCTGACCTTCTGGTCATTGTCGACTTCTTCGGATGATACTTTAGATACTCCTTGTATATTTGTAAAACCGGTTCTTCTTCTTTCTCACCCTCTGGTCATTGTCGACCACTTCTTACCCTTCTGGTCATCTCTTCAGATCACACTTTCAATGCAGTATAATTGTAAAACCGCTTATCTCTCGATCTCTTCTTCTTTCTCAATTCTTGTACACCCTCTGGTCATTGTCGACCACTTCTTGTACAACCCCTCTGGTCATTGACGATCTCTTCAGATCACACTTTCAATACTCCCCTGTATAATTGCAAAACCGCTTATCTCTTGATCTCTTCTTCTTTCTCAATTCTTGTACACCCTCTGGTCATTGTCGACCACTTCTTGTACAACCCCTCTGGTCATTGTCCACCACTTCTTCGGATACATGACCATCGAGTTTGGAGAACCGGATGGACAGGTTACCAAACTGTCCTAGAACCGGCTCAGTATATCTTCTCAGGTTTGCACAAGTCTTTCCTGACCATACACATATTCATGTACGCTTGCGCTAGCGCTGCTTGTTCAAGTATGCAGTATAGAAATTCAAACAATTTTCATGTGACTTGAACATGCAAAGACTTGCTCAAGTTTTTCCATACACACTTTCAAGTTTACAGGCACAAAAAACTTGTACAAGCATACTTGTCAAGTGTACAGTTATGTGTGTAGCCGTCTACAGGACCCAGACAACCGAGTAGGAATGGAGAACTATCGATGGTTTATCGATAACTATCGTTATTTTTGACTATCGAAAAAAATCGATAGTTCTCGGTACTATCGATAGTTGAGATGTTTAGGTGAAGAACATAAATATATTTTGAAAGCTGATATGGAATTAAATGCGATCAAAAAATGGGACAGAGATAGAGAAAGAAAGATGAGAGAGAGAAAAAGAGAGAGAGATAGGAAAGAGTGAGAGATAGGAAAGAGAGAGAGATGGGAAGAGATGGGAGAGAGAGAAAGATGGGACAGAGAAAGCAATATGAGAGAGAGAGATGGGAGAGAGAGAGGAAGAGAGAGATGGGAGAGAGAGAAATAAAGATAAGAGAGATGGGAGAGAGAGAAACAAATATGAGAGAGAGAGGGATGGAAGAAAGAGGGAGAGCGATGGGAGAGAGAGAGATATGAGAGAGAGGTGGGAGAGAGAAAGAGAGGAAAAAAGAGAGAGACAGGAAAGGGAGAGATGGGAGAGCGAGAGAGAAGGAAGAGAAAGACGGGAGAGAAAGAGAGTGTATTGCGTGAGAGTACAATCATTATTTTCAACCACCCTGGGAGCGACGTATTGGCTACATCGTGGTGATGAGTTTTGCTAGGGTGTAGACAATAGGCCGACGGAAAAAAAGGTTGTAAAAGGTGAATGAAACCAAAACTTTAAGAAAATTATGTATAAATTATACCAGTGCTTTATCAACTAAGTTATTACAATTATTTGCTTGAAATAAAAATGTATTCTAGTTATATGTCTTATAGTATTATCATTTGTTTTGGATTTGTAGAAAACTTTTTCAAAACTATTGTTTCAATCCAGTCCTGATTTTCCTTAAGGAATTCACGATGGACGCTCATCAAACTCAACCCAGTCAATCTGTCCTCTTCCATTGTACTTCTCAGCCAGGTCTTTACCCTTCGAATGGTACTAAAAGATCGTTCAAAAGTAGCCGTAGTGGATGGGAAAGCACTTAAAATGAGGAGTGCATGCCTTGTTGCAGGGAAAAAATATTAGCCTCCTCCAAAAGTGCAGCCACCTCAATATCCTTTAATTTGTCTCCTGCTAAATCTTTCTTTTTCCACAGATTATACCACAAATCTAATTCTGCAGAGATATCACCCAACTCATAAAACTCCATGAAATATTTTGCATTTTTTTCAAATCTTTTGAAGTAATTTTTAGCCTGTATGAAGGATGAAGATGGGATAAAGCAAAAGCAGGTGTATTTTCGTGTGAGAATCTAACATTCAATGATAAAGTTAAAGAGTCAAGATAAGGGATAATCAACGATCGCCTCCAGTATTCAATCGCAGTCTCAGATGGCGGATTAGTACTGTATATGTGCTTTTGAACAATTCGTGGAACTGTTAACTCAACGTCGACTTTCTCCGCGATATTTTGTGATTTTTTAAGTAATTCATCAGAAACATGTTCAATTTCTTTTCGATCCTTCTTCATGACATTTCACAGATCTTCACCAATGTGTTTCCTCGTCATAATCAAATCCATATTTTAACCTTCTAGAACGATCACAACGGGTCCCAAAATAGCTGAGTACTTTTAAATCATGACTAAACCTACGATGAAACGATGAAAATTGGTTTAGTAACTGCACAATGCAATTGATAGGCAAATTTTCTTTAAGTATAGTTTCCTTCGATCGAGAGATACTCTAGCGAATTGACGATTTCATGGAAGCTGTCTGAAAATTTTCTAATGCTCTTGTATTTCTCAGACCATCTGTCTTGATAAATTAGGAGCCGAAGTCCTGCGGGCTGGCGACTCACGAAATAAGGATATTGCATCCTTAACTTATGCAATTAACTTTCTTATTTCCGGTAGTTTACTAGCATCATTGACCACAAGATATAGTTTGTGGCTTGAGCAATGAAAAAATAAAGATTTATTGTACTTTTTCTTCAAAATAGCCTGTACACCACCTTCTTTCCCAGCCATCGTATAGAACATCCGTCAAATCCAAATCCAACACAATTCTCTGCTGAAAGATTCCGATCAACTAAAAAACTCTGTATTGTGCTAGTGATTGTAGGGGCATCTTGAGATTTCGGCTCAACATAGCCTACAAATCCCTCTCTGATTTTTTCATGATTGTCATCATAAAACCGCAATCCGATAGAAAGCTGTTCTTTTCAAGCGATATCTGCTGTTTCATCAGCCATTACAGCCTAATCTTTTGCTTATTTACAATCTTAAATAATTCTTTCTTTGACAACTTCACCACATAATCTTATAATCTCATTTTGAATTTTTGGTGAAGTTAGACTATATTTTTTCGACATCTATCCAAGTGGTTCTTTTCTTTAGCTTCACATCACCACAGTCAATTCTCAAATTTAAAAGGTCAAAGAAATTTTTTTTGAATTTACTGTTTGGACCCTTACTTTGAAGAATCTACTCATATTACCTTTTTAAATGAAACTAAGTGTTTCTAATTAATTCCACTATTTAATGAAAAAATTATGAAAATTTTAAGTTATGATAATTATTTCGATATTGATATATCATCGTCTGAAAATGTAACTTCTGTCATTCTGACGATGATATATATCAATATCGAAATAATTATCATATCTTAGAGTTTTCATAAATTTTTCATTAAATAGTGGAATTAATTAGAAACACTTAGTTTCATTTGAAAAAGTAATTAATTTTTTTGCTTCCACTGGGGGACAGCTGCCCCCCAGCCCCTCGCTGTGTACGCACATGCTCATACTACTGATTTGTCCTATATTTTTTGTATTCTGTCATGATCTAGCGAACTATAGTATGAAAAAGTACAAATATTGAAATGGACATTTTTAGAAATAAATTAACCCAATTTGAAAATTTAATCATACGCCATGGTAATAATAATAATAATTTATTTACACATAATTCAAAATACATAAATGACAAACAAACAAAACAAAAAGGCTTGTTTGCAAGGATATAATATTAATATTATAAAACTTATACTAGTATAGGTGACAAAAAAATATAATAAGTAATATATAATTAATAAAATTCATACTGTAATTAAAGATTAATAACATAGAAATTGATAGAAACATTATCAGTGATTATTTTCGATAAGGTTGTGATTAACGTTTCTATTTGTTTTGGTAATATATTCATGCAGTTTTAATGTTGTACTTTTACAGTAGATTCACATTCAATTTGCTGGGGTATAGCATTATATAGCTTAGATCCAACAAACAAAATGCTTCTTTGTCCAGCTATTTTTTTCATTGCTGGATTCAGGTAAGTATGTTTTCCTACGACCACCATCCTAAACACTATTTTGCACATTGATTATAATACGAAAAATAAACATATCTCAAACAACAAAATTTGTGGGAAAAGTGGCATAAGAAATAGCAAAAGTGACATAAAGCATAGCCAAAGTGACATTAGGAGTACCCAAAATAAATACCTACAGCAAATCGTTTGATTTCTGGATGGTGGTCATAAGAAAAATACAGTGTGCAACACGTGCGCAAATGCTAATTTTTCACTCGTGAGAAATTGTTTCTTGTCGTATAATTGTGAGTTTGAATTTGCAGATTTGAATTAAGTTAATGTTGTTTTTTTCATACTGTTTTTTTTTAAATATAATTGTCTAGCGTCTAATATTTTCGTTTCAGTATATAGAAGTTCACTGTTATATCTTCTCGTTTTTCCAGGAAGCATATTCAGGAATCTTTTTTGCGAAACCTGGAGCATGTTACAGAAAATCTTTGCCACTCCACCCCAGCTGACCAGGGGGTCTATTCTCAAACGGTGCATGCGAGTTTTTGACATTTTCGAACAAAAAACGTAATTCCTTATTCTCGAGTGTCGCATTCGAAAATTTTCGATAGATAACTTGTAGACAATTCTAGAGTGGTTTGAAGCGGTCTGCAATTTCATGTCGAACGCGACATGAAATATTTGACAGTAATTGACAGGATTATTTTAGGTTAGCGCAGGTTAGCCGTAACAGAAGCAGGCTTAAAAGGTTAGATTGTGTTAGATTTATCGAACTCCGTTGCTAGGGAACCACCGGACTTCCTCTTGGCAAGCGCGTGCGTGTGTTCTTCCCTCTCACTTCGACAATTGATTGACGTTGATTATCCAGTGGCGTTTATAATGTCAGTATTTACCTTCGTATTTTCAGTTTTACTTGGTATCTTACTATTTCGTATCCATATTGAATTCAAGTCCGATTTTTGACATTATTTGTTTTGAAAAATACCTTACCTTTAAAGCAAAGCATAAATCAGTTTCTATATATAATTATTATATAATAATTATTATTATTTTTAATACTTCTATAAAAAAAAATATAGATATCAGCCATGTTTCCTCGCCCCTTACCGATGCCCCGTAGCTTCAGATATACTTGCCAAACTATATGTCTCATGCGAATTGGAAGACGAAACCAATTGAGAATACCACAATTTCAAGTTGTGCGACAATTTTCATCGACAAATCTCGAATTTGACACATTTTGTTCGACATTCGAGAATAGACCCATTAGTTTTTGTTGATATTGTAGGTGATATGAGATATGAATTTCTACAATATACACCTAAATTTTTGAACTAAATAGTTAATATGATTATCCCACCTAAGATGTAGGCCTATCATAATTCCTAAATATTTTATTCGTTTTGCAGGTTGGATATTGGTATTTATTTGGACATTAATGGTGTAGTTCGGAAGATCTGGTTCCAAGGATGCAAATGGCAGGTAAACAGTTTTTTTTATAATTGATTGAAAGAAGCCTATAGTCAAACCACTGTTTTATAAAATTAAAATCATTTTCAATTTTTATTTTTATATCTTACCAATTCTGATCTCTATATATCAGAACTGTATCGTCTGCAAAACTGACGATTTTACTGCTACTTTCAACCATAACTGTTATAATATATACATTAAGGCGTTCATTGTAGATTTATAGTTATTACCTAGTTTATATATAGTAGGTTTCCGGGGTTACGGGGGCGTGACTTTTTACTTTTGACCTTGTCAAGTTATTTTTGAAATAAAGAAATCAGAATACTTATTTATATTGCAAATACAACTAACAGTGGCGACGAGATTAATGAACCTAAGAAATGAGCGAAGGGCAATTTAAAGAATTCATTAAAGTTCTAACAGAAAATTTAAAAGTTACAAGAAGCCAAAATGAGTCAGCCGAGGCAGTTACTTTGCAGCCATTTCAAGAAGAAAATGAGACTTTTGACATTTTCATGAAACGATTAGAGAATTTTTTTAAAATGAAAAATTTGGTAGAAAAATCTGAAGCAGTGGAAAATAAAAAAAGGGAATGGCTCATTCATTCTATGGGTACGAAGACATTCCAATTGCTTTTTAAATTAACTAGGCCAGAAGAGCCCAGTTCTAAATCATATTCAGAGATAGTAAAATTGGTTAAGGATCATTTACATCCTAGTCCAAGTGTAATCGCAGAACAAAATCGTTTTTCAAAACGTATTCAAAGAGAGTGTCGCAGATTTTGTGGCAGATCTAAAAAACCCCTCAGCAAAAATTGCTAGTTTACATGCTTATCATGTCGTACTTCTACCGCTAATACTCATGTAAGACTACAATTTATTAGTGGGTTACGTAACCCAGCATGGGTAGAAAAGCTAATCGAATTCAAAGCACCAAATAATACCTTTATTGACTGTGTAAATTCTATACTTGCAAGCGAATCAGCACAAAAGGATGCCAAAGAAATTTTTACATCGCAAACTTCTGAACAACAACACAACTCCACGCAACAAAATCAAGTTAAATTATGTTAATTATAATAGGAATAAATTCAGTTCTAATATTTCTAAAGGCTGCACTTGTTACCGATGTGATGAAGAGTCACATTTAGCATCCTGTTGTAAACATAAGAAAACACAATGTTCTTTCTGCAATAAGTTAGGTCATCTAATGTAGTTTAGTGGAGCTAAATAACACAAGTATTGGATTATAGTAGCACCTTCTGGATGTTAGTGATGCTATGGCTGGATAATAGTGGTGCCGAACTATATTTGACTTGATATTCGGTAGGCGTGTATTAACAATATCAAAAATTTATTGCGTGGAGTTTATGGTAATATTTCGATTAGTACTGCTACTGGCCGCTAGGTTTGGAATAA
The DNA here is from genome assembly GCA_947563755.1 of Lochmaea crataegi. Classification (NCBI taxonomy): domain Eukaryota; kingdom Metazoa; phylum Arthropoda; class Insecta; order Coleoptera; family Chrysomelidae; genus Lochmaea; species Lochmaea crataegi. Next base: position 50,405,137 of record OX387428.1, read on the forward strand.
TTAGACTAGTTCTGCCTTTGACCGCTAGAATCACTTATTAAACAAACTGCAGTTATCGTATTTATTCTTAGTTTAATTTATCAAAGAATCATCGGGACGAGACAAAAATATTGTGCTAATTTGTCAAATGATCCATTTTTACCTACACAATTGCTTTTTTTATAACGTGTCGTGAGTTAAGGTTGGGTGATATTATTGTTGTGATTAAAATATCAGCTGTTCTAGTCGATTCAATTCTGAAATTATGCCAGGTTTTTGGAATATGTGTAATATGTTTGATATGCATAAGAATAAAATATAATAGCTATTTGTGTATTAAGAGCGGAAAGTGATACTTTGCCGCTTTAGGCAGAGCGCGGGCAATCTGCCGAAAGCGGCAAAGCCCTTTCTGCTCGAATTGCACAAAATATTTTTTCTACGGTCACATTATTTTTAGACAAATAATTAAAAAAACATGGACAATACACTTTATTAGAATGTGATGTTGAAAACATGTAACAATTACTTATTATTTTTATGTATTGCCTACAATATTAAAGTTGAATGTACAGTTTTGGCAATCTTTAATATATATTCCAGGACCTGAAGAAGTCGGAGGTAGGGTAATATCTTCTGAATATTTTTCTGCAATGTCAGATATAGGAGGAATCGAAAGTTCTTCGCTAGATGGTAGCGTTGGTGCTGCATTCCCAGAAATTTTTTGGAAGGTAACTATTTTATTGTTAATGGATTCGGCGATATATCCTTCAGCCATATTACTGCTCTTCAACCCACCATGTTTTTTAAGCTGAATTAAGTCGCCTCCACCAATTACTAATAATGTCGCCGACGTTCGTCGAAAGCAATATGACCAGTAAATACATTTTTTCGGGCAATTTTAAGAAACTGGCTATTTCTCTTGGTACTTTGCCCACAGTATTCATAACAATTACCTGATTGAAGCATTTACCTTTGGATTTTCGTAAAAATAAGCGCTGGTTAATGTTATTACTTTTAAATTGACATTGCTGTCTTAAATTCAAATATTTTCTATAATAGAAAATATAGTCGATCCCATTTTCTTCGGCACTATTAATTATTGCGAATGTACGTCTTTGATTTGTTTTCGAATCGGGGATTCGGACCACTAGAAAGGATTCTCTACCATATATATCCTTCAATTCAATTTTGATTAATTCATCCCTACGGCATGCACCAGCGATACCAATGATTAAGATCACCTAAAAACAATATTCTGAGAAATTCTGCATCAGAATAAAATAAATAGTAAAACGTTTGTACCTTTCTCAGCAAATGTTTATCGTCAGGTGCAAATCTAATAAAGCCCCCACACTTGCTCCTTTGAGAATATTTGTGACTTCTTTGCTTTGTAACCCACTGCTTCTAACTTCAAAAATGCAATCAGTTTAGTGTATTTACTGATGTTAATATTATTTTTTACTTGCAAAGTGCTTCGAAGCATCGAATATTGTGACCACAAGGTTGAAGATTTTAGAGTTTTGGACTTTTCGCGAAAATAAGTCAGCATTCTCCGAATATTTTTTAATTTTCTTTGAGCGGCACCAATCCATGAAAATATTGTATTGTTTTTCGTATTTACATCTGGATTTAGTTGGCAGAAGATTAAGAGTAATATTTTTAGCAAAATCTGCTATATCTGGAGGTGTGCCTGAAAATTCACTGTCAGTATCCATTTTTCAAATAGCTAATTTATAAACAGATAACTTTTTTAAAAACTAAAAATGAAATAATGACGTTTCATTGATTTCATAGTCTACTATTTGCACAAAATATTAGGTAGGTACTTAAATATGCAATCACTATTGCATCTAGGTGTATAATGTATTGCCTACCTTCAGAGTATTATATTTTTACTAGGTAAATTTTATAAAATAAGGTTTAATTTCGTTCAAATATGAATATTTCAAATAAAATATTCAGACTGCCCTACATTTTGTTTTGATATAACTATTATTTACTACCGTAAATGTAAACAGGTGAGCGTAAAAGTACGCTCTAGAGCGGAAATAATGCCAAATTATGACAGATCACGGAAAACATCAACTTTGCGGTTCGATTTGAGTGTGCAAAAGCCTACTTTGGGTAGTGATCGTAGGAAAATTATTATTGTTAGGTACATATTACTATGATAAACGTTTATTATAAATAATAAGTAGCGAGAACAGCTCAGATAGGGGGGGGGGCACAATAAACGTTATGGTTGCAGTGCATAGTAACCCTGTAATTAATCTTAATCTTATGATAAACTTTTATTATAAATAACATAATATACAGAGTGTTAAGAGAGTAATTAATAACGGGAAATATTTTTACTGATGAATCTTGAGCTCAAAATATTAAGATTTGACCTAAATTACTTAAATAAAATGTGGCTCCTTACTGAGTTACAAGGTGTGTAGTTGGCTTTGGTCTGAATAAATTATTCGTTTAGATCTAGTAGGATCCTGCCATTGCTATTGGTATAGACCAGGCGAATAAGGTTTTAAAAAAATTAAAGTAAATAAAATAAAACAAATGTAGTGTAGGGTTTTTGTTATTTATTCAAATAGATTTTAAATGTGGGATACAATTATACACACTACTATGGCTAATTAATATTTATTTATTAAAAGAAAAACACACGGTAGTCTACTAATTTATTCACACTCGGTATAATAGTTCTAATTTATTTTCACCACTTGAATATTACACCATTTATCTTCACTATTTTATTCACTGTCCGATTACTAAGAACTTCTGTGAACTAACCGTTCACAGTCCGTTTCACTAATTCTCTCGAACTAACTCTAGAAAATTCCAGTACCTTCCGCGCTCGCCCTATGCACAAACAAAGCGAATGTTCTCGGAAGGAGCGCAGCCATCAAAATTTACAGTCGAGGGACAGGACCAGTTTGAGTTGGTGACCTCGCAACAGTAGTAACGATGGTTGCCTATTGAATAGCTTATATATATTTTAACAGCCAACATATCCAGTACTTGCATGGCGACTCCAGTGGCGTATACATTTTATACAGTGTGCCCATTTAAGTTTGAAGCATATGGGAAACTTTTTATGGTAAACTCAAGTTATAGAAAAAAAAGTCTACAATAAAGGTTCTGCAAGGTCTGGAACCTAAAGTACAACAATCGGATACTATTTTTTTAAGTCTTATACGTAGTATGTTCATAAATGTTGATTTTGTGCAATATCAGCAATATCAGAAATGGGCAAACCACTTTTTTGACAAACCGCGTTTACGACTAAAACAAAATTTATATATGTTGGTTATATTTAGGTTCTAGGCAATGAATACCTTAAATGAAGAATAACTTTTTTCTGAAAAGTAATAATAAAAAAGTGTTTCACATTATTTCAACTTTTGTATGCAAACTGTAATGCATTTTCACTGATTCCAATTATTACAGACCAGTGTGTTACGATAAATGTTGGAGACAGTAATAAATAAGTAAAAGAAGAAATATGAACATCTTTCAGAATAACTAAATAAATCATAAATTCAAAAAATATTTGAAAATCACAAAACGGGCACCGAATAATACCAAATAATTATGTTTTAAGCAGATTTTTAATTATAACCCGATAGAGGTTGAAAAGCTACCTCAAATATTTGAAAATTTTTAAAACCAAAATTCTCATTCAAACACGAGACATATTGACAAATAATTTTTACACTTTTAACAAAATTTGCAAACATTCCAAAGGGGAACAGGGGTTGAATAGCTACCTCGAATATTTTAATTTTTTTAAATTCTATCAAAAACGAAAAGTTGACTTCATATTCAGACACGAGATGTAGGTACATTGGCGAATACACTTACAGGTTTAACAGAATTGCTTCCGAAGAAGAAATGTTCTAGAAAATTCAGAATATCTAATACTGCTATTTGGTTAGTTTTTTTTTCTTATAGTTGCCGAGTTTTTAAACAACATTCTATCAGTAAACATTTTCGGAATTTGTAGTTTTTGATCTGTTTTGAGGCATTTTTGGAACGCAGATCGTTATCGCACGTTACACTCAAACACTTGGCGAACGACAGCTAGGCCGTTCAGGATAAGACGAAAAACAAGAAATGATCATAATTTTTCCCAATGACCAAGTTAAAAACTTTAGACATATTTTCTGTTCATTATTTCTAAAAGTATGAAAGCTATGAAAGCCTATAAAAGTATATATATTGTGGTTATGACAAAAAAGCGATGTCCGAATCTGTAATAATATACAGGGTATTCCATTAAAAGTAAAAAAAGTGGCTTTGCTTTATATACTATCTGCCAGTTAATAAATACAATCAAAAGTATAATTGCCAGTTAGATACTGATATATTGTATAAAACGATTGGGATCGGCCTTTTTCGTGAGAAATTTTAATCTGAGACTGCAATTGTTAATTTGAAACAACAACTATGAGAAATAAAAAATAATTGCGTCATGTTAAAGAGAATGAAATTGTTTATAACATAAAAGAGTGAAAAAGTAATGATACCGTAAGATGGGGTGAATTTGATAGTTGGACGGAATTTCATTCTAATATTCAAATTACACTCCAAAAATAATCCATGAACATCTGGCTAGGGTTCAGTCTAAAGTGAGAACTTCGAAAAGTATTGTTGTGAGCTCGGTCAGTTGCAAATAAGCATTGATATATTTTTCACAGAGTCTCGAATATAGTGCTTATATTTAGTGTTATATCTACACAGGAAAAAATGTGAGTACGATTATGTCATTACAGAGTTTATTACCGATTTAATGCTGAATAATTATTTGTTATCACTAGCATAACCTCACTTCTCGAGTATAACGTCTAATTTTTACACATACCACGAGCATTTTCATTCAGTGGGGTCACTTTGATACTGATTTCGGGGTGAAATTGATAGTTATCAAAGTCACCCCACCATTCATAGATGTACTGAAATGTATCTAAGGGTTTGAATAAAATAATATTCCTTATTATAGAGTAGATTCAACACAAATCATGTGGCGTACTTACAAGCGTAAAGTAGGTGGCAGGCACTACAAAGATTATAAGGAAAAAACACTTGCAGAAGCCTTAGAAAAAGTGGTCAATGAAGGATGGTCTCTAAATAGGTCATCAAAAGAATTTGGTGTTCCTTTTGGATCATTATAATAATAAATATAAAGGTATGCATGGTAATAAACATGGTGGACAAACAGCTTTTACCAAAGAAGAGGAATATGCTATTATCAAGCCTGTTGTTACGTGTAGTGACTGGGGATTTCCATTGAGCATAGAAGACGTTCAGATGGCGACAAAATCATTTTTAGATCGTCAAGGGCGACAAATAACAAGATTCAAGAATAATACACCTGGACGAGATTGGGTTTACTCTCTTTTGAAAAGGCATAATAATGTACTGACACAGCGAATAGCTTCGAACAACAAACGTTCACGTGCAGCGGTCTAGAAGGAAGTTATCGATGAATATTTCAGGAACCTGAATCTCAGCATCGAAGATGTACCACAATCGAACATATTTAATTATGATGAAACCAGCATGGCCGATGTTACGTGTAGTGACTGGGGATTTCCATTGAGCATAGAAGACGTTCAGATGGCGACAAAATCATTTTTAGATCGTCAAGGGCGACAAATAACAAGATTCAAGAATAATACACCTGGACGAGATTGGGTTTACTCTCTTTTGAAAAGGCATAATAATGTACTGACACAGCGAATAGCTTCGAACAACAAACGTTCACGTGCAGCGGTCTAGAAGGAAGTTATCGATGAATATTTCAGGAACCTGAATCTCAGCATCGAAGATGTACCACAATCGAACATATTTAATTATGATGAAACCAGCATGGCCGATGATCCGGGAAGAAAGCGTTGGTTGAATCGGAGAGGTAAAAAGTATGCAGAAAACATCATAAACCGTTCAAAATCAGCAGTATCTGTCATGTTTTGTGGCTCTGCTTCAGGGGTATTATTACCATCTTACATTATATATAAATCAGAACACATGTGGGATAGATGGACAGAAAATGGCCCTAAAGGTATTCCATGTTGTGCTTAAAGATGCTGCAGTTCCGGTTCAAGATTCAATAGAACAAAAAATGGATGGATAGAAGCAAGCTGTTTCACTGATTGGCTCAAGAGCTCTTTCTTACCTCACGCTATAAGGTTGCCAGGAAAAAAAAATGCTCATTGGAGATAACCTTTCATCTCACTTCACTGGCCATTTAAATCAGCATGGAGGTCGGTATTGTTGAAATGGAAAATGGAAAACCCAAAATTATCTTCCTTGAAGAAGGAGGAGTTTCCAATGTTGTTGAAAAATACTTTAGATAAAATGAATGAATCGGGCAACCATGCAGGTGATGCAATAGGACACAATTCGAGAAGCGGCCTCGAAGCGACTGGTGTGCATCCATGCAATCCAAAAAAGGTATTGAGTGAAATTCCAAACGAGAATAAGGGGAATGAGCCATTTTCCGCCGATTACGAAAACAATTTGGTTGCATTTCTGAAAGAGAAACGATACAATAACACTCCTGTCCGTGGCCCATCGCGAAGAAAGAAGAGATTGAATATTGTTGCTGGAAGAAGCGTTTCTTGTCCGGAGTCTGAATATGAAAATGACGATGATTTGACGAATCACAGAGAGGATACGTCAGGTGAAATTTCAGTCAATAGTGCACATGATGAAAAGGTTGAATACATCTCTGTTGAAGCAAATAATATTGAAGAAGGGACGTTTCTCTTTGTACGAGTTCTCTCTGGAAAAAGAAATGCGACATGTTATCGGTACATAGCTATTGTTGAGAAAAAACTGGAATATGATGAATACGATGTTGTGGGTTTGAAGTCTACTGATACAGAAAACTCCATTTTCAGAGAGGTGGAGAACGATAAGTTTACTATTGCTCTAACTGTCATAATTGCTGTACTTAGTGAACCAAAAATAGAAAATTCTGGAACTCGTCTCAAAAGATATATTTTCACAAAACCAGTTGATGTTTTTGAGCGTTGAACATCAGCTCAAAATTTCACTGACGTTACTTTCACGGCAATTTACCTGATTAGGTATGTTCACGATTTGTTTTATTTGCCTATTCTACACATTTTTTAAGACAATTTGTCAAGTTGACTTTATGTTCTTCGAATGAATATTTGTTTTGGAAGCTGATTATTGCTTTTTATTCACCAAAGGATATATTCTTTAAATCCGACCAACGTAAAGTATAATGTATCAACCTAAATAATTAGGGTGACTTTGATAAGACATTCAACTAATATGGATTATCAATTTCACCCCAATGCAGTGTAGATTTGATAAAAAAAATGTCTGCACCCAAATGGTAAAGTGTGGAATTGATAACTTATTTTGATAATCTTGTACAGAGGATGCGAAAAAATTCGCCCTATCAAAGTCACCCCAATATAGGTATTGGTTTGATAACGTGATTATGATTTTTTTTTCGATTGGTTTTATCAAAAAAAGATTGCATGATCGTGAGGTACTATTCTATATGGATATACAAATCGTGTAGAATTTTTATTCTGCTGAAAATCTTTATAGGTTCAATTATATTATTCGAAAACTTGGAAAAACTATCAATTTAACCCCATTTTACGGTACCTATAAATTAGGATATTGGCATATCATATAAAAACCTGTTGACAAAATAAGCTTGATAGTCGAGCTTATATATTTTTATGGAAACATTATTTATTGATGCATTGGTGCATTTACAGGAATATGTTACTTTCTCATTCCCATTTTTTGCGCCCCTAATGCTTTTTGTATTGATAGTTGATCCGAAGAAGGACCCTCCACTTTGTTATGAAAAGTGGCAACTGAAAAGACATCGCGCTGTTTTATGTAAAGAGGCGTCAATTTTTTGAAACTTTGGTATGTTGCATTCGCCCTAGTTTGCTAGATACGGAGTGGTAAAAATTAAAAATAGTCAACATTTTTGGTTTTTTTTTAAACTTTCGAAATAAACTAGAATTATGTTGCATACTACATGTGTGAATATGTATAATTCTAAAAAAATTATATATTTTTATTTGTTTTACAATATGAATAATGCAATAAATTACATAACTATCATTTCAAACGTACAACGCGCGCCATTTGTAAGGGCTGCTCTCATTGGTGTAATGCAGTGTGACGTACTAGCCTAAAAACGTCTATCGACCTTAAGCCGACCAATAATATAAGTTCTATTATAGTAAATCCGTATGCCAGTGCTTCCGTGTACGACAAAACAAAAGTCAATCAAATTTGAAGTTATCCTTCATTGTATTTGTGTGCTGTTTTTAAGATAATGAGAAATATTCTTTGAATTAAAAAAAAAACAACTAACATTTTGCCGCAAGATAAATTACAGATCTACATATTTTGTTTGGCGATCTACGTGGCAGAAGTCGCGGGTACCAGCTAATGAGTCTATAGTGTGCTGCTTCTCTTATCTGCGGAGGGGTTACATTCATTTCAGTGTCTGATTCGCTTTCCATATTAAACTTTCTTGTAATTTTGATTTAAATTCAGTATAATAATTCAAATTCTAGCTATCAGCTATATTGTAGAACTCGCCCTGTGACGGCCGGTCTGGGCCTCACCCTGTAGATGCAGATATGCCCGATCCTCTTAGCAATTGTCCTTCACCCTTGAAATGTAGACCGATAAGTTGTTATCGCAAAAGGGATGACAAGGATTTATATTTTGTTTTCCATAAAGTAATATAATGATTTGAGTTACCAACATTTAATTACTTATATTATTATAATATAACTTTCGTTCAGCTGAAATCAGTTATGTAAGAAATATTCATTTATTTACTATTTGGAACCTTTTATAAACAGAAAGAGTCGAATTTTTTTTGCGGAAATGCATAATTTTCATTTTTTCGACTTTAGAATAGCTGAAACTAGTTACAAGAAAATACGTTTCTTTTTTACATTTTAGACAATTTTCTAAACATAAACACGCAGAAAACTTCTTGCGGAAATATACCATTTTCATTTATTGATAAAATATTGTAGAATTTAGAATGATTCGAACTATACTCGGCAATTAGACTCCGTAAACAGGCGTATACAAAAACGTTCGATAGGTTTTTACATGTCGATTTTTGAAGCGATATTAAGCTGACAAGAATAGATATTATTCATTGATCTCTGTTAAAGGTCGTTAAGAGGATTAGACTCAATTTTTACATTGCTTATATAATTTATGTCACATGACGGAACCCGTCCTTATGTTTATTTAGGTTGGCAACATTGCCAACTGGCATGTAAAGACAATAATGTCAATTAAGTACAAAAAAACAAGAGTTTTCCTCACACCGTTGACTAAACAACAAGTCTCTCATTTACTACCTTCTCCCTAAAATATAAAGTTTAAATGTTAAGAACATAAGGAAATATGGCGCAGTCAATAGGATTTATAGTTTATTAGTTTCAGTTATTCTAAAGTCGAGAAAATGATGCATTTCCGCAAAAAGTTTTTTGTGATTTTGTGATTTTGTGTTTGGGGAGGCATCTATATACTGAAAAACAAATTTTTTTTTGAAACTGGTTCCAGCTAAAAAAAATTTCACCCAATTTTTCTATTATAAAATAAAAGGAGATTACAAAATTATTCAAACTGTCAATTGTTTAGTCTCAATTTTGATATACATATCATTGAACACTAGATAAAAGAACTTTCAACTGCATTATGAAACAGCTTATACAGGGAAATTCATAAGTAATGGGCCATATTGTAACCGTATGTTCAGAAGATAAAAATAAAATTATTTTACTAAATAATAAGGGGTCTGAGGTCACTCCTTCCTGATATATAAGGTGTTGAAATTAGAAAAAATCAAATATATTTTTGTTAATTATTCAGCTATTTTTCTAGATACAAGCATGAAAATTAAGGTAGGGCTATTTTTTTGTAACGACAAATAAGAATATTCAAGGTATATGAATAATATGTCTCCACACCGTATTGAATAAAAGAAATCAGCCCTAATTTTTTTCATACTTGAAAAAAGTTAAAAATACAATTAAGGAAGACCTAACCTAACGGAACGAGTTTTGGAATAGAATTTTAGATCAAACGAACCTCAGGTTAATGGCTAAAAAATTGTGAAGGTAGCCCTGTTAAAAAATGTTTTGGACTGGTCAATGTGACATATGTTTTAGGTTTTCAGTTAGGTTAAGTAGTGTTATCCCAATTGTTCAAGTTCAATATTTGTCTAGTTTCGTTTTCCTGTTTGAGTTAAATACAAAAATAAACAATTGTATTACCATTTGTAGCTTACATCAAAATTTAAAAGTACTCTATTAATTTTGTTTTATTGGTTTTATTCATTATGAGAATAGTAAGCTATGACGTGGCGACAGTGTAGTAAATTAGAAATTTTCAAATATTTCGAAAGCTGTTAAAATTTCCATGTTCAAAAAGATAACTTTTTTTACAAGAAGTTTAGAATTTTCTAAATGGCATATTTAACTTGTAAATTTTTTAGTGACATAAAATTATGTCTAGTTTCTTCTATTCAATACATGTCTACCTAGAAAAATGACTGAATAATTGATAACAATAAATTATAATTAAAAAAAAAAAAACTAAAAAACACGCTTTATAGGTAATCGAACTAAAAAGTTAAAAATAATTCTTAATTTAAGAATAAAATGATTAACGAGAAAATTAATGTCATTGTGGTAATAGCGTGCGGTGCTTTGGACTACATTTATACACTAACTCTGCATTTCGGAATAGAACTAGTAAGAAATTGTAATAATTTATATTGAGCACCCCACGCTATTACCACAATGACAATAATTTTCTCGTTAATCATTTTATTCTTAAATTAAGAATTATTTTTAACTTTTTAGTTAGATTACCTCTAAGGCGTGTTTTTCAGTTTTTTTGAACTATATTTTATTTTTCACTTTTTAGTACTATATAAAAAACTTTCGTATTAATCTGAGCGTTTAAAGTGGGTAAAAATGGAGTTTAAAGGTTTAAAGGTAAATGAAACACCCTATATTTTACTACTATATTGTATTGTCATCGGTGCTTGCCGTGTGTGCAAAATTTCGAATTAATCTGAGCGTTTAAAGTGGGCAAAAATCGAGTTTAAAGGTTGCTTTATAAATTAAGCACCCTATATATTTTTTAACACACAAGAACAAATTTTTTTTCAGCCGTGAACGGGATAGGAAACAACAACCGGTCAATCGACGTCAGTGATGAGCTGCACCGTAGTCCGCACGGCCAACGAACGTACTTCTAACAAACAAACATACAAGTGAAACTAATACATATAAGCCTGTTAAAAATGTATTTGATTTTTCCTACTTAATACCCTGTATTTTAGAAAGGATCGAGCTTAGCCCCCTTATTAATCAATCAAATATTATTATTTTTATCTTTTGAACATACGGTCCATGACACCAAAGTTGTGAGCTCTCAAGGTGTTTTGTATCGCACCATCTAGAAACCAAGTCTACTGGATTTTCTTCGCTCCGATATATATATCCATTTTCCATAACTCTTGTATTATTGGTCCGCTTTTTAACTCCTCGTTTAGGCTTATTCCATAGTTCGTTCTTGCACTACTGTCAAATACTATCCTCAACTTTGTAGTCGTACTATCTTCCTTTAATACAGCGTGGTGGGGTAAGTAATATTGTAGCTCATTATTCGATATTTTATTTATAGGAACTTCAGACATGTCCTAGATTTTCATACTCAGACATACATTTTTCCTATTCGTATTTTATTTTATCACTTGATCTTAATTTCGAGTCTACTTTATGAAACGTTGATACTGAAATTTCTCTTGATTGTCCGATATTTTCAATTCCCTCCTTTAGAGGTAACTTCACAATAAATCTGCCATCGTCATGATGTTTTGTAGTATTGACAAAAAGCTCCTTGCATTTTCTTTCTTCTTTTTTCAGGAACTTTTTTGATTCTACTTCTTCCATTTTCCAATATGATTCAAGCTGCTGATCAATACTGTGTGAGAAATTACAAACATTTCCTTGTGTACCGATTTTTCTTTTTTGTCCATTCTATTTTTCATAGACGCCACTGTTCCTAGACGAGTTTTGTGAAAAATCGGCATATTTTCGTCGGTTCTAATTTGTCCGCAGAGTAACAATTCATAAAATATATTAGCTCCAAGTAAGATATCAATTTTCGACGCCACATGAAAGCTTGGGATCAGCTAATTGTATATTCGTCGGAATGATCAACTGTTACACAAACACAAAAAATTGCAGATTCTTTTAAAACTGATTAATTTTAGATTGGAGTCTCACAGAAACGGACTTTATTGATTTTGTCACAGAATTATTTATACCTGTTATTGTTAAATGCACATCACTCATACTTATTTTCAATTTTGACACTAGTTCATATGTAATAAAATTCGTTTACTCAATTTATCTCTGGGTATTATTATTATTATCATATGCAAAAAAACTTCTAGATTTAATCTTATAGGATGCTATTTATTTATAGAACTTCTATTACTTAAAATCTTGTTTGAAAGGAAACGCTGCTCAGGTAATTCATTCCATAGAAGTGAACGAGGCAAATTACGCTATTGCCTTAAAATTATTACAAGAAAGATACGAAAATACCAAATTTATAATACAAAGTCATGTTAAATGTTCATATGAGTTGCCTGTTGTAGGAAAAAAATACTTCAACAGATTTACGTAATTTATTGGACGGTATTCAAACAAAGAACATCTCACACTTCTTATGGATTTCGGCCACCGACAGATTTTTTTTAAATTCCAGTATGTTATTTTGGAAGTCAAAATAAACATTTTTTTTCATTGCAACGACTTTGTAGCCATACTAAAAAATTAGCTCAAAGATTCTTGAAAGTTTTCATTTACTGCAAAATCTCAAAGAACCTGTGGATTGCTAGGATACTCTGTTGCTTTATGTTTTTAGTAATAAATTAGATATTATTACATCAAAGCAAGAATGGGAAACGTTTTGTGTAAAGCAAAACTCAATACAGTGTAATGACTTTTTTAAATTTAGAACGGAAAGGTGCCAGGTTTTAGAAAACTTTCTGTTACAGGAGATGTGAGATAAAACAGAACGCGATTCCAAGTATAGTGACACATTCATTAATGGGTATTTTATAATAAATATAATATATTAGAAATATGGAATATAATAACAGAGGCGTAACAATTTACGTTACACTGTTTTAAAACTACCTTGAAAAAATTACCTAAAATTTTCACTAGTAATACCACTAGAGGTCAAATTATTTCCGGATAATTTTCTAAAAATATTCATGAACGAGAAAAAATTTCCGGATTTAATTTGACCTCGTTAATATAGTGCTCAAAGATTGAAAAGACGTATAAAAACTAATTGCGTGTGCGACTTTTTTAAAATGATTTGACATATTTATATGATAGTGTATCCCTTCTTAAGTCGAATGTACCCGGCAATATGAAAATCGTGACGGGGGGAAGGGTGGGGGGAGCATTTTTGTTCAAAAAATTTAAAAAAACAATTTATTTACCAAGACGAGTTCTATCAACTGGTTAAAAGCGGATCCTCTAGTATCAATGGAAACTAACAAAAAAATAGTTTCTTTTTAAAAATTACATTAGTTTAAATGGACAATGAATTTTATTTCTGTGATTTGTGGCTAAACGGTAACAATAGCGTTTGAAAGACACTTTTAAATTGTTATTCATCGCCATTGCGGCGAAACAAAAACTCCAATAAAAAAATACCCCAAAACAAAGAAAATAGTCCATTCTATTCTGCTTCTAATAGTTTTTTGTTTGCTAAAATTGGCTGGATAATAAGCGAGAAACTTAATTTTGATTAGGAGGATGTCACTAAAAATGCTGCGCACTCAATGCAATCGTTACCCTCAAACGCACCCCGCGCTGCCCGCTATTTCCCAAATGTGTGCAACTAATACTCTTTTTAGATATTCTAATCGTGTTTTTTAGTTCTTTAGTCATAAAGGAACTCTTCTAATTTATCACAAAATATTTATAGTTAATTAAAACCATCATGCAATACTATCATTATTGAAATATTAAAAAAGTTTTTGATGTCTATTTTGGTTTTAGCATTAAACTTTCAAATCTTAATCACTTTCGGAACTGTAATCCATATACCACATTTTGTTGTATATAAAAGTTTTCATTTTAATTTGATTTATCTAAACACACTGTACAAACAATCGGCTAGTTCCATTGCCCCGGCTTCACCTCGACAATGAAATGCTAGCCGCGGCAGTAAATCTGTTACTTCTCTGCCTAGTTGAAGAAATAACTATTTTCATTTTATAGTTACTACAAGTGGTAGAATAGTATATTATGCAACGATCATGTAATGATGGTTATTAATACACAAGTATTAACCGGGATACGAAACGAGCCGAAGGCGAGTTTCGTATGGTTATTGCGAGTGTATTAATAACCATTACATTAGAGTTGCATACACTATTTTTTCTACGAACAAGAAATTTGAATTTGAATTTAAATTCAACAACATTGCTTTTTTTATACTTCTCTTGCTACCCTCCAATCCATAAATTGACCATAAAATTTATGATATGCATTTTTCGCCTTTTCAGCGATTTCAGGTGGTGTGTATGAAAACTCTTCGTCGCTCGACAGTTCTTTTAAAAAGTGAAAGGTGATAGATGTATCCTGTCTGTCAAATCTAACTAATGTATGTAAGATGAACACTGAAATTTGATAGATATATCCTGTATGTCAAATGTAACTACTGTATGTAAGATGAACACTGACATTTTGACATGACAGTTGACAGTTATAAATAAAGATGGTTTTGATGACTACACGTTTCAATGGTAACCTAAATAATCCTGGTTCATCGTAATAATTGAAAGGCATCCAATAATTGCAACCTACATAAAAGAAAGCAACATATTTAAATAACACAAAAAGTATCTATCTTCTTGACTAACGCAAAAGATTGAAACTGTCAATAAAAACACGAATCTCTTAGAAACTGTCAAACATTCTACAAAATATTGGGTTTGCCTACTGGTTATTTAAAAATCTAGATTTTCTATTGGCCAATTTTTCAGTTTCATAATGAAAACTAGTGTTATAATGAGTATCAATATGAAACTTAAAATTGGCATTTAATGAACAACTTATAGTATAGGAGTAGAAAACATCATAATTAAAATTAGGCCTAAAATTGTCGATTTCTACTCGTTGTAGTTGCACGAAAATACCATCTCAAGACACAACAGGTATATTCTTCAATTTTACATAAGTTTTAAGTAACTACAAGTGGTAGAAAATTGCTTTTTGCAAATAAAAACCAGACTGTCAAAAAATATTCTGTCATTATAAACGTCAAAAAATTTCCACTAAAATCCATCCGTTACCATGGTGATCTGTCAAAAAAACACGTTTTCATTGTTTAAAAATTACAGGTGTGGAATTTTCAAATAAATCCTCTAGCTTATTTTTGTATGTTCAATCAACCATTTTTGACCTATGTGGTATAATTTATGACCAATCAATTTGGGACTGTCTGTATATAAATATTTTTCAACATAGGTCGTATTTATCGTGTGGCGATATTTTGTTTTTCAGGTGATCTATCTATATATATTTGATCTATCTATTCGTAAACTTTTGCGAAAAAAAATGTAAACGACTTGTCGGCATACCAGATTGGTTTCGTTTCAAGATTAGGTCGGCATTTTTTTAATACATGTTTAAACTAACATTGACAGATGTATAAATCATAAACAAATAAACTGCCCCATTAACAAGCCGCTAATATACAAAAAAAATTAGTGAAATCGCTGTTATCGCTGTGCATTTTTTGACTGCAGGTCTTTGTTCGGCATTTTCGTTGATTCAGTGTTTTAATTGGAGAAAATCTGAGTTGGTATTTTTTTTAAATCCTCGGATTTTGGGTATCTTATCGGAAGAGTTTATTCGTTCATTAGTTCTTTTATTGTTCTACTGTTACTTTATGAAAATATTTTTAATTTCTATTTAACGAGATCGTTTAGTGTTTTGTTAAAGGTAAGTGCTACTTTTTTAATTTGCTTTGCTTTAGAGGTGACTGTTTTAAAATTATTAGATAAAATACATACGTTTCAAAAAATTTCCAATACAGGAAATGTAATTTTAATATTTAACTTAATATATAAATAAATAAATATTTTTTTCTTCAATTTTACCCTAATGATGAGTAATTGTGTGTAAAGTCCATGTAATAAAATTGTAGTTTGAAAAACTGAGAAAATACGCTTTTGTAGAAACGTGAACTGAAAAATACCTATAAATATTTTGATCGAAAGCGATAAAAAGTCCCTCAACTCGATATAATTTTTTTTATGAGATAATTAACAAAACTATTATGTTTAATATATAAATGCATAATTTTTTTTTTAATAAAGAAACTTTGTATTAAGTGTATAAATTAAATTTTTTTATTTGCAAAGTGCTTTCGACTTTGCATAATCAGTGCTCAAGTCAGGTGCAGGAAGTATAACAATAAGGTACATCTTGTTAAAATCGGTATTAATCTATATCACAGAGACTTAACATCATTAAAATTAAAATCTTATATCATAGAGATTTTACATCATTAAAATTAAAATGTAGGAGAACCACGTGGAACCAATTTAAACAAGGTGTAGCTTATTGTTGTACTTCCTGCAACTGACTCGAAGCACCGATGATGACGGAAGTCGAAAGCGCTTTGCAAATAAAAAATTTTAATTTATACACTTAATACAAAGTTTCCTTATTTAAAATTTATAAGTGTGTTCAGCAATCTCAATTTCATTTTATTTGTCAATCGCCTTATTCTCATTTTCAACTTATTAAAAAATATATATATACATATGTGGAAACATTGGAAAGAGGAACAAAAAAAAATAATATATTGATTTTTGGATTAAACTACGAAAACATCACACTTGATGATATAAAAAAATCTATCAAGAACCTATTGGACATTGATATTGACACTAAGGATATTAATAACTATTATCAACTGGGCCATTCAAGAAATAAGCCGATAAAAGTTGAATTCTTATCCTACCTAAAAAAAGTCGAAATCTTAAAAAACTGTAGAAAACTAAAGGGAACTCATATAAGCATCAGTAGTGATCTGACCGAGCTCCAGCGAGAAGAAAATTTTATTCTCAGAAAACACCTAAAGAAGGCTCGAGAAACTCCTGCTAACACATCTTATATTAAAGGTAATAAGCTTTATATAAATAATAAACCATACAAAGTGAGTGATCTAGAAATTAGCGAAAAAGAGTCCTACCAAAGAGACAGAAATAGTGCCCCTCCTACACCAAATATAAGATACGTACAAGAAGAGCGGCCTAGTCACTCATCTCCCACATTTGAAGAAAACCTAACACCAAATAGGAAAAACAGTGAAGAAACAGCCGATATCAAGGGTAAAAACTCCAAATCTAAAACCACCAAGGACACATTCCCTACAAGCAACAAAAACGAAACAAATCAGCAAACAAGGGTTGAAGAAATAAAGCAAAGAACACGTTTCGGTAGTAGGTCTTAGTTTTCCTTTTCTTTTTCTGTTTTTAGTAATAGTTTTTATACTCTTTGTTTATGTATTATAAATCTTAATTTTGTGATATTTTAAAATGGATCAATATATTCGTGACATAAATTATGAGGTCTATAACACTGCCGAATGTTTCAATCCTGGAGATGTAAACAAATTATTCAAAAATGATGAAAAAACTTTTAGCATAATTCATCAAAATATATGTAGTCTAAATGCACACTTGGATGAATTCAAAATAATGCTAGAACAACTAAGCTGCAATTTTGATTGCATTGTGCTAACAGAAACTTTTCAAATATATGATATTGATCTTTTTAATCTAGATGGCTATAAGACATTTTATAATCAAGGACTGTTAAATAAAAATGACGGTGTTGTTGTATATGTAAAAACTGAAATTAATGTAAGTTGCTCAATTATTGATATCGGCGATTCAAAGGCATTGCAGATAAAAATTGACTTACAAAATAATAAGCAAATTTTATTAACTTGTATATACCGTTCCCCATCAAATACACCTGAGTTCTTCATCTGGTCTTTAGAAAATTATCTAGAGCAAATAAACTATTCTAAACTAGATTATCATTTATTAGTTGGTGATATTAATATAAACATTAAATATGAAAATGATAATGTCTCTAGATATTTAAACATACTATATGAATATAATTTACATTCTATGATAAATAAATATACGCGCATTCAAAAAAATTCACGTAGCTGCATAGACCATATATTCTTCAGAGCAATAGAAAAATCTACTCTCGACGAAGCAGTCGCGGCTGTATATGGAAATAGCATTACTGATCACCAGGCAACGATAATAAATTTTCCTATAAAAGCTAAATCTAAATACATTAAAACAGATAAATACAAAACAGTTATAAACTACAAGAACATTCAAAGTGATCTTCAGGAACATAATTGGCAAAATTTTTATAATTTCAACGATGTAAATAAAAAAACTCAAGAATTACTAAATATTTTAAATTCTCTCTTAAAAAAACACACGAAAACCATAAAATTAAATAAAGGTTATCAAAAACGACAAAATTGGGTAACAGCAGGTATTGTCCAGTCAATAAATAATAAGAATAAATTATATAAAGAATATCTACAGAATCCGAATGATGAGGGAAAAAGAGAAATATATGTCAACTATCGTAAACAGGTAAACCAACTAATTAAAACTGCAAAACGCAACTATTACCGAGCCGAAATACAAAGCAATTCAAATAATTCAAAATATCTATGGAATCTGGTGAACAAAAAAGATAAAGCAACAAATAGTATCAATGAAATAATTGCCAAGTCAGGCAAAAGAATTGGAGATAAAAAAGAGATTGCAGAAGAATTTAATAATTACTTTGCTTCGGTAGGAGATAACCTAGCACGAAAAATATCAATTCCGACAAATCCTCCTCCAAAACGAAAAATAAATTCTAATACTTTTTATTGGTTACCAGTATCTGAGGAAGAGATCAAGGAATTAATATCATCACTCAAAACAAACAAAGCAACGGGAATAGATAACTTGAGAGCCGAGTTATTTAAAAAATTGCAGAGCGAGCTAACCAGGCCTTTGGCTAATCTTATAAATCTCATCTTTACTAGTGGGGTTTGTCCTTCTATATTTAAAAC
The DNA here is from genome assembly GCA_947563755.1 of Lochmaea crataegi. Taxonomy (NCBI): domain Eukaryota; kingdom Metazoa; phylum Arthropoda; class Insecta; order Coleoptera; family Chrysomelidae; genus Lochmaea; species Lochmaea crataegi. The sequence continues at coordinate 50,424,370 of OX387428.1, forward strand.
CTCTGTTGTTACACCAATATATAAAAAAGATAAAAAAGATCAAATGTCCAATTATAGACCAATTTCCCTAATTACAACTTTGGCAAAAATAATGGAGAAAGCGGTAAAGAATAGACTGATGGACTTTATAGACAAGCATCAATTATTGTCAGAGCGACAATTTGGATTTCAGAAAGGGTTATCAACGAATGATGCAATTAAGACCTTGGTTTCCTCAATCTATAACTCGATTGATAAAACTGAACCAATAGCGGTACTGTTCCTAGACTTAGCAAAGGCGTTTGATACTGTGAATCACTCACAACTATTAGACGTCCTAAATGATGCAGGGATACGGGGACTCCCATTAAAATTTTTCAAAGACTACTTATCTAACCGAAAACAACTAGTTAAGATAAATGGAGAACTCAGTGAGGAAAAAGTTATATCGGCTGGAGTTCCTCAAGGTACCGTACTGGGACCGGTTTTGTTTAATCTATATATTAATGATATATTATCTTTTAAATCTTCGGGAAAGGTAATCGGCTTTGCAGATGACACTGCTATGATATATAGAGATAATACGTGGGAAAACCTAAAAAATAAAATGGAAACTGATGTAAAAAAATTATTTGATATATTTAAACATAAAATTCTTACGGTTAACTATGAAAAAACTTATATTGTTCCGTTCACCAGTTATAAACATAAATTACCACTTTACGATAAAATCTCTATTACAAACAATAATATATCTATTAATATTTCTTTAAAATCCGAAATAAATTACCTTGGAGTAACAATAGACTCACATTTAAGATGGACCTCACACCTATCTGGTATAGCTAAGACGTTAAGGTTTTTATTATATAAATTTAAATATATTAGAACAATTCAAGACTTACAACATCTAAAAATAATTTACCATGCTCTTGTGGAATCACGTCTTAGATATGCCATCATAGGTTGGGGAGGAACAATGCAAAGTCATCTAGAACAGGTAGAAATCCTACAAAGAAAAATTTTAAAAATTATGTATTATAAAAATTTAAGATTTAACACAAATCTTCTTTTTAAAGAAGCAAATGTAATGTCTCTGAGGCACCTATATCTTGATAGTTTAATTATTCATTTATTCCAAAATCGCGCTAACCTGCAAACACCTGATCATCATTATCATACTAGAACTAAAACAAATAATTATATACAAACAAATACTGCTAAAAAAACTATAGGTACAAGATATTTCGGTTTTTTAGCTCCACGATTATTTAACTTCCTACCTGATATATATAAAATGTATATAAGAAAACTAAATTCAATCAATCTTTTAAAATCAATATTTAAAACATATATAAAATCATTAGAATCGAAAGATATAGAAAAGATTATTGAAAATTGACACAAAAAAAATTAAAAAAAAAAATTTTATAGTAATATTTCCTAAATTAAAAATCAATGGAGTAAACCAAGTAGCGTATTTAAGAGTATTCCTTTTCATCACTTGTCATCCATGCTCAAACTCTATAGTCTTAATGGGTTACACTGATGAAAATACTTTTAGTTTTAGTGTTGTATATTATTGCTGTTTTTTTTTAGTTTGAATTTTTACTACTTTTTTTATATGTATACAATTTGTTAATTCTTCCTTTAAGTAAACAGTATTATATGTAAAATCATTAGGATCAAAAGATATAGAAAAAATTGATATAAAAAAATTTTAAATAAATATTTCTTGAATTAAAATCAATGGAATAAGACAAAGTAGCGTATCCAAAGGTATTCCTTTTCATCACTTGTCATCCATGCTCAACCTCTATGGTCTTAATGGGTTACACTGATGAAAATACTTTTGGTTTTAGTGTTATGTATTATTGTTGTTTTTTTTTTTAGTTCAAATTTTTACTACTTTTTTATATGTATAACTACAATTTGTTAATTCTTATTCTAAAAAAAATAAACGTTAAACGTTAAACGTTATATATTGTTATGGTATATAATAATTCAATGTGTGGTGATTTAATTTTATTGAATAATATTATATACCACATACATCAGTATCAACCAGAACCTCAAATCAAACAAATTTTATATTTAAGTTGTATTTATTGATCTGAAATGTTTGAAATTTAATATTATATCACATGCACGTGTATCTCAGGGTATATCTTGCGTAAAGTGAGTTGTCTAAATTTAAGGAGTAAAATTTGACATATAATAACCTTTAACGTCAAAATTAAATTAAATTAATATTAATTAAACAACTATCTCCAGATTGCAATCCGTGGATGGTCTCCTAGCCTATTACAACCTATATTAAAATAAAATTAACACAATTCCGCACACAAAATAAATCTCTCAATATCTTGTCGAAACACCGCCGGTAGCTGTATTATCTAAATAGAAAACGGCTTGTTCTCGGAAGTGAAGAAATTCTGCCTTGCGCAAAGGAAAGATTACTGGTAAACGTCTCGAACCTCGGTACTGGTTTACAAACAGCTGTTAGGTACAAGTTTTAGTATTAAATGATTTACATTACCATCGTTTATTGCTGCATGATCTCTCTTGATCTTGAGTTTGAACAACCTTTACTGGATTCAAATCGAAGGTAAGTTATGTTAGATATTTCTAACTCACTATTTCTTTCTTTTATCAGTTTTTATTAAAGTCTTCGTACATTTAAACTTCTAACGTCCATTACTTTTTTTCGTCTCCCCCTTAGTTACCGATCACCTAACAAACTTCCTTCCCGTTGCTAACGAACATCCTTTTGTTTCTTCTTTATTTATTATCGAAATTACTAATTTTTGTTGAAATCCAGTTACTGACAGTTCATATTATTTAATCAAATAAAAATGTCCATAACTACCAATGTTCTTGTACTGACATTTTCCAATATCAACTTTATCAGTTAATTTATACAGGGTACATAAAAATATCTAACAGTAAGTATTTAATTTAATCATTTTAACGTTATTGTTAAAAATGATGGACATAACATAAGACTCCCATGTACATATGATATAATAACTTCTAAAAGTAACCATTTTATTTCATTTATGATCATCTCAATTTCAGTACAATATATAGTTATAGTAGATATTTGCCGAATAATAATGTACAAGGACAGGAATATTGGGGAAGCGGCAAAATTGTAAAATGAGTACTCTTTACACTATTTTCCAAGCTTTCGGAATATCTTTATTTCCATTCTCGAGGACAGCATTCGAGATTGTATTACAAGTTGTTTTAAATGGTAAATACATCTAATAATAATTTTGATTTGAATTTTTTAAAAAGTAAATGTCAAAATGATGTCAAACAAAATCGTTTGCTTATAGAATAAGAAATAGTATACAATTATAACTAACCTATATCTAAAAATATCAAGATTGGCTAGGTTCGTCTTCTTTTTTTAATTTGTTTGATGTTATTTTAACCTCAAATGTTTGAAATAGACGAATTTGAAATTTGATGACACACGTCATGCTCCCTATCAATAGCCAAAAGGTAGTAATAAATATCACTCAAATTTTTATGATCACTCTTTCTATTGATGATATTTTGTTCTTGAGATATGTGAGCCATTTCCAAGAAAAGTCTTTTTTTCGTATTTGATTGTATATCTAAGATACTGACAGAATCAAAATCCATAATATGGTCTTTATCAATTATATGTTTGGCCAAAGCACATCTATCGGGATATAATCTGGAATCACTTTTATGGAGAGAAATTCGGTTTTTTAATTTTTGACTAGTGTGACCAATATATTTATTCTCGCAATTTCTACAAGGGATACAGTATACTACATTTGAAAGATTAAGAATATCAGTTTTATCTTTAACTCTTGTATAAATTGATTTGATCGTTAAACATGTTTTATTTGCAATTTTTATGTTAGTAAGTGGTTTAAAAGTTCTAATTAATTTTGGTGTAATTTCTCTAATGTATGGCAAAGAAATATAGTAATAGGGAATTTCAGCATGTTCTGAAATAATGTCCAAATTTGGAGAGTTATTATAAAATATGTTTTTTATCAACTTGTTTGGATATCCATTATCTAAAAATAATTGATGAAGGATTTTTAAGTTTTTTTTCATGAAATACAGGATCTGAAATATTGGTTACTCTATTTTTCATTTGCCTTATCAAATTAATATAAATATATTGATTGAGGGATTTCTCATGGCTGTTGCACAAAATCTTTATATTTTCTTACTTTTTGGTTCACATTGCTACAAAAGCGTGTTTTTTAAAACTATATTTTTACATTTGGCAAGTTTACTGACGGAAAGTAGTTGTAGCCACTAAACTTGTCATGTGTAAACCACGGGAAAGTGCACTTGCTACTTAGGCCAAGCAATAGGTAAATATTTTTTACAAAAATCCTAGTAGAAAACGAATGGTGCCATCATATAAAAGACATTACGTACTTAGTATAATTTTGATTTGTTTTGGACACGCAAATATTTTTCAGTAATTTGTTATAAACATTTAAGACGAAAAAAACCTTCCTTTGGTAATAGTATACAACAACTACTTTTCGTATTTTTCTCCAATTTTTCCAGAAAACTACTTGAAAACACTGTAAAATGCATTTTCAACAAGTCCCGATAAACGCACTTACGGGATAAGGGAGTGAATAGGGGTGCTGGGTGGGTAAACAGAGTAACAAAATTAATCTCAATTGAAATGACGCTTTGTTGTTGTATACTCTTGTATTTTAATTTAACCTAACCTAACCTAACCTAACCAAACCAAACCAAACCAAACCAAACCAAACCAAACCAAACCAAACCAAACCAAACCAAACCTAACCAAACCAAACCACAAAAGTATACAACAGAGAAGAGTATAAGAAATAAGATTATTCTGACAATCTGACAACATCGCAATTATAATATGACGTTTTAAAACAGATCATTGGTTAATTCATAGAGAAGGGCAAGGAAAATGCTTGAAGAAGGTGTACAGTGTTGAAAAAATGGCCGCGTAAATTGAAAAACTGCAACTTTAAATGCCTATAGCAAAGTAACAAGAAGTGTGTGCCAAAAACGGAGTTGTGTTTAGGGATCCTGAGGGTGTACAGAATGAGAGAGTACAATTTTTTTTGTGAAATCCAGAAGTAGCTGTTGTATACAATGTCCCTTCCTTTTCTAGTTTTTTTCCATATAACGTAAAAAGTACTGAAGCAATCACAATGGAATGTATACAGGGTGTATCATAAGGAACTGTACATACCCCTACCTCGTATGGAGACCCCATGGGGAATGTCAAATGGCCATAAAAAAGTGTCTGCTCCCATATTTTAATGTTATACAGGGGGAATTGTGAATTTTGACTGATATTTCTTTTAATTAAAACTTTTGAACGGTAATTTCGATTTGTCTCATATTTTGGTAAAACGTTACACTACTATCACCTAATTAACTGATTCATTCAAACTAGAAAAAAATCAGGACCGGTCTTGGAAAATTAGTTTGTTTTGTTAATATAAAAAATTTCACCCTGTATATGGATTTTCAAAACTCTAATAAGGATCTTACAAAGTACACAAATAGACAACAAAAATGGCGTATCTATTTTTCTCCCCACACGGTTGCTCAATTTTTAACATGAAAATCAAATTTAACTATAAATTAAAAGTTTAGCAACATGACCCATAAATTTCAAAAAATATAATTTTCTTGCAAAAATATGATTTTTCGAACAAAAATTACACTTTTAATAATTAGTAGTACCATAGCTCGTGCTATATTTTTAACAATACAAATGTTTTATTCATTTCCGAATCGGCTTTCAAATGGTACACACTGTTTTGTATAATACTAAAACACCACCCTGTATAACATTTCTTTAATGATTCATCGATATTGTCATTGTATCGAACTAATTTACAAGTTTAAGCAAAAAACTTAAGAAAAAAAAACGACGTCATAACGAAAACTAAAGGGAAAATTGTTAATACATTTTATAATAGATTTTCGAAATGAAGTCCACCTGCTTCTAAAAAACTTTTTTGTCGAACTTTCTAATTTCTAATTGACTTCCAGAGTGTTAAGGGATCATTTCTAATTTTATTACAAGAATCAATAATTCTGTCAATTAATTCTTGTCGTGTATTTATATTTTCTCCATAAACCATTTCTTTCAATCGACCCCATAAGGAATAGTCGACGGGGTTGAAGTCAGGTGATCTAGGTGGCCATGCATGGGGCCCCCGCGTCCTATCCACCTATTTCCGTAAGTGGCATGAAGATGTTGGCGAAGAGCAACTGAGAAATGTGGGGATGCCCCGTCGTGCATAAAGTACATACCTCGGATTGGCTAGTAGATCCGGCAAAATTATTCGCAATAAATCTAAGTAAGCAGCACCTGTCAGTGATCCATTAAAGAAGTGGGAGCCTATTAGTTTTCTGTCTATTACTCCTTCACTGAACATTCACTGAAAATCTATACTGTGAACGAGATTCGCAAATCGCATTGGGATTTTCATCTGCCCAAATGTGGGAGTTGTGCGAGTTATCTATTTCATCCCTTGTAAATTGGGCTTCGTCAGAGAATAGGGTCCTATACAATAAGCGATTATTATTCGCAATCCACCTAGCGAATTGCATCCGTCGGATTTCATCTCCTAGATGCAGTAGTTGGACCTGTTGGATGTGAAAGGGGTGTAAATTATTGTCTCTTAAAACTCTCTCAACCTTTGAATGAGAAACGCCTAATTGTATGCCTACTTTCCTGGTACTTAGTTTTGGATCTGCTTCGACTGCAACAAGAATATGTTCTTCTTGTAAACGATGTTCAGATTTTGATTTAGGAAATGTTCCATTTTCTTTTAAATAGCTAACACTGATTCAAACGTTTGATGATTCGGAACTCGACGTTGTGGAAATCGTCATTGATATTCTCTACTGGCAGTCCTACCATTTCCGTCACAAAATCCGCAAACAAAAAGAATGTCCGCGTATTCTGCTATTGAAAATTGATGTAGCATTTTCCAATTAATTAAAATAATTTAAATCACTTAAACTATCTTAAAAACCAATGGAAAACTGTTAAAATAGTGTAATACATAAACACCAACAAATAATAACTATGGAAAACAAAAAGTCAAATTATGTACCTAAACAACTCCAAACAACGAAAATGTCAAATCATTACAGCTTCCTAAGATACAATTGAATTCTCAATATGTATTAATAAGTGGTGAGAGGTAGAAAACGAAATTGACTTATCAATGTTTCTTGTTTAGTTTTGTTTAATTTAGTTTTTTTTATGTTTGGCCGCATTTTGCAGTTTCTCAAATTTAAATCAAAATAAAATTGAATTATGTATTACCGTAGCTTTGTATTTTGAGCAAAAGTTGAAAAAAATTTTGATAATTCGATACAATGACAATATCGATGAATCATTAAAGAAATGTTATACAGGGTGATGTTTTAGTATTATACAAAACAGTGTGTGCCTTTTGGAAGCCGATTCGGAAATGAATAAAACATTTGTATTGTTAAAAATATAGCACGAGCTATGGTACTACTAATTACTAAAAGTGTAATTTTTGTTCGAAAAACGCTCGGAAATATGGCCGAAATTGATTACACTGCCGGAAATTAACGGAGTTGAAGGGTAGCGGAGATCGAGTAGAGGCATAGTATATAGATATACGATCGCACTGGCGAGCGGCGTAACCAGTCATTTGCGACGGTGATCTTGGGCGTTTTTGGCCAACTTCGCATTATTTTATTACAAATCGAAAATATACGTTTTGTTGCTCTACATGTACACTTTTCAAAATCAGTTTAAAATTTAAAATCGGACAATCGACAACGCATCCAGACACGTTGTAAATTATCGCATCAAAAAATCACAATTGCAATTGCGATAAAAGTACCCGTTGCCTGGCGTCTGATCTTCGCACATATAAAGTATAAAGTTTCAGCTCATTGAAAAATGGAAAAAATATGAATTTATGGTCTCACCAAATTTTCTCGATTCCCAATTATCGGATTAACTCGCTCGACCCCTTATTTTGTTCGTATTTTAATTACCTACGATTTATCCGTACATATCATTGAGATTGCTTTAGTACTTTTTACGTTATATGAAAAAAAAACAAAAAAGGGTGGTTTTTTTCGTTTATAACAAATTATTGAAAAACATTTGCGTGTCCAAAACATATACAAAGTATACTACGTGATGTCCTTTATATGATGGTATCATACGTTTTCTACTAGGATTTTTGTCAAAAATTACAATACTTGCATGCTCTATAATAGCTTGGCCTAACTTGCCGGCAAGCGGCTTGCCAAGGTTGCAGGACTGGCTAGTTTTTGTTTACTACTTTGGGTCCTTAAGTGAAATAAAGTTCGTAACAATGAAGTGGGATGTAAATTAGATAATTTCGTTTTCAAACATATACGGAAAACATGAAATTTTGTGGAATGTGAAATTAAAAGAACACATGGATAAATTAGGACGAGATAACGCATTTGAAAAACGTTTAAAGGAGTTACATTATCGGGATTTGAAAACATTGACAAAAACATACCGAAAACGAAAACTAGTTTTAACTTCCTAAAATTTTTCGTATGATGACCTCATCAAATTCCTATAAGAATTTGGATTTTAGCTGATCACTTCTTAAAGAATCGTTCTGACACACCCAGAGTACTCCTGCGTTTTATCCAGTCTCTAATCCAAACCCGTTCTTTTCTATTTCTCGTCCGTTGTAAGTTGTAACTTTACTATTAAATTATTGGCAATTTCACTTACAACCACTTTACCAGCAGCGCGCACTGCAAATAAACTTGAAAATATGTAAACACAAAACAAGAAGCATGTTTAGTGGCCGCAAGTACTTTCCGTCAGTTTACTTGCCAAATGTAAACGTACCTTTAGGCTCAAAAAATCTGGTGTAAATGCAATGAGGAGACTCAAGTCTTAACATTTCATATTATGTGACAACACACTAAAGTTCAATTTTTTTCTCTTTTTTCTTCTTCTTTTTGACTTTTATTCTGTTCTAGGATTGCTCAGCAGAAATGGAAAACCGTAAGTAATTTGTGATTATGAAGAATATAATGAATACCAACTAAATATTATTATTATTCCAGTCTATGTGCTATTTAACTTTGAAGGATCTGAAATATGTTACGTAAGGAAATATAACTATATAAAGGAAATAGGTGGAGTAACAGTAACAAAATGGCATGGTGCAAGTTACAATGTACGCATACTGGCTAAGCTCAAAGAAGAGATTTTTCTCAAAAATCTCGCAGATAATATAAACTATGGATGGCCCACTGTTTCAATACCAAAATATTCAAAATTTGTAACACCTGCTGATAAATGCCTATCTCTAAATGTGCAGTTAGCTAAAACATTTGCATCTACTTCACCTTCAACTCCTCATTTCATACCTTCTCCTGAAAGGATGTCGAGTCCCCATTTCTTACTTTCACCTCAATTGGTTTCAAAAATTCCAATAAACATGGTTACTGTTCCTTCAAGTACATCTTCAGAAAATATTTCAGCTCTCCCAATTACTTCATTACAAGAAGTGGAAGTAGCAAAAAATGCAAATGTAGGTTTAATGCAAACCATAAATGGTAAGAATAAGTTGAAGAAATACGTGTAGCAATTTATATTCATTTTTGTTTTTATAGGAATTGGAAATGAAGAGCTACATGATAATTTCTACCAAACATTTTTGGATTATACATGTATATATCCAGTTAACCAGAATAGAAAAGATAATTATGATTATTTGAATACATCCAGAGCAAGCTGTGAATATAACAAACCGCTACTTGTAACTTATGAAAGTGAAAGTTACGATCAACAAGCTTCTACCAGTGCTAGTAACTTATGCCATTCGCAATTAGGGGAAATACATTCAGAAATGGAGTACTCGGATGACCTGATCTATTACCATTTAGCGGCACCTGTCAGTGATTTAGACGATCAATCTGTTTTATATGGCAAACAGCCCACTTATACTTTTGATTCAAATCATACTCAGACAGAATTTGAGTTGCAAACTCATTCTAATCGGACAGAACTTGGTTTGGAAACCCATTCACAAGAGAAGTCCTCTACAAGTATAAATAATATACTGTGGACAGATTCAAATTTTTCTGATAATTTTGGTAACATGACTGAATCTGTTAATGATAATCAGGAAAACTCTACTGTTGGTAAGTGTATTGTTTTCGGTCAATAGTCTAATTTTTCTTTAAGAGCAACATAAAACTTCAGAATTAACAATAATTTAGGCAATTTATTTTTTATGATTTTTCTAAGAATATGTTTTTAAATAAAACAATATTTTTAGTAAAAATTTCCAAAAGTGGCATCCACAAGATACACAGCTGTCTTTACTGTGGAATCAGAACAGCAACATTACCGAGGCATCTTCAAAGAAAAGAGAGAAGAGAAGAGACTGATGTGAAAAAGGCCTACGATTATGGACGTGGTAAGTGTTTTCTATAATCTACAGATAAAAAAATATTTTCAAAATATCTAACAAAATTCAAACATTCATTTTAAAAAGCAACACAATAATCTTAAATATTTAACTTCTAACAACATTTGATTACTCTGATTATTTTCTTTACAATGTTATAGAGGGTGTTTCATAAGGAATGGTAAATATTTTAACCATAGATTCGGGTCCTCAAAATATTAATATTTTGCTAAATAACACTGGGTCAGGTCAAATGTAATCTACTACTGATGTACAGGGTGTGTGAAATGTATTATTCGTTTTGATTTGAAATATTTTCACTAGTAATAGCACTAGAGGTAAAAATATTTCCGGAAATTTTTTCGAGCTCATAAATATTTTGAAAATTATCCCGAGTCGAAGACGAGGGATAATTTTCTAAAAATATTCATGAACGAGAAAAGATTCCCGGAATTAATTTGACCTCGTGTGGTATTCGGTAAGAAAATTCCACACTAAATTGTGTTTGAAATAATTTACTTCCCGATTTCCAACAACGTCAATTTTCGCCAGGAGATTAGGCAGTTGACACCCGCGAATACTAGGAGATCGAAGTCAAGTGTATGGAAGCAGTTTACAAATTTTCTACTGATTTTAGTAGCTCAAAAGTGCCATTTTCGGACCTGAAATATTATATTTTTCCATTTCATAGTTACTTGGGCTTATATATCTATCTATCTATCGTTATGTTTCACATTATCTTCTATTAATAAATTTCAAATAATTTCTTTTGAACCCTTTTTTCAGTCCGCCCCAACTTTTAAATCGACCATTCTGAATTATCCATTCTCCCGGTATCCCTTCCACATAAGTGAAATTTCGCAACGGCTGATTATTTCCCGTTTTGGTTTTCTAACGAAAAGAGTGGTGAGCTGGAATAAGGTGATACCGTAATATAATGCAGTTCCTGGTTTTTCTTCGTCCACTTCTTAGATCTTCTTGGTTCTTCTTCGTCCACTTCTCTTATACTACGATGTTTCATATAAGTACGTTGATAGGTGACCACCAAGAGAAATAACCAAATAAATACTTCAATTGACTTTTCAACTTATTTAAGAGATTAATAAAAATTAAGTTGACGTCCAAACTATCTTTACCGTTCCTGACTTCCGTCGACGATAGTCTCAAACAACAACCCTAATTAAGGTGAAGATCCAGACCCTGAGACACTATATACGTTTAAATTAGAGAAGTTACCAACTGTAGGTAACATCCGTTCAAGACGTTTTTCCTGTTCATACCTAAATGACTTGGAAATAAGAAAAAGCCTACCAAATGGAGTTGAGACACCATCACTTCAAAAATTGTCTTGTACAGAAAAAGGTACATTACACGTATTGAGTTGAAATTTGGTATATTTATATTTATGGTCTTGTAAATCAAAAACGTGTTATCAATTTTGATACATCATTATACATTCATAATAGTATATTGCGTATCAAAAGTTGTAAGTAGCAAGTACGAGTGGAAAAATTACGCCATAATTCCACGAGTACGTTAGGTACTATACTTTATCTACGCCTCAACAAAAATAACATTTAAATCATAATTGACGTTTCTAATTCATTTCATAGTAATGACAGATTTAAAAGTGTTCACATGTTGCCTAAATGATTTTTATTAAAACCAACCACTAAAAACAACCTCAAAATTCAGTCCAGTCCAGTCCATGAATTTTTGATAAAGTTATTTGGTACCTTTCTTTTGATTTCAGTAGTGATAAATTATTTGTAGTCATTTCTGCTCTCAACCTAATTTCGGGCGGAGTGCACATTTCATTTTTATCACTTGAGGACATTTATAATCTAAATTTAATCAAGCTTATTTAATAAAAAAAGCTTAGGGTACTTATACATTTAATTATTAATTGACTGACATTTTTGCCTAACGTTCACAGCGTTCTTAGCAGATTCAAATATAATGTAATATGAGTTTCCTAAATTGATTAAATTAGCATTATAATTATTATTTTATATAAAAATGTAGATAAATTCTGCATTTGATTATTAGTTTTAATAAATATCCCAAGACAATATTCATTCGGAAATTAACTTTTCAAATATTTTATATCGACTTGTATAAAAAACGCACCCCGTGCGATTTTTATTACCATTCAATTCGCGTATGTTATTCGTTACTTCCTGGTGCTTTTGACAATGCAATATATGACATTTACAATGCAAGGCGTAAATGATACTATATTGTTCTACGCGTGACGAGAGAACAATTTACCAGCCTGATAATGTTCTCGAGCTTCAAAAAATGTGAAACACTATACTTTTTCTGCTATCATGTTTATACCTTGATAATATACTAAAGAAGAAGAACAATGACAGTGCAAATTGACAAGTTTAAATAATTAATGAGAAACAAGAAACTAGTGAAACCAGACAAATGATAAAAATAGTTTTTAAATCTCATGGTATTTTTATAATTCTTTTTTTTTTTTTTTTTTTTTGGCTTGGACTCACGTCATTCAGCCAGTTGCATCAGGAAAAAAAAATAATATATACAAAAGGAAGAAAAAAAAGTAACTCACTCACGCCTACATACTAGAAGAAAAGAAAAGTCGTAAGAACCTAATGATACAACAGGGATATAACAGGGTCACACGCTTCTTGTCTAGGGGCCCGTCAAGACTTTTTAATGTCACAAACAAAAATAAGGCCACGGAAAGATAGGAATAAACAACAAATTGGATAAACAGAGGTAACAAATCTGGTTCACACATTCACAAACGTACCTTTGATTTATGTATGAATTTCATCAGACAATCATATACTTCCATTTTATTTAAGGATAAAAGATGACAGATATTGAAAGGTGGGAAATACCCACTATTTATAAGATCTTTAATAAGGTTTTGTGATTCTAGCGAGTAAAAACAGTTGAAGAAAATATGATTTAAATCACTTTTAATATGACAGTGTTGACACAAGTCTGTGTCTAAAATTTTTATTTTATACAGATGCGCTGGATAACATGCATGTCCAAAACGAAGTCTAATGATAGTTGTGATGTATTTACGTGGGCAGGAATATAAGTTGAACCAACATTTATGCGGAATTTCTTGTTGTATTAGGGAATATTGGGTATTAGATATTTTGCAATAATCAATCCAATATTTTTTCCAAAGACGAATTTGTTTTAGCCTGGAATTAGCAAAAGCGTCTGAAACAGTTAGCGGATAGATAGATGTGCCACCATTTCTACTGCATCTTTAGCTAGATGATCTACATATTCATTATGTTTAAGTCCTATATGTGCTTTGACCCATATCAGCTGAACAAATTTATTGTTTTTTTTTAATTGAAATAAAAATTTTTTAATGTAAAATACATAGAGATTATCTGATAGAGCAGGCATCCTAGGATTTTGTATGGCTGTTAGCACCGACAGTGAATCACATAAAATAACCGCCGAACTTTTTCCGGAGGAAGAAAAAAATTTTAATGATTCATAAATACCAACGGCTTCAGCACTAAAAACTGAGAAGTCTGAGGGGAGCTTAAACAATTTTTCAACATTATTACCTGGAATGTAAAAGGCACAACCAGTACCATTTACAGTTTTGGAAGCGTCAGTATATATATGTATGGAATTGGGCCATTTTGCTAAAATTGAATTTAAAAGTGAAATGCTTATAATAGGATTTTCATGGTATCTGGGTTGAATGAAATTAAACATATGCAGAAAATAGTCGAAATCATCTAAAGCCATATTTTTATCTGAGCTAGATACACATAGATTATTGTTATTTTGGAAAGCATCACAGAGTGGCGGTGAATTTTTGCGGATCCAGTAGTTATTTGTTAAATCGAATTCATTTAGTTTACATATATTGTGGTGTAGAATTTCGTTAGCAGACATAATTTTAATGAGGATTTTATAATTCTATTTTGCTGTTTAATTGAACAAGAGTAAAAAATGCATTCTAATTATAGAAATGATTCATGTCTTAGTTTATTAATAATTTAAAGTTGTCAAAACATTATATACGAGGGCGGAAATGATTGAAAGTATAATTCTAACTTTCCTCACTAGAGACGAAAGTTTACCTTATGAGAATTTTTCCCACTTGGTCCGGAAATCACGTTTTCGCTGAAGGTATTCTATCACAAAATGATGTCTTTTTGTAAAGCGTTGTAGAAAAATTATTTTTTCACGAATTGCAAGGCCTACTATGATGAAATATTGTAAAGTAAATTAAATAGAAACTGTGTCTAGAATATTTTTACTGCAAATTTTTCGAAATGGGATGAATTTATGCTAATAAAATTAGTGAACGTTTTTTGTTCAAATTTACTGAATTGTACAAGATTTAGAAATGCCTCTTTATCTAATCTCAAAATTCATAAGACGCTTATTATTTACTAGCCCAAAAATATATTCGTAATAAATTTTAATTCAATATGTTAAATAATAAAGGAAATATTGCAAAAAAAATGTATAATGAATTTCTTCAACTTCAACACTCTGTATATCTATAGTAGATAACATTTGACCTAGTGTTATTCAGCAAAATATTAATATTACCGAGCTTATGGTTAAAACATTTACCATTCCTTATGAAACACAATCTATTATATGAACAAAGTACCGCCAACCGTTGAGTGAAAGAATTCGCCAACACAGAAAAATCGAGCACAACACAGGCGTGGAGAAAATTTCTGCTCACATAGACGTCAGTAGAAATTTTGAAGTTGTTAATTTTTTAATTTGGTAATTGTTCTTATTCTTTTAGATTATAAATATACAAAGACACGAATAATTTTATTTATTACTCGTTTTTTTTAATATCGCATCGTGGTGTTTGACTGTTTTTTTAGTTTTTCTTGATAGGTATATTTAAAATTATATATTTTTAAAATTTTCCAATATTAAAGTATTAGACGTCTAAGATAATAGTTTAATACTATTATAACGCTTTACAAGATTTGAAAAATATTTTTCAAAGGTTCACTAAGAAGCAACAACTATATGCCCCGACGGACATTGAATTACACTTTGACGTCTATTGTCCACGCTTTACTAAAATATGACAATTTTTTACAGGTAACTGTAATTAAGTGAATTAAATTATTAGATTCAATTGAAACAGAGTTCAATGCAATTAAGTCTCTTGTCACTAATAAAAAATTGATTTTGTAAATAAATGTCAACACTCTATTGGCAATAATTGAAATTTATTAATAATGCTTTCCGATTGTCTACTTATTAACATATAAGGCAACGTTTTTTCAGTTTTAAACACATATTATATCTATTGTTAGTAATGAGCAATCAATTTTTAATATTAATTAATAAACAATTGAACTATATCTATTTAATTGTTAGCTAGTATCCAATTAAGTACCTTCTTCGTACAATAAAATTAAGAATACAAAATATGTAATAATGTAAACCCTACATGATATAAATTCCATAGTAACAGAAACATATAAATTTGCAGTGGCCATAGTCATTTGCCATATAATAAAATAGACCCAATTAAAGAGTTTATTCTTATAATATTGATACGTCGGACCTCTACTGATGATATGTAGAGGTCCAAAAAGAAAAAAAAGAAGACATACACCTGTGTATCTTCTATTCTTGGCAGTGGATAGCTATCTCTCTGTGTAACGTGATTTAGTCGTCGATAGTCTACACAAAAGCGAGTGGATCCATCTTTATCAGTTACTAGGACCACGGGTGAGCACCAAGGATCAGAAGCTTCTTCAAATATTTGCCTGTCTTGCCTTGTCTTCCATCATATTTTCTACCTCTTTCCGTTTAGCGAATGGTAATCTCCTTAGCATTTGATGAATTGGTCTGGCATTGCTATGGAGGCGTCCTTTTCGGTGTACTATTACAGTTGTATTGCTGTAGTATCTTCTCCTTCTGTCTTTCCTTCACCTCTTCTTCCTCCTTTCTACGTTTTTCCTTCTCTTCCTCTACATATCCTCAGTACAGGTCCGACGTAACAATATTATATGAAATAGTCATAGGACATAGGACTTGTGCTCTATTTTCAGATGTACATTAAAATGATATAAATTTGTAAAAAGAAAACGGACGCTAATTGTTTAAAAGTCTTTTTTTGTATGTTTTTTTATTTGTTCGTATTGTTCATTTGGTCATAAAAATATGATCACTCATCTGTAGGTACTCAGGTACAGGATAAGATTGAAATATTAAGATATTATCATCAAAGCAGTTTTTTCCCATTTCAAATTATTTATTTTGGCAGTGTAAATCATTAGATTTCTGAAAATTTGTAAAGGAAACGTTGGCATCAACTTATCTTATAACCAGAAGTACCTTAGCTTAGAGATGCTAATATTTTAATTGGTTAAACTATCATTTGAAACTCCCATATCCCAATCTTCAACTTCGTTTAGTTCCTGGGATGAGGCTAATCGGAGGTTTATTTAAAGCAATAGAAATATAAGATGTATAGTATAAATATACAATGTGGTCCATATGTATGGAATAAATTCAATTTTAGCGTTATCATGTGAAAAAAACCTGAAACAGGTCGATTTTTATTCTTAAATTTACAATTTACAGTATAAAAATATTATCCCCCTCCAGCACCCCCTCTGAATTATAAGCACCCCCTCGAAAATTTTAAATAAGAAAGGGGGTCGTGTGGCACCTTGTTGGAAAGGGATTCTAGTCCTCTGTTCAGCAATATAAAGTTTTTTTAAATTTGGTGCAATCATAACTAAGAAAATTAATTTTTAAGATGTAAAATTTTGATAATGTCTCAATCACAAAACTTTACGTAGAATGAAGATAATAATGTCGGATAATATTTAGAATGTATTTTTCAATGTACTTGACAATTAAATTGAATGTTCAAAATGACCACACCATTCACTTTTTGACAATAACCGAGGCAATTATCCTAACTTTTAAATCAGCAATATACTTTAGAAATAATCAGGTATTTTCGTATCTGTTCTGCTAAACACCAGGAAAAAATCTTTGAAGAAACTAAAATATTAGTCAAAAAGCCAAATAATCAATTGATATGAATCTAGTAGGCTGCTGTCATTTAGGTATTTAAAGTTACTAAAAGACGTCAGTATAATATTTGTGCGCGTATTAAATTTAACTATGGCTCATTTGTCCGAGACTCAAAGAATAGACATTTTAATTACGATTGGTTGTGGTAATCAACAAGAACTCAAAAGGAGGTTTGTGAAATTTTTAATAATAAATAACCTGGTCAACACGTTTCACAGTCTACAGTTAGAAAAATTGAAAAAAAGTTTCGTGAAACTGGACATGTAAAAAATATTGGAAAACCAGGTAGAAATGTTCAATTTACTGATGAAAAAAAGTTAGATGTACTTCTAGAGATTGAGGAAAATCCGCATAAGACAACTCGAGAACTTGCCGCCGGCAATGATGTAAGTAAATCATCTATTTTGAGAGTTTTGCATAAAGAAAAATACCACCCTTACAAACTTCAGTTGGTTCAGGAGTTAAATGAAGATGATCCTGATAGAAGGCAAGAATTCTGTGAATTGATGATGGACAGAATGAACGCAGATTTGCAGTTCATAAACAAAATATTTTTTTCTGATGAAGCGACGTTTCATTTAAACGGAACGGTTAACAAACAGAACTGTATATATTGGAGCAGAGAAAATCCTCACTGGATGTGTGAGGCTCACACTCAATATCCTAAAAAAGTGAACGTTTGGGCTGGTATCATTAACAATAAAATTATTGGCCCTTATTTTTTTGAGGGCACAGTTAATGGTGAGGATTAACTAGATTTTTTGATTAACTTTTTACTGCCTACATTTACAAAGACTTTTTCCTTATGTTAATCATCCAAATGAGATAGATCGATCTATTTACTACCAACAAGACGGAGCTCCACCGCATTTTGCACGTACAGTTAGAAATTATTTAAACGAGGTTTTTCCCAATCGGTGGATTGGAAGACGTGGAACGATCGAATGGCCGGCTAGATCCCCCGATGTGACTCCTCTCGATTACTTCTTATGGGGTTATTTAAACGCTAAAGTATATTTTAATAGACCAGACAATATTGCTGATTTAAAAGTTAGGATAACGGAAGAAATTAACAGAATAACCCCTGAGGTCATACAAAATGTACGAGAATTCCAAAATTGCCTCGGTTATTGTCAAGAAGTGAATGGTGGTAATTTTGAACATTCAATTTAATTGTCAAGTACATTGAAAAATACATTCTAAATATTATGCGACATTATTATCTTCATTCTACGTAAAGTTTTGTGATAGAGACATTATCAAAATTTTACATCTTAAAAATTAATTTTCTCAGTTATGATTGCACCAAATTTAAAAAAAAACTTTATATTGCTGAACAGAGGACTAAAATCCCTTTCCAACAAGGTGCCACACGACCCCCTTTCTTATTTAAAATTTTCGAGGGGGTGCTTATAATTCAGAGGGAGAGCTGGAGGAGGATAATAATTTCATACTGTAAATTGTCAATTTAAGAATAAAAATCGATAGATGTCGAAGAATAAAAATATATTATTCTACGCTTCACAACTAGTTTTGAAAAATATTTTTCAAAAACAGTGACCCTTCAACGAAGAAGAAACAACTACCTCCCGGGCTACATGCCCCGACAGATATTGAATTACACTTCTAAGTCAAACGGGGTTGGTAAATCTACAAGATTTAAACCAACCATTCTGGTTTGCAACTAGATTCAATATCTGTCGGGGCATGTAGCCCGGGAAGTAGTTGTTTCTTCTTCGTTGAACGGTCACTGTTTTTGAAAAATATTTTTCAAAACTAGTTGTGAAGCGTAGAATAATATATTTTTATTCTTCGACATCTATTGTTAAAACGCTTTACTAAATACGACAATTTTACAGGAAACTGTATTAATTCATTTTTGTTTCAAATCCACGTGGTTTGTTGTCTCGTTCGAATTTTGGTTTGTGACTTAGAGGTGAGATGTCGCTATTTTCGCAACAAAAATATTTCCGTAACTGGACAATATGTATCGTTGTTGATTATAGTCACATTTCAGTCCGAGATTAACTCTCGGACGATAACATATACCTTGTACTGATGAGGCGCAATACGCCGAAACCGGTCTACAAGTTGTGTTATCCCTTCTAGTTGCAAACCAGAATGGTTGGTTTAAATCTTGTAGATTTACCAACCCCGTTTGACTTAGAAGTGTAATTCAATATCTGTCGGGGCATGTAGCCCGGGAAGTAGTTGTTTCTTCTTCGTTGAACGGTCACTGTTTTTGAAAAATATTTTTCAAAACTAGTTGTGAAGCGTAGAATAATATATTTTTATTCTTCGACATCTATTGTTAAAACGCTTTACTAAATACGACAATTTTACAGGAAACTGTATTAATTCAATAAAAATCGACCTGTTTCAGGTTTTTTCCACATAGTACATAATAACGCTAAAATTGAATTTATTCCATATATATGGACCGCATTGTATATAAGTTCATTTCGTGTATTTCTTTTTTACATTTTACGATTAACCTAATTTTTTTCAGATTCAGTGGAAAGACGAAACTTACTGGAACAAATAAGAAAACAAGGTGACTACAAATACAATAAAACTAATCAAAAACATGCATCGTCACAAGAGAGTCTACTAAACCCTATCACACTGCATATATACCATGTGTACATTGTAATGGATACTACTCTATTAAAAACTTACGTCATCATATAAGGAAGTATTGTTCAGGTAACAAGAACAACAAAAGAAATCTAACCAACCTGGGCATTGTTAGAGGAGCATTCATTCACGAATCCGCATCTGATCTTCTAAAAGATCATGTATTTCCTAGCATAAGAAATATTAAAATGTCTGATGTCGGACGAAACGGCTATTCTATATGGCAACTCCATTGCTAAACTATACATCAACATTTCACTTCATAACGTAAAGATGGTCACTGCCGAAATGAGACTACTGGGAAACAGTTTTCTAGTTATGCAGGAAAAGGATTCCAGAATTAAAGAGCTTAAAGACGTCTTTCATCCTACAAAGTATGAGATCTTATTTGAAGCTGTGAAAGTTGTAGCTAAATTTAATGGTCGCTATTTTGACGCTCCAAGAGTTGCACAACATTGTTGTATTTTATACAAAAAAGTTGGTGGCTTTGTCAAGAGTCAAAAAATAAAAGAAAATGACCATGAAGGTCAGAAGGATGTAGAAAACTTCATTTATCTTCTACAATTTCATCAGAGTTTTGATATGACAAAGAGCGCCAGTGAGTCAAGGACCAAGAAACAACGAAGTAAAGTGGAACTTATTCCAACTACAGGCGAAATAAATTATTTGATATCATCTTTGGAGGCAGATATCACTATTAATTGGAATGAGTTAAAAAAGGGATTCAACGATAATGTTTGGGTTAACTTGTGTAAGCTAACTTTGGTATATATAATGGTATTTAACAGAAAAAGACCTGGAGATGTTCAGAGAACAGAAATTATTGAATACAAAACAATACAAACAATCAACGAAAATGCTTGTAGTAATCTATCAAAACACCAAAAGGAACACGCTTCAAATTTTGCAAGGTATGTTTCTAGGGGTAAACTTAATAAAAGCTCTTCCATCTTATTATCTATCAAGGTCAGAGATGCCATTGACGCTCTACTAACCTTTAGGAAAGAGGCCCAAATTTCCTCTTCCAACAACTATTTATTTGCTGCTCCTTTTAGTACGCTGGGGTACTACGAGGCAGACAAGATTTTGAAAGAATATTGTAGTAACAAAGGTGTTCCTCATGGCAAATTCACTGCTACTAAATTGCGCAAACACTTAGCCACAGACACAGCATTATTATCGAGTGACAAACAAACGGTAATTAGTGAATTTATGGGACATAGCCAACATATACATAATAATATTTATAAACAAAGGGATGCTTATGTAGATATTATGGTAATAGGTCAGGTTTTAACGGATGCTTCAGGCTTGACAAAATCATCTTTCCCATGTGGTATACCAAGCACCCAGCAGTCAAGTTCAAAACCACCACGATGGATAGATGATAGCAGTGAGTCTGAGCCAGAGCTCACTGATTTGTCAACAAATGAAAAAAGAAAGTGATGAAACTTGTGACATTCATGTCAATCTCAACATCGGGTCAAGCCACTGATCACTCTTCCCACCTTCGAATGGACTATTTAAGCTGGTTCAATAACGGATTGACATCAATCAACACAATATTATAATTTTTATTATAACAATAAAATCAGAACAACTATAACACAAATATATAAAACGAATAACTGTACATAAAACGAAGGACCACCGGCTTCAAATACCGGAAATATCTATAATTGAAAATGCATTTGAAGTTTTGTCATTCACTGAGAAATTTTACAAATAATTGGAATTTTAAACTTACAAATTCACAGAATAGAAAACATCACTTTTGCACTGGATTTTTTATTAAATAATATTTTGAAAGAAACTTTTAGCATTAGTTTTCCGTGCTAAAAGGGAGAATTGACACTTTTTATAATTAAAAGGACTGAGACAGTGACAGTTCCTTTTTTGACATTTTAACTTACTTGATTTAAAAATGACTATCTGTGAAATGAAATTGAACATATTCCCCCGCGTTGAAGGGTGTCCCTTCAAAATAAAGAAAATTAAAGATTATTTATACAAAGTAAAAAACTGTTTACAAAATAAAAGAAACTACGAAATCAAAGAATTGTTTTAACAATTTAAGGGACAAATTTTTACAATTGTCCGAACAAAAATCCCATCTTGTGTTTTAATTTTCACCGCTCGAACCTTTCCATCAAGTCCAGGGATAATTTCTACGATGCGACCTTTTGGCCACAGTAACGGAGGAACATTATCCTCTTTCAATAATACTAATTCATTAATTTTTAAATTTTCGCGTGAAAGCAACCACTTCGGTCTACATTGCAGCTGTTGCAAATATTCTGTAGACCAGCGCTTCCAGAAATGTTGTTGTAATTGACAACATCGTTGCCACAGTTTAAGTCTATTTTCGGGAACGGCTGTTACATTATGCTCAGGGTAAGCCGTTAACCCTTTCACTGCGGCATGCATATTCTGTAGTTCACTACCGTGTGCGGCTCCCGAACAGCTCCGCGGCTGGAAACGTTTCTCGCAGCTTGGGTCGGCAGATTTAGAGTGCCACTTTTAAACAGTAGCGTATCATTTAAATTATTTGGAATTAAAACACAGCATATATTACAATACTTTTATTAATGTTTATTTACAGATTCATAAAAATCAATTAAAAATAACAAAAAACAACTGTAAAATAATAATAATAATAATAATAATAATAAAAATTTAAAATAAAATTAGTAACTCATAATAAAAATAATGCAGAAATACAAACAAACTAATAAAACAAGTAGATGTTCTGTGAATACTAAACATTTTTTAAAGTGTGATATTGTTCAAAACATGGTACCGCACAAATTGCGACATTACATTTCAAACATCTGAAGGTGGTTTCTTTGCGCTTTTGCTTACTAGAACAAACCACGCAACGTCTACAGATAAGTTTATTTTGTTCATTACGTTGATCTGTTATACTTGGGAAGTGCCTTTCAATTAGACGTAGGGGAGATTTTTCATTTTCGTTGCTTCCTACAGATCGATTCTTCACTTTTTTATGTTCTTCTACTAATTGCTTGATTAATTTTAATTGGAAATCAATAAGGGGCAACTTTTTCCCAAGTTTAAGTTGATACAAAGCATGTGCATTCAGTATTGACATGTCCAATAAATGAAAAAATATTTTTTTATAACATTTGATGGATTTTCGGACTGTTTCTGTGGAACTATAAAGCATATCGCATCGATCTACTGCACCCATATTCTTGTTGTATTCTAGGATACATGCAGGCTTACTAACTTCAATGCCCCGTTTATTTTCAAAAGGTACAACATCTGCAGCATGAAATGTCGTTAGCATAAAAACCTCTCTTTTATCCTTCCATTTTAATGCTAAGATTTTATCTGTCGACGCATGCTCTACTTCACCAATTTCTAATTTGTTTTTGAGGGAGGGCATATGAGCTCTATTTCTTTTGACCGTTCCACATGCATTAATTTCATTTTGATGAAGTACGGAAAAAAGCTTGGGACTTGTATACCAATTATCGAGGAATATATTATGTCCTTTATACATGTATGGCTCTATGAGGGTTAAAACTATATTTGCTCCCATTCCAAGATTGCCTTCATATTCCTGAATGTTAGTTGTATTGCCTGTATAGATGATAAAGTCTAATACATATCCAGTTTTGCAGTCACACAAAACAAAAAACTTTATTCCGAATCGATGTCGCTTCGATGGAATATATTGCTTGTAACTGATTCGTCCCTTGAACAGCATCAAACTCTCATCTATACATAGATTTTGGTATGGATGCAGATTTTTTTTAAAAGAAGATTTGAGAGAATCGACCACTGTTCTAATTTTGAAGAGACGATCATCGTTTGCATTGTTTTGTTCTTCGTTATTAGCAAAATGAAGATTACGCAGGAGAAGGATATATCTATTACGAGATATAATTTGACTGAATATTGGTGTAGCAATAAGGGGATCGGTGGCCCAATAGTCATTTATTTTTCGTTTCTTTGTCTGAGCCATTAACATTGAAACAGCCAGGAAAACATAGAGTTCATCATTATTAGTAGGCTTCCACTTACTTTGGCGAGAAGTGCTTGCTGACATTTGTGTGGTAAGATCAGCAAAACGATTTGTTTCGTTTACTATGTGTTCCAATAATGATTCAGGAAAAAATTGCTTGAAACACGTAATTGGACTTGCATTCTTATCAAGGGTGTTTTTTGATTCCGAATTAGCAGCATTGTAGTCGTGAATAGTGGGATTAAATATGTGGTTACCCCAGGAAAAGTCTTCAATAAACTTTGGTACTTTATTTGGTGGACCATCGTCTAAAACGCATTTGTTTATTTTTACTGATAATTATTAGAAACTTCAATTTCTTACCTGCGGAATCACCCTCGGTTTCTGACACATCTAAATAATTGTCTGTTGTCGGTACTTCTGAATCAGCTTCTGTTTCAGACGCTTCATCTTCGTCAGTCATAGGCACGTCATCTGCATTTTCGTCAAATATTTCTTCATCGCTATTCATCAATATGTCCAATAGTTCTTCGTCAGTATAAAATTTTCGTTTTCCAGACATTATCTATCATTTAAATAATATGGCATTATTTATTATTCGTCACCCCACTATTGTAATATTAGTCAAACGGTAGCCAATTTAAATTCAGGTTATAATATTTTTGTTTTTATTTTATAATAATTATTTGCAATTTTTAATAATCTGGAGAAAAAGCCAACTTTAAATTCATGGCCAGCTTCATGAATCCACTTATAAAAAAAAACCAGCAATGCAATACATCGAAAATAATAAACACTTACCGTTGAATTTTACTATCCTGGCAATACACTGAATTAACTAAATGATCTACAATACGCAACAACCGAATGAACATAGCATGCACGGCACTGACAAGTTTTCACAAGTTTGGACGTCTCCGAGCGGTTCCCGCAGTGAAAGCACATAAAATTCTCATGACGCCTTCCGACATCTAGCGACCAGGGGAGGCAAGGATTAATAAGTAGAAATCTACTAACGAACGTCTGCGTTCGGTTCTCGTAGTTAAACCTTCCGGGGACCTCTGCGTTTATACACGGTTCCCGCACGTAGATTGCCACTTTCTGGTGCGGCTCCGAACGGTTCCCGCAGTGAAAGGGTTAAAGAAGTACCAATTAGAAAATGACCTGGTGTTAAACATCCCAAATCTGAAGGATCATTTGACAATGGACACAAAGGCCTTGAATTAAGAATCGCTTCAATTTGAGATAATACTGTACTCAACTCTTCAAATGTTAAGTGAGCATTCCCTATTATTCGATAGAGATGAAATTTGGCCCTTTTTATTGCAGCCTCCCATATCCCACCCCAGTGAGGACTATGGGGAGGAATATGTTTCCACTGAATGTTGGTCGTGGCAGCGAATGAACTTATATGACTAATGTTATCTGAATACTTGAAGAAATTTAAAAGTTCGCGAAGTTGGTTCTTTGCACCAACGAAATTCGTTGCATATCAGAGTAAATAGTGGAAGGGTTTCCACGTCGGGAAATGAATCGTTTTAAGGACAAAAGAAAATCATCTGTTGAGAGAGAGGAAACTAGTTCAATGTGTATGGCCTTTGTGGCCATGCACACAAATATGGCTATATAACATTTTGTTATTGCTGCTTTACGAAGCCGTGAGGATTTTATTAGAAGTGGCCACCAAAGTCTATTCCGACTTTGTCAAAAGGTTTAGAGATGGAAATTCTGTCTTTCGGTAAATTTGCCATAACTTGATCGGAAGCTTTTGCTCGAAAACGCAAACAAATTACACACTCGTGAATTATTTTTTTTATTTCTCGAAGGCCATTAAGAGGCCAAAATTGAAGCCGAACATTACACAGTACGGTTTGAGCTCCTGCATGCCCAAGACGAATGTGCTCGTGTCTTAACATCATTTTCACCACATGATGTTTGGACGGTAACAATATCGGATGTTTTTGATCTTCCGGAATCTCTGCATATTGCAAACGTCCTCCAATACAGATCAGACCTGAGGAGCTCAAAAAGGGTTTGAAATGAAGCAAATTTTTATTGGAAAGTGGTTTATCAGTTTCTAGTTCTGATAATTCCATAGGAAAATGTTGATTCTGCATGATTTTACAGACAGTCAACGTAGCTAATTTTCTTTCTTCAACGGATAATGGGCCTAACCGTTTTGAAGATGGATTCTTACAATTAAAAATGAATCTAAGCACATAGGCTACAGAATGAAGAAGTCGAGGCCATAAAGAAAATCTATTAAAGAAGTGATGCCAAAATTCATGCTGGATTGGCATATTGGAAGTGGTACATAAACTAATTTTTTTTTGTTCAGGAATGTTGATGTCAGGAATAACAGGATTATGAACCTTCAATTGAAGGTCAGATTTAAGCAGAAATGTTGATCCTTGCCACCATAAACTTGAAGAAATGAGAGAGGATGCTGGCATACCTCTAGAGAGCAAATCGGCAGGGTTGTTTAAAGAGGAAACATGGCGCCAATGCCACGTAGAAGATAGAGCTTGAATTTTTGAAACTCTGTTTGCTACAAAATTCGACCAACGAGAAGGATGACCTTGCAACCAATACAACGCGAAGAAAATATTAATTTTTTCTTGAAAATATTAAATATTTTTAGAGTTAGGTTAGCTAACAGTACCATTGCGCATAACTCCAAGCGAGGAATTGATAAACTTTTTATAGGAGCTATTCGTGATTTTGAAGTTATGAGAACAGAAGAAATATAATGATTGTGATATCTTATTCTGAAATATATACAAGCTGCGTATGCCTTTTGGCTGCTATCTGCAAACCCATGAATTTGAATTTCCATTATTTTCTCATTAAGAAATAGGAATCTGGGAACCTTCAAATCTTTCAGAGATATAATGTCATTCATGAAACAATACCACTCCGATGACAGAGCAGGAGTTAACTGTTCATCCCAGGATATTTTTTCTATCCATAATTTTTGGATAAAAAGTTTACCAATTACTATGAAAGGACCAATTAACCCCAGAGGATCGAACATTTTTAAAATTATACTTAGCGTTTTTCTCTTAGAAAGGGGTTCAGAAAGGGATATTTTCGGAAGAGATATAGAAAATACATCAGTTGAAACATTCCAATAAAGCCCTAATACCTTGTCAGAGAAATCTTTATCATTTATGACATAATTTATTTCTTTATTATTGTCACAATATAAATGTCGAAATTCAGGAGAATTTGATGTACATTTATGCAATTCGAAACCATGAGAGTTAAACAATTGATTTAGCTCAGAATAAGCAGTTTGTAATTCTGCTAAAGAACAGCCATATAACACGTCATCCACATACGTATGACGCAACAATGCATCTGGCGCATAAACATATTTCCCTTTGTAAATTTTTGCAATTTCATTTAGAGTTCTTGTTGCCAAAAATGGAGCACAATTAGTGCCGTATGTAACAGTTTCTAATTGAATACAAGTCAGGTCTTTATCAGAGGAATCTCTCCACAAAATGTTTTGTAGAAAGGTTTGTTCGGGGTTTATTAGGATTTGTCTATACATCTTTTTTATGTCGGCTGAGAAAACAACTGAATATAGCCGAAAACGACAGAGAATGTCGTACAGATCACACTGTACTTGAAACCCTTTTAGCATTACGTCGTTTAGAGAACTTCCAGAAGTACTCTTACAGGACGCGTCAAACACAACCCTCAATTTAGTTGTTTTACTACTTTCTCGTATCACGCAGTGATGGGGAAGAAAGTACTTGTTTTCTAACTTAGAATTGACAAGTTGAAGGGGAATACTTGTTCCATGCCCTAATTCTACATACTCGTTGATAAAAGCCTTATATTCATGAAAAAGATTGGGATCTCTTTGGAACCTTTTTTCCAAATTTAGAAAGCGTTTCTTTGCTATATGAAAAGAATCTCCAAGTCGTTTATTTTCAGTTGGAGTTTTTAATGGTAGATCTACCTGGAATCTACCATTTGGAAGGTATTTCAATGTTGAAATAAATATTTCCTCTGCGAGTTCATCATTAGGGGAATGAACTTTTTCTCCAGGAAGTTCTTCGACTTTACAGAACTTTGTAAGAAGTATATCGATTTGTGAATCAGGTTCAGGTTCAATGATTGATCCCTGACTGAAGAAAGAAACATTAGTGGTCCTTTGACCAAATGTAGGAGGATATTTACCCCCAACCAACCATCCTAGTTGAGAGTTTTGAAGAATGGGTAAGTTTTTTCCTACTCGAACAATATCTGGGAGTATTAAATCAAAATACCCCTCTGCTCCAATAACTCGTGTCAGCAAGTTTCATGGACGAAGGAACTTTGAACTTTTCTAAGTGTACTTTTACTTGTGGAAGTTTAGAGGTAATCATTGGAATAACACAACAACTTAATGGATATTGTGTATTTTTGTTATTTTCTGAGTAGATTACCAGATCTGTCATTTTTTTAGAAACGGAGGAAGTATTTAGAATACCTGAATGCTGCATAGTCTGATTATAAGTTCGAGCATTCAGTTTTGCAACAAGTTTTTCGGTTACAAAGGAGTTTTGGGAACCACTATCGAGCAGA
The DNA here is from genome assembly GCA_947563755.1 of Lochmaea crataegi. NCBI lineage: Eukaryota > Metazoa > Arthropoda > Insecta > Coleoptera > Chrysomelidae > Lochmaea > Lochmaea crataegi. Next base: position 50,453,074 of record OX387428.1, read on the forward strand.
GCCTTTACTCTCAATTGACCTTGACAATTATGTAATGTTACTACTGCTGTTTGCAATAGGACTTCCACATTTGAATTTCTAGAAGAAAGAGTATAGGATACACTCGAACTTTGCGGATTAGAATCGATTTGAGTCCCAATTTCATTCCTTTCGGAAATTCTTGGTTGTGAAGATTGGGGTTGTTGCTCACCTCTTGGGGTGCTGCATGAAGCTTGTTGAGAATTATCACGAATTTCTGTGTTTCTTTGGGTGCATGAATTGAAAGAAAATTGAGAAGATCCTTGTGAACTTCTGAACGGTTGTCTACTAGAGTGTATATTTGAACTTGTAAACATATTATTCGAATGAAGAATGCTGTTGTGTCTTTTTGAACATACAGCGCAAGACTTCAAAGACTTACACTCATTTACCGAGTGCTTGCCTTCAATACAATTGAAACAAAGCGATTTAGAACGGAGAAAATCATATTTTTGATTTTGTGAAAGTGACGAGAATGGTTGGCATTCATATATGCTATGGCTGAAATTCTGGCAATACCAGCATTTCTTTTTATTATCTGACGCTTGAGAATGGAGAGCTACCCTTCTCATAGGCTTAGGTGATTTCCTTTTTATTATCAGACAAATTATTAGGATTTAATGATTCTAAGGTGTTACACCTGGCTTCAATGATTTTATAGAATTCTTCCATTGTTGGAAGACATTTTGAATTTTCATTTTTTGATTCGCGATTCATTTGATACTCTTTTTTAGTACCAAAGTCTAATTTTCGCAGAAGCATATTTACTAAAATTAAATCCCACGTATCTACAGGGCATTTAAAATTTTTCAATGATTCTAAGTTCCTTTTAATCTTTGTAATGAATTCTCTTAATGATTGTGAATTAACTTTTGTTAGAGCAGGAATATCTAAAATTTCATTTAAATGTGAATTAATTATCAATAAGTTATTTGAATATCTTTTTTCTAAAATTTTAATGGCTATTTGAAAATTATCTTTTGTGAGTTCAAGTGAATCCACAAGTGACAGGGGTTCTGATTTTAAATATGTTTTCAAATATATACATTTTTGAATCGGTGTTAAGCTTGGATTGTCTTTTATTAAAGACGAAAAAAGTTGATAAAATGAAACCCACTTTTGATAGTCACCATTAAAAGTTGGCACTGAAATTAAAGGAAGTCTCACTCCTACTGTATCAGCAAGTGTATTGCTTGAAACTTGTGAATTTGAAGAAGTAGGAGATGATACGAGTGTGAATTTTACGTTTTATTTGTGCTAAGACTCTATGATATTTATCCTCTACTATATCAGGATTTTCTACATCGTTATTCTCTGGATCCAAATCCTCGATTTGATTCTGATTATCGGAATATTTGGAATAAATTTCATTTAAAGCTTGGGCTTTAATTTCAAGCAAATATATATCAGTTTCTGAATCTAAGTTTTTATCAACCCAAGTTACAATTTTTGTAATTGCAGATTTTGCATGTTTTCTATTCTTTTTTAGTGCGTCCATTTTGAAAAATTTACAAGAGAAATTACAATTATGCAATGGTATTGAATAGGTACGTTGATCAAAGGCGCAACACTTGTTTCGAACACTCACTAGGTTTTTTTTTATCACCTGAAAAGTTTATATACGTACACACTAATGACGCAGACACAAATTAAAATGTAAGAAAAAACAAGTATGATTAAAATATTACATAAAAAACTTACTGGTTCCCAAATATACAATGTAGGAAAATTTATGAACAAAGGAATTGTTGACTTCAGTCCTGAATGTTTTGATGTGTGAAATAATATTACGATTGTGATTTATTCACAAAGTAACAAGAAATGAAATAATGCTTATTTTGAAGCTAAAATTGTACCGTATTCATTTAAGACGGCACTGTGCGTTTAGTTGAATAAAAAATATTTCACTTGCATTACTTATCCTCAAATAATTTGCAAGAACTTTTACTGAACCAATAAATTTTTTATTTATTATATCTCTCAGTGATGACTAACGCAAAATTGCTTTAAACAAGAACATAATACTAACATAGAAAAAATAGAAAATATAGAACAAATCTTAATTCTATAAACGAACACAGTTTAATTGTTCAGAGTTTGAGAAAAATTGCACTCTCAGCGCTGGAACACCTGCTACAAAAATGTGATGTCACCGAAACAATTTTTCAACATCCGCGGAATTTCTGTCCAATTGACTCACAATCCGGCTCGATTGACCAAAATGATGAAACTTGTGACATTCATGTCAATCTCAACATCGGGTCAAGCCACTGATCACTCCCACCTTCGAATGGACTATTTAAGCTGGTTCAATAACGGATTGTTGGAATCGTAGACATCAATCAACACAATATTATAATTTTTATTATAACAATAAAATCAGAACAACTATATCACAAATATATAAAACGAAGAACTGTACATAAAACGAAGGACCACCGGCTTCAAATACCGGAAATATCTATAATTGAAAATGCATTTGAAGTTTTGTCATTCACTGAGAAATTTTACAAATAATTGGAATTTTAAACTTACAAATTCACAGAATAAAAACATCACTTTTGCACTGGATTTTTCATTAAATAATATTTTAAAAGAAACTTTTAGCATTAGTTTTCCGTGCTAAAAGGGAGAATTGACACTTTTTATAATTAAAAGGACTGAGACAGTGACAGTTCCTTTTTTGACATTTTAACTTACTTGATTTAAAAATGACTATCTGTGAAATGAAATTGAACAAAGAGAGATCTGTTTCCAATCATAGAAGAAAGCGAGAATTTAATTGATAAATCTGATATAGGTGATTCTACATGTAGCGATGTTGTTTCTTCCGTCGGACATCCAACAACTATTGCTACTCCTTCTATAAATTATTTGACTCCTATTGAAAGAGGTTTTGTAACTCCCACTGAACAAAGTACCGCGACTCCTTTCATTAATGTTGGAAGCAGAACTTGGGCGACTCCTGAGAGAAATATGTTAAGGGAATGTTTTAGAGACCATTTTAATAGAGGAGAAGTACCTGATTTAACCATCATTCAAGAAGAAAAATTATATGGTAAACTTAAACATGTCTCCCGTTCCATTCAACAAATTCAGGCTTGGATAAGAGAAGAAATAAAACGAAAACAAAGAGGTGCATACTTTTAATTTTGTCATTTTATATAACGACTTGTTGTATTGAAGGAGAAAATGTATACAATGAAAAGGGTTTGAAATATTTTCAAATTATACGTGAAAATGTAGAAAAATGAAAATATGAAATAAACTTTATACATTCTATACATACTCTGTTTTATATTATTTTATTATATCTATATTAATAATAATACTACATTTTATTGTCATAGGCAAAAAAGGTTGGACGACGCCACAGAAATTGAAATGTAGAGAGTACTTTAAAGAATATTATTGTGGCAAGACAAAACAGAAATATCCTACTACACTTGAACTACAGGAAGCCGTTGAAATTGTACCTGAGTTTCATGGAAAGTCCATTCAAACCATACGAAGTCATTTGCAGCACGATTTTAAGTATATTGCTCGAAGAAACAAGCAATATTTATTTGTTTAACTAGGCAGAGAAGTAACAGATTTACTTCCTCGGCTTCGCCTCACAATGAAACTAGCCAAGGCAGTAAATCTGATTCTCTGCCGTGTCAAACATATTATATTTTCTAAAATTTTTTGTACAGTGTGTTTAGATAAATCAAATAAAAATGAAAACTTTTATATGACGGATATAACTCACAATTTGAAATATTTTTTGTAATCGTATGTTATAGTTAATAATTAAATCGTATTTCTTAATTTCTTTGGTCGATTAGACCTTAAATTGTATACATATCAATATCTACCAGAAGATAATAAATATAATGTTAAATATCGACAATAATAGTGTGCACAGTGAAGATAGCCTATGTATGTGTGACGTGGAAGTGATTGTTTGATTCCATGGGCCTGCTTAAATCACATTATCATTGCCGTTGCTGAGTAAAGACTGGGAGATTTAAAAAAAAGAAGAAAAAATGATTTTTTAATGCCTAGGCATTAAAAATCATTTTTACTGCCTAGGCAGTAAAAAAATGTCACTAAAACTGACGTTTAATGTCAATCGGAGAAAATAGTTATTTGTTTAACTAGGCAGTGAAGTAACAGATTTACTGCCGCGGCTAGCATTTCATTGTCGAGGCGAAGCCGAGGCAATGAAACTAGCCAAGGCAGTAAATCTGATTCTTTGCCATGTGATACATATAATTTTTTCTCCAATTGCTTGTACAGTGTGTTTAGAATAATCAAATAAAAATGAAAAATTTTTTATGACGGATATAACTCACAATTTGTAATATTTTTTCTAATCGTATGTTATAGGCAATAATTAAATCGTATTTTTTAATTATTATTGTCGATTAGACCTTAAATAGTATACATACTAATATCTTCCGGAAGATAATAAATATAATGTTAAATATCGACAATAATAGTGTGCACAGTGAAGTTAGCCTATGTATGTAAGACGTGGAAGTGATTGTTTGATTCCATGGGCCTGATTAAATCACATTATCATTGCGTTGCTAAGTAAAGTATGGTAGATTTCCAAAAAAAAAAAGTTGAAAAATGCCTAGGCATTAAAAAACATTTTTACTGCCTAGGCAGTAAAAGTGTTACTTCTATGATCGATAAATGTCACTTAAACTGACGTTTAATGTCAATCAGAGAAAAAAGAAATTGTTTCGTGTTAGTCAAGCAATACAATGTTTTAATTTAATGTTTATAATTATCATTTGACCGTATTTTAATAAAACATTAAAGAAGAGATTTTGGTGAGAATTATTCAGATAATTTTATTTTTATTTCTGCAAATGACTTCTATACTTTTTCCACTGTTAGTTCAAAAATTTATAAAAAAAATGCCGGCACAATCTTGAAACGAAACCGACTAGCCACTAGTCGGTTTCGTTTCAAGACTTTGTCGGCATTTTTTATAATTTTTTAAACTAACATTGGAAGAAGTATTATAGGTATTGCTTCAAATTTTATTTTTTCATTTCTTTTAGAGGTACTATGTGTAGAATTAAATAATAAATAAAATTTCCGCAATGTCCAGTACTGATTCAGTAGAAATTTAATAATGAACTACATTTAGACCATCAAGGAAAAGATGAAAAGAAATCATTTTAAAACGAAAGAAATGACATTAAACGTTTAAAAAAGCGGATTATAAGAATATGGGTTTATTTGGGCAAGTGTGAAACTATTTGTGGCCAATGAAAATAGCACTTTTACATTTTCTGATATGAAAAAAAAATTCGATAGGCTATTTTGAATATTAAGTACTCCAGAAAACTAGAAAAAATATGTGAAGCATGTTCAACTAAAAGTCGGGCTCAATATTATTGATTTAATAATTCAACCACTTATGATTACTGTAAATAACAGCATTGCTTTTACTGATAATGTTACTGATTAATAAAGATGTAGTGTCTTAATTATTGTCGTTTTTCTTCAATTTTCATTATTCTTGTCCTTTCATTTTCAATTATTCAATTTGTAAGCTTTTTATCATCTTTTTTTATTTTCTTAAACAGCTTATCAACAACTCATTTAATAAAAAAGAACAGCAATATTATGTTTTCCATGTCACACCATAGTCCACAGCTGACAACATTTTTAATTCACGTGGGACTCGTATGGATTTGTTTACGTCTTAGAATCTCAAAGTTCTATTATAAAAATTAATTACTACCCTATCAAATGTTAAAATCAATTGGGCTACATGAAAAACTTCATTTAATCTAATGCGGTTTGATGAATAAATAGCATAACAGGCACGGCTTAAGTAGAACTACTCCCTACATTTAGACATTGAACGCAAAACAGTCAGATTTCGTTTTATTTTTGTTTATTAAACAAAATTCGTAATATAAAAATACATTTGCTAATCATCACTTGAATGTACCAACTACAATCAAAATTGCAAGTATATTTTGAATAACAATTAAATTTAAAAATAATAAATACACTACATCGTGTGAAAAAATGTTCCAGTTACAAAAAGTCAATGTTTTGATTAATCTGATAATAAAAATTCAGTTGAAAATATCCTTTAAAAATCATTTGAATTAACTTCAACTGAATTCATTATTTAAATAAATTTGAGTTTTGATCTAAATTTACTTTCTAGTAGTTTTCATATTTTATGTGTTTTACTTTCTTGCTACATACTCGTGTGGGGAGAAAAATAAATACGCCATTTTTGTTGTCTATTTGTGAACTTTGTAAGATCCTTATTAGAGTTTTAAAAATCCATATACAGGGTGAAATTTTTTATATGAACAAAACAAACTAATTTTCCAAGACCGGTCCTCATTTTTTTCTAGTTTGAATGAATCAGTTAATTAGGTGATAGTAGTGTAACGTTTTACCAAAATATGAAACAAATCGAAATTGCCGTTCAAAAGTTATGATCAAAAGAAATATCAGTCAAAATTCACAATTCCCCCTGTATATTATTAAAATATGGGCGCAGACACTTTTTAATGGCCATTTGACATTCCCCACAGGGGTCTCCATACGAGGTAGGAGTATATACAGTTCCTCATGATGCACCCTGTATAGATCATATAAAAATACAACTTTAACAACGATTAAACAATGAATAGAAGTGAAATTAAGCGGTTTTACAGTAGCAAAAGTAAAAATAAAATATTTTAGTTCACCTACTAAAACTGTAAAAATAATTTAAAGACGAATAAAATTTAAAACCATACTAAAATTGGAATTTGAATCTGGAAAACTTCTATCTATAACTTTCAGAATATTTACTTCTTGATATAACTGTCATTATAATACATATTGTCCCTAAAATTCAGTAAAATGTTATATCAGTTTATTTTACATTACAATGATGACAGTATTCTATTTGGATAAAAAATATTTTCAGTGATTGGTTTAGCTCGCCATCTAGGAACGACTAGTCGATGCATAAATCATTAACCAAAAGGAAAGGCCATAGCTCCGCCTACTTTTCCACCACTACCTATACTGTCGGTACCATTATCATCCGGCTGTCGGCCGCACTATCATCCGGTTCCACTAACCTACAGTAGAGGAATATATATATATATATATCTTTTGTAGTTCTTTGATAATGGTGATAATAAATTACCGAAAGCTCAGAACTAACTAAAAAGAGTTCACTTATTCACATTGCCGCATCCCCCACAATAATAGTTAGACCTAACTAGTATCGGCAACGAACTATTTCCTATATATATATGTTTCTCTCCTGTATGGTGCCGCAACCGTAGCATTGCTCTTCCGCCAAGCTCTGATGACTCGACTCGCTTTTTTACTACAGTGTTGCCGTTATTGCTGGAAGCAATAACTGTGACTGTTACTTTTCATAGAGGTGTTCCAAAGTAACGGAACAGTTTTTTGGAACCTATAGAAGGGAGTCCAGTCTGGTCAGGTGTTTTATTAGACGTATATTGAGATGTCCGAGATGCTGTCAAAATTAAATCAAGATGGCCGCCTGTAGGCACACATGTTGTTTATTCTAATGGAAAGAAAACTAGAAAAGTCCATAATCAACTTGTCTTTGTGAGTGATTGTGTTGCTGCTTGCTGAAATTCGTTGTTTGAGACTGATTTTACATATCAATCGTCCTGCATAACATAAAATCATGCCTACAACGTGTTGTGTAGTAAATTGCGGAAGCCGAGGAGATCGTGATCGGGTGAACTTTTACAAAATACCTAGTGAATTACATTTTGCACATAGAGAGGACTTGAACGAACTTTCAAAAAGGAGACGCCAAAAATGGATACACGCTATCAGAAGAAAAGATCTCACAGAAGTCAAACTTAAACACAGTAGAGTGTGCAGTAAACATTTTTTGTCTGGTGAGAAATTTATGGAATATTTGATTTTCATAACCAAATAAAATCAAATAATATTGTAGCAAAACCATCCGAGTTGAATGATGAAAATAGTCCTGACTGGGTTCCATCTTTGGCAATGGGTTATGGAAATGATGAAGTAGTTCGTAAAAAAGTTCATATCAATTCTGTCAGAGAAGAAAGGGCAAGGAAAAGAAGGAAACACATGATAGAAGATATATCTGAGGTACAGTAATATTATATTTAATTTCATCAAGGTAGTATTGGTTTATTTTGTAGGAAGTTCCTGATGAGATCGAAGATGTTGATTTATTGGAGGCACAAACAAAAGAGAACGATAAAAGTTGTCAGACCAATATAACAGCGGAAGACTTCAGAGGAATGATTATATCCCTCGAAGCGACTAAAAAATTAGAGGCAAGGATACAAAAAGTAGAGATGTGTTTTAATTCTTTGAAAGACGATGATATAAACACAAAGTATTATACTGGTTTGAATTCATTTAACAAGTTACAAGTTCTTGTGGAAGCCTTGAAAGACTATATTCCAGTGCATCTTAATACCAGCTTAGCAGTTTTTGAGCAGGTGCTACTAACATTGATAAAGTTGAGACTGAATTTGGATTTCAGGGATTTAGCATACCGTTTTGGTATCAGTCCCACTACAGCATCAACATACTTCAAGAATATCATTGATGTTTTGTACGACAGGTTGAGGAAATTAATAGTCTGGCCAAACCGAGAAATTTTGAAGGAAACTATGCCCACATGTTTTACTGATAGTTTTGGTGACAAAATATCAGTTATTATAGATTGCTTCGAAATATATATTGAAAAACCATCAAATTTACTCAGAAGTGCCCAGTGTTGGTCCCACTACAAACATAATCATACAGTGAAATATCTTATTGGAATTACACCCCAAGGAACAATCTGTTTCATAAGTGAAGCATGGGGTGGTCGAGCTTCGGACAAGCATATTGTCATAAATTCCAAATTTCTGGATAATATTATTCCAGGTATAGTTTGACTTACATCAGTAAATTTATTCTTTTTATATTTTCAATTATTTTTAGGTGATGTGATATTAGCAGACAGAGGATTTTTGATACAGGATTATCTGAAACTGTTTAAAGCTGAATTACAAATTCCTGCTTTTACCGAAGGAAACAAGCAGTTGCATCCAATTGAATTAGAAGCAACTAGAGCCATTGCACATGTCAGGATTCATGTAGAAAGAGTAATAGGTTGCATTCGTCAAAAATATAGGATTCTATCAGATTATGTGCCAATTTCTCTGCTTGTTTGTGGTGGAGATGATCCGATCTTGGATAAAATAGTGACTGTGTGTTGTGGATTGATTAATATCTGCCCACCAATAGTACTTTTGAGTTAGATTGAATTTATAATAAAAAACCTCATGAAATTGTTTTTGTAAATTGTATATACTTAGTCTAGATTTGTATTTTTGTTCCAACTGTCGTGATATGTTTTATTTACTTGTATTATGTACAACTAGAATTAAAAAAAAATTGGAAAATCATATTTCAGATCATAATGCTGAATTATAATAAATTTTTGGTATATTCAATTGGTATGTAGGTCAGAAACTAGGTTAGTATATAGAATATTTTTTGTCCAAACAATTTCAAAGATACATTAATTTAATAAAGCACAAAATAAGGTCATATTGTTTATTCTCCCCGTCAGACGAGGAAGTCAGTTTCAATACACATTCATCGAACAAATGATACACGATAATGGTTATTTAAAAAAAATGATGACTCACATGATGGTGGTTCATAACAATATGGAAACTTCAATCAATTATGATTTTTCAGTTCAAAGAAATGTTTACATACATAGCATTCATTGAATGAAACTAGGCATTCAACAATTTTTTGTTCTTGTGTGGAATTATTCAATGGATGAGATTATGGAATTACAAATACCTATCTCTTTTCAAATTGGTAGAGAATTATGCAATGAGCTTGGAAACGACATTTAGATTATTTTTTTATCAAAACGGGCAGTGTCCAACTTAAATTTTGCAATTTAGTTGGTTTCTCTAGCATTTGTTGTTACTTCACAATTAATTGTCAAAGTTCGGATAAATAGGCCACGCCCCAGTTTTTCCTTGTAGCGGCGAAGCCGGTACGCTACGTCATAAGCGCCGATCGCATGACTAGAGAGTTAGGTTCACGGGGTGTGCACTGCTAATTGCAGCATTAGTCCCAAGTTAAGTTGTGATATTCCGATAGATGGCGTTGTGAGACGTACTTTTTCTCTAACCGTATGTTCTGTGATCTCTGGTTCTGTGTCCCTAACCTTTATCTCTGCATGCATGCATCTGTCTTAGTGCTGTGTTCACTGTTTAATAAACAACGTGTTTTATTGTATTGTGTGCTAGAAACATTGTGAAAATTTGAAATCAAAATGGCTAAAAGGCTACAACGTGTTGTGTTCCGAGGTGTAGTGATAAAACTTCGAGAAGGTAATTACCTTTTACGAGATTATCTTTGTTCTAGATACTTTTGTTCCTATCAATGAGTTTTTATATAGGTTATACTTGTATTATTTTGTATAATTGTTAATAATACAAATGGATAATATACCGATGTTCTAAAATGATAGTTTTTATTTTTCCCACTATTTGGTTTGTTTTTATTGGGAATTAAACCACAAATGAATTATAAGCATTTATTTATTTATAATATCCTCCTCACACCCTTAGTTAGAAAAAGTAACAAATCAATTACACCTTGTAAACTCCGACTCCTTTGTGGTTTAATTTCCAGTAAAAACATACGGAAGACATTTTTTCACCACCTATGGTACAAGAAAACCACACAATTAATTTAATTTTCCCGGGTAAAGATACTTGAAAATGTACAGAATACTGTCTTACCAGACACGATTTTTTTTGAGATATTCCAATAGATGGCGCTCAGCATACAATTCTTTTTAGGAAGTAGAAAGTAGGCTTTCTCTAACCTTCCTTATCTCTGGTTAGGTTTATGTAGTAATATATTATCACGCCTATTTGTTATTGTTTGTTCCGAAATGTCTTCTCAAAATATCCGGTATAAATATTGTATTGTGCCAAAATGTACAAATACGACAATAGCTACACCAAATAAAGTATTCATTAGTGTGCCAAAAGGAGAGAAAATACGGAAACAGTGGTGTAATGCAATGAAGAGAGACAATAAAATGAACAAAGTTCTTTCGAATACAAATAATCGGTTTTGTTGTGAAGATCATTTTGAAGTAAGTTAATTTTAAATTAATTAAAGTATCGATTACTGTAGTATATTAGTCCTGCTGGTACACGTCCTTACTTACAGGGTGTGCTACTGCTAAATTCAAATGTCTTTTCTAATAAACGATCTATAGAATTCACTTGAATATTAAGTTTTTAAAATTATTTTAAAAAGTAAAACCCGGAACAATGGGATATATTTTCCATACTTAATAATATATTTATGTATTTTTTAATCCAGCTTGAAACTGATATAGAAAACTATATGAAGTGGAAGATGATGGGCGGAAACGTGAGGCTCAGAAAGGGTATTTTGCCTCATATTTTCAAGTGTCAGCAATCAGATTCCGAGTCTATCAAACCTGAAAGAGGTGCTGCAACGAAAAGACATCGAGATGAAATCCTCCAAAATATAGAGTCATCAAATCTAACACACACTTCCAAATCAGTGGAGTGGGTTGATTGTAGTAGTAATATTGGTGCTATTGAAGATGACCCACTCAAGCTCCCTGAAGACGGACCTATTTTTGTTCCCATCAACGATTGTATGAGACATAAAAAAATCCAAGTGAGAAGAAAGGACTTCTCTCGATCTAAACAAGTCCAAACTGATGATACCATAAACAGATCAAATATCTCATGCTCTCCAATAAAAAGAGCAGTATCACATGCAAGTACTTCTCCTATCCAATTTAAACAGATGAATAGTTTGGAAAATCTTGAATCGAGTTGCTCTTCCGAAAATTCTACGGACTGGAAATGCAGTTCTTCTGATACCAATTTGGATCATGAGGATGACTACAAAGCATTCATGTTAAAGGGGACCTTAATGTCGATAGACGAAGCTCCCAAACTACTTTTAGGTATCCCAAAGGAATCATATTTTTGCTTGCAAATTTTGTCAGATAAGATTCCGGTTCCACATGCAAATATTCTTATTACTCTAAAAAAAATTCGATTAAATGAACCATATACAATATTAGCCATGCAGTTTGGAAGATCGTCAGTAAATATAGGTCAAATTTTTAGACGCACTGTCCCCTTGTTATCAAAGTACTTTCAAGAATTAATTATATGGCCACCGTCTAACAAAGTAGCTGAATATTTGCCAATAGCATTTAGAAGCAGATATTCAAAAGTCCAGTCCATCATAGATTGCTTTGAGGTTAGAATTCAAAAGCCTAGTAACCCTCTACATCAATCATTGACATGGTCTGACTACAAGAGTTGCAATACTGTCAAATATATGATTTCATGCACTCCAGATGGTGTAGTAAATTTTGTATCATGTGGATTTGGAGGAAGGACATCAGATACTGCAATTTTCGAAAACTGTGGGTATGTAAACAATTTGTCTCCTGGAATGGAAGTTATGGCGGATAGGGGCTTTAAGAATGTGTCACACATCTTAAATCAATATGACTGTTCCCTTGTCAGACCTCCTACTGTGAGTTCAAACACTCTTAGTAGCAGAGAAGAAGTGATGGAATCTAAAAGAATAGCGTCTCTTAGAATTCATGTTGAACGAGTCATAGGAAGGCTTCGAGAGTTTAACATGACCTTGCCACATGCATGCATAGACCTTAGACATTTATCAATATTTGATGAAGTGGTTATAATAGTATGTGGCCTAATAAATTTGCAAAACAAACTAATAAGATTTTAAAATGTTCATACTTGCCAGAAATGGGCTAAGTCTAATAATCATTTGTGAATACGTATGTCTACCTGTCGTTATTCTTTAAAAATATTGGATTAAATAAATAAAACTGTTACAAACATATATTTGATATAATGACCTATGTAGTTAAACAGATATTTTTGGATAAATAGCTTTGGTCCAAAACTGAAAACATTTATCAAATAAATCTGTGCAGTAATTTTCGTTATAGTCCACGTATATAATATGAAGAGATTTAGATGTCTCGAAGTCGGGATGAGCAATGCAAAAAATGCTCTTTTTTTTATTTGAAAAGTGCATCTGCATTTGTATTTGCGCCATGTATTTGTTTGCGGGTTTCTGGTCTATAGTAAAATAGGTTTTAAATGAGTTAATACTTAGGGGGCATTTAATTTCCAGAGAGTAATCTTCGCTTAAACCATCTGGAGATGCCGCAAATATGGGCAAATCCTTTTTTAGTAGAAGTCCACATCTCTGAAATTTAATTTTTGTTTGTCTTCGAAGTTCTGCCAAAACAAGATGCTCCAATTTCCTTCTTCTTTCCATGGCCGGAGTATCCACTAGACTATTCGCACCAAGAATACTTTCAACAAGTGATCCATTTAAAGTTTTACAATGGCTTACTTGGTAAGCTTTAGAGGCAGTGATACGACCATAGCGCAGTTCGTGCCACAATGGACAAGCAGCTTGTCCTGTAGTAAGTTTGTATACTTCATTACATACATCACTGTTCATATGATTTGAAGAATATCCTATAAAAAGACTAGCATCCGATGCACATGCTCCTGTGCGTTTGAAGGCATGGAATACTCTGTGAATGCTGAGTTGAGCAGCAATGGATGGGACGTAAAAGTAGCTACTTAACTGAGTTTCCAGAGATCTTTGTTTGGATTCTTCTATTACTGCTTTTAAAAAACCTCCATCGGTATCTTCACTAGATTTTGACCTTTTTGAGATATCCTTGATTTTTAAAAACTTAATAGATGTACCTACTGAAGACAATGTTGATTTCGACCAATAGCACTTTACAGAAGTCGGAGCTGGTTCTTCGCTTCGTCGATGCATCCATGATAAGAATGCGATAGCATGCTTGCAGCCTCCGGCACTTGCAGCACAATCGTGACATTGGACACTTTGAACCACAGATGTTTTTTCGTTACAAATTAAAGTAACGTGATACGGTGTCTTACGAACCTTATGTTCCGGTGTGATTCGGGCTTTTACGGTGCATATATCACCTTCCCTCTTCAACTGCACGTACCCTATTGCACTATCGCCATAAGAGTCTCTAGCTGACCTGCAAAGTAAACACATGTGCAACTAAAATATTTTTTAAGAGGTAGTCGTAAAATAGGGACACCCTGTATAGTTATATTTTTATAGCAAAATTTATAGTTTCCAATTAATAAGACAAAAAATTAACGTTTTTATTATTAATAGTGAAAAACACCTTAAAAATAACTGAAATGTAAAATTTAAATTTACCTTGATGCTTTTATGCCGCGGATTTCAGCACTTATAAAATCGTTATTTGTGGCAAAATAACTAGCCATTGCCAGGGAATCAATTTGGGGTAAGTTGTCTGACCACGAACAAATCCTTGCTCCATTGTTATAAACAAGACAAAAGACAACACTTTAACTTGCAAAAAGACTCCGTTTGCCGACAAAATATCGGCTACCCAGCATAGAATAAGGTATAAGTACGGACTACCCAGTAGCATTTTATAGAATCGGTCGGCCGCTCTCCAACACAATCGGCGCTGATGACGTAACGTCTAGCTGGGACGGCATCCCGGGCGTTATAAAATAACCCCAGACTTTTAAACCAAGTAAGTTCGCTAATACTAATCCTATCGAATTGGAATAAACGCCATTATTCTTGTTAAATTAAGTTGTATTTATTTTTGGTAAAAAATAATATACTTTTTTTAAATTTTCCAAGCCCATTCATGATTGTACCTATTGCATATAGCACAAAAATGTTCTTGAGAAGAGTCAAAAATCAGTTAACATGAAATGAAAAAACACTTGAAAGAATATATGATGAAATTCAGAATTGAATATGAACATAAAAGCCACATGCAAAATCTGTTCACTGGGCCCGCACTCTAGAATTTCACCTAGTTGACTTATTCAGTTAACACATTGATACAATAAATAGCTATTGTGACGTCAATTTCACCTACCCTTTGGATTTTACCAACAGGGCACGTCACTTTGGTCACCCTCGATGCAAAATCTTATAAACGAATGCTCGGGCGCCAGATTTTTTACGGGGTTTGCTCCACGGCCCCTTGACCCTTCGCGTCAAGAGTTCCAGATAGCCTCAGATGGAGGTTACGGAAAATTCAAGGGGTCTCGTTGAATTCGACACTTCTAAAACACTCTAAACCCTCAGACGACTATGCTACGGGTTATTAAGAAAACACTAATTAGGTCGGTTTGTATATTACCAGGTATATTTAATTTCCACAGGGATAAAGTACATAAATATTTACAGTAATTTATATTTTTAGAAATATCATAAATTAAATATTTTCAGCGGTTCCCAACAAAATAAATATAATACAGTGTGCAAATGCGACAAAAATATTCGTGTTATGTAATATTTGCCGGTAGAACGTGCATAAGCAATGGTACGATAAAGTAGATATAAGCAGGTTATTTAAGCGATTAGTAACAGGTAAAACGATATAAGCAATGCGTGAGCAGTTTTAAAGGAAGAAATTATATTTTTCAGTAGTGAGCAAAAAAAAATTATCGTACAAAATTAACAATTTAACCACAACTACAAAAGGTCGTGAATTTGGGATTTCGGGAAAACGGATCGACCAATCAACCACTCTGATAATGAAAACTTTGAATTAAACTAGATATTCAATCAACCAATGGCATCGGCCTCAGACTTGTTTGAATATCATAGACGAATTAAAATAAATGAATGAAAAATTAATTTCTTTACGTAACTTTCCCGGCTGAAGGTTGGACAACGCATGGAATAATTCTCGCACTTGCCCCACGATCAGTTTTTATTTCAAATAATCGCAATGAAAATTTTAATCAAAAATTACAACAAAAGGTCGTTAATTTGGAAGGCAGGGAAAACGGATCAACCACTGATAATAAAAACTTTTAATTAAACTAGATATTCAATCAACCAATGGCATCGGCCTCAGACTTGTTTGAATATCATAAACGAATTAAAATAAATGAATGAAAAATTAATGTCTTTACGTAACTTTACCAGCTGAAGGTTGGACAACGCATGGAATAGTCCTCGCACTTGCCCCACGATCAGTTTTTATTTCA
The DNA here is from genome assembly GCA_947563755.1 of Lochmaea crataegi. NCBI lineage: Eukaryota > Metazoa > Arthropoda > Insecta > Coleoptera > Chrysomelidae > Lochmaea > Lochmaea crataegi. The sequence goes on from OX387428.1 coordinate 50,469,246, forward strand.
AATAATCGCAATGAAAATTTTAATCAAATATTACAACAAAAGGGTCGTTCATTTGGAAGGCAGGGAAATCGGTTCAACCACTGATAATGAAAACTTTGAATTAAACTAGATATTCAATCAACCAATGGCATCGGCCTCAGACTTGTTTGAATATCAAAAACGAATTAAAATAAATGAATGAAAAATTAATTTCTTTACCGGCTGAAAGTTGGACAACGCATGGAATAATCCTCGCACTTGCCCCACGATCAGTTTTTATTTCAAATAATCGAAATGAAAATTTTTAATATATTCGGGAAATTTTTAGGACCGGACAATGGGTATAAGGATTTAATTCGGGAAAAACAAAATCTAAAATAAAATACTTGATGTATTGAGCATTCAATTAAGAATTAAAACCAACCCAATATAAAAAAAAATGTAACAATAATAAAACTGAAAAATAAATTTTCTTATCTATTGCGAAAAAAAAACCACTCACTAGAATACTGTACTAAATTTCGACAATCGGAATATCGAAACTGCTAACGGAAATATATTTTTAAGCGGAACAAAATAATTATATTCTTTGGCTTTACTAAAACAATTTTTCTTACTTACGCAGAAATGGTTGGATACTACGGATTCACTGTAACTAGACTTCAAAAATTTTTGGTCGGTAGGAGAGATTTTTTGTTTTAAACAAACGAAAGCAGAGAGTTTCGAAAACAAACGGTAGCCGAGCGCGATTTTTGTTGAAAACAACCGGTAGCAGAGAGCCCAAAATCGTTCGGTTTTCGAATTCATATCCTAATTCCTACCTAAAATTTTTGCCTTATCGGAATCATACATGAAATTAATTTACTTTCAACTACAAAAAAGTTTCTACTAGACTGGACGGCTTTTGTTTTAATTAAAATAGTTTATATACCGGACGCCCTCTAGTCTTTAAATTTTTGAGAATCAAAATTAATAAATTTTATATTTTTAGTTTCGTATTCATGTGTTTTGAATTACTAAGAAAATATAATATTGCGGTAAAAAAATCAATGTGGTAGCAGAGAGGATCGGAAAGTAAGTAACAAGTTATATAAAAATAAAATATGCTAGAGTGAAAACTAAAAAATGAACTCCAAATCGGTGCCCCACAAAATAACTTGTTACACACCCCCTTTACTTCGGTAAAAATAATTAATGAACGAAAGTGCAACTTTCGGACATTACATTTTTTTTCCACAACCACCTTACTATCTATAAATTATACTTATCAACTAAATAATAAAAAAACATCAGCTGGACGTTTCAGAATCTGGCAATTCGGCGCCGGGTGGTTGACGAGTGGGTCGCAGGTTGAGGTCCTCTTCCACGGTGTGACTGGCGGCGATACGACCGGAAGTGAAGTCGAACGGCTTTTTGGGCTGGTCTTGGGTGTTCGGAGTCTAGGTTGCACTGAATTCCGGCATCTTGCATCGTACGAGGTTGGTGGGAAACAGCTGCGAAGTGGCTTTGGACGGCCACCGATCGGGTACGAGGGCTGGTTTTAGGCACCAGTCTGACAGGGCGTGGGCTGGGTCCCTCACACGGACAGTTTCGGGACATCTGGCCAATTTTTCCACATCGAGAACAAAACAAGATGGAGGGTCCATTGCAACTCTCTCGGCGGTGGCCTGCTGTGCCGCATCTCCAACACAGATCCCGCGTTACGGAGATGAATGAACGTACTTCTCCCTGGCGGAAATGATCGGCTGGGGCCTCGGGCTGGAGACGGTCTCGGACTTCGGCTGCATACTGGATCAATTCTGGGATCTTCATCCTCATCAGCTCCTGGAATTTCACATTCGAGCGGACCTGCTGCTCCTCGGACAGCGGTGTTGAAGTTGTCCCTTCCTGGTCATCAGGAAGGCTATCAGTGTCGGACAAGTGGAGTATGTCCATGGGGAATTCGGGATCCATGGTTGAAATTTCTGGGGTACTAAAAACAAAAGTAAAAAAAATTACTAACCATTGCGACCTTTTTATACGGTTTCGGTTCAGCGGATTTGAGAATACCAATGACGATATTCAACATGTGAACTTAATCAGAGCTCTTACTTCTGATGAAAATGCAACAAAAAAATGGAGAAAATTCATTCGGAGTCTAACTGACAAATAAATACTTGATAGTTCCCACCTTTATCTATCGGGAATGGTTGAGTCGTCGGATGAGGTCTTTTCATGGGGGAGGGGGAATTAACACATTGTGCCTTTTCCCAGCTGTATCAAACACCCTCGCCCTGTACCATTTGGTCGGATCGGCGCTGCTCGGCCGCAAAAACTGTGCTTTTTCGGCCCAGTCTTTCGGTCACTCTCGGAAGCGGGGCCATTGTTGGGCAAATTCCAGTATTTCCCAACTCCGCGACTTCGTATCTAGTTCCTCTTGGGATCTGGGAGTGGGGTTGTTGGGCTCCTCCCTCTCAACCGTCGGTGGAGTTGTATCTGATGGCTCCCGTAGAGGGAGAAATAGTTCGGAGGACTCCATGGTGCGAGGGGTAAATGTCGTATTTACCCCGGAGTGGAACTCCGAGATCGTCTCCGTCACCTCTGCCGGATTCTCCTCGGCCGCGAGGTGGATGATGGTCTTCTTCTCCACCAAAGTGCACATTAATATTTTTTCTTCGTACACCCCTGGTTCCATCGCTGACGGAGACGAAGATCTCGGTGGAGTGTTGCCAGGAGCGTATCGGGTTAACCCGAACATTTCATCAAACTCCTCCTCGAACCGGGCGGAGGTCATCTCCCAGTCCAGATTGGCCGAGTCCTCCTCGTCGAAGAGTTCGGCGTGGTCGGTATGCGGTGGGGGTGGAATGGCACCCATAAAAACGTCGGGAGAGGCTGGCGGAGTAGTTTCTCCCGTCAGGTCGACTATCTCCCAGTCATCATCGGTCGGTGGCGATCGGGGACGGAATGGCGGCGGTGCAGCTTGGCGTGAATCCATCCTAAGAATTAAAGATAAAAAATTTTACTCATTTGCGGGTTTTAGGTCTTTTATATGCACGTGCTTATATCGTTTACCATTGTGGTCTTGTAAATCGTACACTACCGGAGAGATGACTCGCACGACTCTATACGGACCGGAAAATTTCGGTGCTAGCTTAGCAGCTACGTGATCAGCGGCAGATGACAAAGTATGTTCTTTCTTCATAACTTTGTCTCCTATGGTACATTTCCAGTCTCGACGTCGTAAATTATAATAGCGGCTTTGACTGGTAAATGCTTTCGACAAATTCAAACGGACCAGATCAAAACAGTCTTGCAACTTTTCCATTCGCAAGAGATGCGGTTTCGGTCTTCGACAGGGTCGGCCTCTCCAGTATCTTCTTTCGGATTTTCCTCGGACGCATCTTCAGCTTCTCTCCGGAAAGATTTCGGTATTTCGGGATCTCTTCCAAAATTTAGGAAGGCAGGTGAGAACCCAGTCGAGTCGTGACTGGAGTTATTCATCGCAAATTTTAAGTCCGGCAACCTTATATCCCAGTCTCGGTGATCCTCTTCGCAATATTGTGCAATCATTGATTTCAAGGTGCGGTTTGCTCGTTCTACTGGATTTGCTTGCGGTGTATACGGCGGAGTAAAACGATGTCGAATTCCCAATCCACTCAGCATTCCCTTGAAAAGCCTACTATCGTACTGAGTTCCATTATCGGTCAGTACGGTACGGGGGCATCCAAATATTGTCAATATTTCTTCATAAAAGGCTGAACTTATGATACTGGCAGTAGCATTCCTTAACGGTTTACACTGTACCCATTTAGTGAATCGGTCTTGAAACATTATGATATAGCAGTTCCCTTTCTTACTCCTAGGTAACGGTCCAATAATATCGGAACTAACGGTTTGCCATGGTTGCCTATTCGATGATGGTTGCATCTTCCCTGGGAGCTTCTGTTGCGACGGCTTGTACTTTTGACATTGCAGACATCTCCTCACATATTTGGTAATGTCTCTAAACATTCCTGGCCAATAGTACAGACTTGCAATACGGGTGATGGTTTTCGCGATTCCCAGATGACCAGCGCTCGGAGCATCATGGTTTTCTTGAAGTATCCGGTTTCGGTCAGGCTTAGCTACACATAACTTCCAGGGATCACTCATCTCGGGCTCCCTGAAATCGTTTATGTCCCAGAAGTGACGGTACAGACGGTCTTCTCGAATGCAGTAGTCCGGAAATTTACCTTTGTCCTTCGGAACCTCTTCTTTCTTGTTCCGGTACCATGAACATTCGGCGGTTACATCGGTCAAACAGAGAGCAGACGGTGGATTGGTCTCGGTGGTCATTGGTAGCGGATTTCTGGACAAGGCATCGGCTACACGGTTAAGCGCACCTTTACGGTATTGAATTTCGAAATCATACTGCTGCAGAAAAATACTCCACCTAGCTAAACGTCCGGACGGACTAGATATGGAATGCAGCCATCTAAGAGATTGATGATCGGTAACAACCGTGAAATGGTAGCCCTCTAAATAAGGACGCATCTTTTCAATCCCCCAAACAATGGCAAGACACTCTTTTTCAGTGACGGAATAATTCTTCTCGGCAGGACTCAGGGTGCGACTTGCATATGCCACCACATGCTCATGACCATCCTTCTGTTGGGTGAGGGCTATTCTCAAACCATATTCGGAGGCATCGGTCTGTAGAGTGAACGGTACGGTGAAATCGGGACAGCTCCAAACGGGTGCTTCTGACAAACATGATTTTATCTTAGCGAAAGCAGCTTCTTGTTCTTCAGCCCACTTCCATCGCTGAGACTTGCGGAGTAATTTCGTTAATGGAGCCACCTTTTGTGAAAACGATGGCACAAACCTCCTATACCAGGATGCAACTCCCAAAAACCTTCTTAGTTCTCGGATATTTCTCGGGGCTGCAAATTTTATTATACTTTCGACCTTTTCTGGATCGGTACGGATTCCATCTCCAGTGACTACATGGCCTAAGTATTTCATGGACGGTAAACAGAAGTGACATTTCTCCGGGTTGAGCTTCAGCCGTGCTCCTCGTAATCGACGGAACACCTCGGATAGTTTTTCCAAATGCTGTTCAAAGATTTCTCCCAGAACGATGATGTCGTCCAGGTAAGCAAAGGCGTAAGGATCTAAATCTGGACCAATTAACTGATCAACCAGTCTCTGGAACGTGGCAGGTGCGGAGTGCAAGCCAAATGGAAGAACCGTGAATTGAAACAATCCACGTCCCGGAGCGGTGAAGGCGGTAATGGGTTTGCTTTCAGCTGTTAACGGAACTTGCCAGTACCCACTCTTCAAATCTAAACTGGAAATATACTTGGCCTTTCGCAGTTTGTCCAGTATAGCATTGATAAATGGAAGAGGGTAGGCATCCTTCATTGTTACCTCATTGACCTTTCGAAAGTCGATACAAAAACGGTTCTTTCCATCTTTTTTCTTTACAATCACAATCGGAGAGCTCCACGGGCTTGTAGAGGGTTCTATCACACCTTCTTTCAGCATAGCGTCTATTTCAGCATTGCAAATTTCCTGCATTTTCGGATTCTGGGGTCGGTATCTCTGTTTTATCGGACGTGGTTGCAGCAAACGGATTTCATGCTCAACTAGCGTAGTTGGACCTCGCAAGGATCCAAATTTCGGTAACTCCTGGTCTAGGAAGATGTTCAGTCTGTCTGTCTGTTCTTTCGATACATTTCTTTATGTAAGCGGAGTTATGGTTTCCAACGGACATCCTATCCAATCATACTCCTCGTCATCCCCTAGATCTTCCAGGGAGAACGCAGATATTACAGAAATGGTTTGCTCCTTGTCAACCCCTAACAACTCCAGGGAGGACGCAGAGACTTCAAAACCAGATTGTTCCTTATCAACCCCTAACAACACCTGGGAAAACTCAGAACCTTCAACAACGGATTGCTCCTTGTCAACCCCTAACTCCAGGGAAGACGCAGAGACTTCAAAAACAAATTGTTCCTCATCAACCCCTAACAACACAGGGGAAAACTCAGAACCTTCAACAACGGATTGCTCCTTGTCAACCCCTAACTCCAGGGAAGACGCAGAGACTTCAAAACCAAATTGTTCCTCGTCAACCCCTAACAACACTGGGGAAAACTCAGAACCTTCAACAACGGATTGCTCCTTGTCAACCCCTAACTCCAGGGAAGACGCAGAGACTTCGGTAACAGACAGATTTCCAGAACATTTGTCTTTAGCTAGACGATGTTTGATTTCTTCCTTAAAGATGATCGGAGCAACATCGTCTTTTTCCATGGACGTATTTACCAACCCTAATATTTCAACAGGATTGGCTAATGACGGACGTCCTACTATTTCATTATTGATGTATATTTTTCCCGTTCCTAACTCCAAACGGAAATTATATTTCCGGAGGACATCGTGTCCTAACACAATATCGGTTATCAGACCAGGTAGATGTTTCAACGAGCCCTCCATAGTGACGTCATCGATTTTCCATTCCAGCTCATAAATGTCGGTGATGGAGACTAAATTTCCATTAGCTAAACGGGCCTTCGTATCTTGACGGGCGGTAGTTTGCTTTCTTTGGGAAAATGTCTTAGCTACTTGATCACCAATATATGATTTTGCTGCTCCGGTTTCTAACAACGCTTTAAACTTGTGCTTTTCAATTTCGACGTTTATGTGAGGTCGAGGGTCGTTTATTTCTTCTAGCGGTTCGGTATGAGAGGCAAAAATTTGCGGAAGCTGTGTCGGCCTCTCTTCGGGACAGCTTCGGATTAGTTTTCCTGCCTCCTGCAGGAACAATCTCTGGAAAATACTCCTTTCTTATGACAACGAGAACAGAATATCTTCGGAGGGTTTTGGCAGTGATTTCTGAAGTGGCCAGACTCACCACAGCGGAAACAGATTGGTTGCCGGGAAGATGATCCAGACGAATGCTGAGTAGTACCAGGAGGCGGACGGCGAGGGGTATCGGATGATGTCGGTTGGCTGGTACCAGCGATGGGCTCTCTGAATGGAGCAGGAGTCGAATTGGGAGATGGTCCATTCCTTGGTGTACTCATCGGCGGTGGACGGGCCGGTCCACGGTTTGGTCCACTGTTGCTGGGTACATTCTGGATTTCCTTCCTGAGGAGCTCATATTCCCTTACCACTTGACAAAATGTGGAAAAATCATCAAAGTCCCCTTTTCGGATTTGCAGACGGTATTCGGGCAACAGGTTACGGTACAGCCATGCTTACTGTTGTTCGGGAGTTAGCTTTCCATGTCTACGCATTAACGTCTGGAGTTCGGTGATGTAAGTAGCGGCGGACTCATTCCTTCTTTGCAAACGTCGGCCTATCTTGGCTTCTAAGTCAACCTTGTAGTTAACGGGATAAAAGAAAATTCGGAAGTCTGCCTCAAATTCCTCCCAGGTCGTGTACCTACTCCGGTTGTTGCGGTACCAAAATGCCGGTTCACCTGACAGTAATTCCGGTAACACAGGAAGCAGATTGTCTTTCTGGACATTCCTTGCGGTACAGATTTCTTCGATTCTTTCGATGAATGCCGCAGGATCTCCCCGGTTTCCAAAAGACACCTTCCAATCGTGTACGTTTATCGGAGGAGTTGCCATAGCGGTCGGATATTCCTCTTGGTCTCTGGCGGATCGCGGAGCAATATTTCTTCGTCTCAAAAAGTTGACGAGTCTTTTCCGTTTGAGAGGAACGGTTCCAGCAACCGATAAATTCCTCTTTTCTAGCTCTGTATTTAGACCCTCGTTCTTCAGTAAGTATACCCAACTTACTCGATTGTCGGTTATTTCTCCAACGGAAGTTACGGTCGGTACTGGAGGAACGGATTCGGTTTCTACAGCTTCTTCTTGATCAAATAGGGAAGAAATGTCCAATTCCTCAGAATTTCTTCTAGACATCTACCTTTTATGAAACGGTGCCCTGTACTAACCAACAGTGCGGAAAACAACCAAAATCGAAATGAAACGGTCCCTGCTCAATCAACAATACGAAGAAAAAAAATTTTAAAACGGAAAAACGGTTCCTGCTCAATCAACAATACGGGAAAAAATTTAAGACGGAAAACGGTCCCTGCTCAATCAACAATACGAAGAGAAAAAAAAATTTTTTTTAACGGAAAAACGGTGCCTGCTCAATCAACAATACGGGAAAAAATTTAAGACGGAAAAACGGTCCCTGCTCGGGCGCCAATTTGTGACGTCTATTTCACCTACCCTTTGGATTTTACCAACAGGGCACGTCACTTTGGTCACCCTCGATGCAAAATCTTATAAACGAATGCTCGGGCGCCAGATTTTTTACGTGGTTTGCTCCACGGCCCCTTGACCCTTCGGGTCAAGAGTTCCAGATAGCCTCAGATGGAGGTTACGGAAAATTCCAGGGGTCTCGTTGAATTCGACACTTCTAAAACACTCTAAACCCTCAGACGACTATGCTACGGGTTATTAAGAAAACACTAATTAGGTCGGTTTGTATATTACCAGGTATATTTAATTTCCACAGGGATAAAGTACATAAATATTTACAGTAATTTATATGTTTAGAAATATGATAAATTAAATATTTTCAGCGGTTCCCAACAAAATAAATATAATACAGTGTGCAAATGCGACAAAAATATTCGTGTTATGTAAAATTTGCCGGTAGAACGTGCATAAGCAATGGTACGATAAAGTAGATATAAGCAGGTTATTTAAGCGATTAGTAACAGGTAAAACGATATAAGCAATGCGTGAGCAAACAGTGAGCAGTTTTAAAGGAAAAAATTATATTTTTCAGTAGTGAGCAAAAAAAAATTATCGTACAAAATTAACAATTTAACCACAACTACAGAAGGTCGTGAATTTGGGAGTTCGGGAAAACGGATCGACCAATCAACCACTCTGATAATGAAAACTTTGAATTAAACTAGATATTCAATCAACCAATGGCATCGGCCTCAGACTTGTTTGAATATCATAAACAAATTAAAATGAATGAATGAAAAATTAATTTCTTTACGTAACTTTCCCGGCTGAAGGTTGGACAACGCATGAAATAATCCTCGCACTTGCCCCACGATCAGTTTTTATTTCAAATAATCGCAATGAAAATTTTAATCAAAAATTACAACAAAAGGTCGTTAATTTGGAAGGCAGGGAAAACGGATCAACCACCGATAATGAAAACTTTGAATTAAACTAGATATTCAATCAACCAATGGCATCGGCCTCAGACTTGTTTGAATATCATAAACGAATTAAAATACATGAATGAAAAATTAATGTCTTTACGTAACTTTACCGGCTGAAAGTTGGACAACGCATGGAATAATCCTCGCACGATCAGTTTTTATTTCAAATAATCGAAATGAAAATTTTTAATATATTCGGGAAATTTTTAGGACCGGACAATGGGTATAAGGATTCAATTCGGGAAAAACAAAATCTAAAATAAAATACTTGATGTATTGAGCATTCAATTAAGAATTAAAACCAACCCAATATAAAAAAATGTAACAATAATAAAACTGAAAAATAAATTTTCTTATCTATTGCGAAAAAAAAACCACTCACTAGAATACTGTACCAAATTTCGACAATCGGAATATCGAAACTGCTAACGGAAATATATTTTTAAGCGGAACAAAATAATTATATTCTTTGGCTTTACTAAAACAATTTTTCTTACTTACGCAGAAATGGTTGGATACTACGGATTCACTGTAACTAGACTTCCAAAATTTTTGGTCGGTAGGAGAGATTTTTTGTTTTGAACAAACGAGAGCAGAGAGTTTCGAAAACAAACGGTAGCCGAGCGCGATTTTTGTTGAAAACAACCGGTAGCAGAGAGCCCAAAATCGTTCGGTTTTCGAATTTATATCCTAATTCCTACCTAAAATTTTTGCCTTATCGGAATCATACATGAAATTAATTTACTTTCAACTACAAAAAAGTTTCTACTAGACTTGACGGCTTTTGTTTTAATTAAAATAGTTTAAATACCGGACGTCCTCTAGTCTTTAAATTTTTGAGAATCAAAATTAATAAATTTTATATTTTTAGTTTCGTATTCATGTGTTTTGAATTACCAAGAAAATATAATATTGCGGTAAAAAAATCAATGTGGTAGCAGAAAGGATCGGAAAGTAAGTAACGAGTTATATAAAAATAAAATATGCTAGAGTGAAAACTAAAAAATGAACTCCAAATCGGTGCCCCACAAAATAACTTGTTACACTATATACTATGACAACTGAAAAAATAATTAGGCAAAATAAAAAAGCAACATCTACTAGAAAATTTAAAGAATGCACTGATGACACATCCATGAGTTTTCAGGGATATCAGATAGCCCTACACATTCTAGATGAAACCACTGAATTTCACAGCTATCATTTTCACATCTGCTTTATTGCAAAAACACCATATTTGGTTTAAATGTCTACCCTTAGTGAAGTACCTTCCGAGAAGTTCAGGGCGCACAACTTTTTTATGAAAGGCATACACTTTTGGGTATTTCACTACCCAAAAATTTTCATCTCGAAAAATTCTTTCATGAAAAAATCCCTTTGGTGACCACATAACAAAGTCACAATATTTTGAATTGGTCGCTTTTATCTGCATCTGAGTTTGATAGTAATAAGCATGTTCACGGTCTAAAAGAACTTTACTACCATCATATGTCAAGGCTGAGTTTTTTATCTCCAAATATTGTCACATTTCCATATTTTTCAATAAATATGGACACTTCACCTCAACACACCCATTGCCGCAGCAGTCACAGGATACCATAGCATCTGGAGAAGCCCCAAGGTAGTTGTCAGTAGGATCAATGTAAAATCCAGCTTTTTCTACTTTTACATTTGTATGACTCTCCATTTATTCAAGTTTGTAGGCTTCTAATGCATCATCTTCTTGGTGCAATCCCCATTCTGTGGCCTTCGATTTGAATTGACATTTCGAAGGATAACAAATAGTTTTGATTAGGGATAATGAAGGTTTTGAAGTAGAAGTTTTGCAGGCCCTCTTGAAATTTGAAGCAGTAATGCGTCCAGCTCTCTGATTGAACCATTCCTCCGATTTATTTTGTTTTAATGTGACTAATAAAATATTTCGACATTGTTCACTACTCAATTTTTCATTGATTTGAAGTGCTATATCACATAAATCTCTATAGGACAGGCCTTCATATTCTTCTTTATGAATATACTTGGTATTACACTTGGTATTACAGTTCTTAAAATGCTCTTACTGATTTCTGAAGCAAAGGGCTCAACCACACGCATTAGTGCTGCTTCATCACCACTATCGTTGATTTTCTGAAGAAAATTTATAAGTTCATCACCTTCTATGGCGGGAATCATCTTCTTTGCAGGAACTGAAGGTTTTGATGTTGGCCTACTCAGTTTCATTTCACTGACACTAATAATAGGAACATTCGATATAGATGGAACCAGCCACTTCGCTTTAACATCTGTACAGGATACATTTTTAGCACATTGGTTGATATATTCCAGGCCATACAGTACAGCAGCAACGTGACTGCAAACTTCAGAATGGCCTGCCATGCAGGTACAATGAGCTGAAATTATTGCACCATCTTTCTCGAATATAATCCAGACTTGCAGTGGGGGATTGTTCATCCTCTGTGAATGCTTGACCTAAAATTAAGATACATATTCAGAGAAAATTATGAATAAATCAAGTTTGAAAAATATCTAAATACCTTGGCAATCACAACAATGAGCTCTCCGATTGATTTTGCTTCACAATCATGTACAAATCCAGCTTCAAAATATTTGTAGCCTGTCAAACTTTTGTAGGCCTTCATCTGTCGATTTGTATAGAAGCTATGAGTTAGCACCAGATAAGAACTCATATCGAAAGCAGTAACTGGAGGAAAACATTCTATAGAACTGTTCATTTCTTCTGAAGTGAAAGTAAAAGGATCCATGCACTGTATCACTCTGATTTTCTCTTTGTAACGCACAGCAATGTCTTTGTTTTCACGTTCCAATGATAGCAAATAATCACTTTTATTGAAAACAGCCATCATAATTATTTTCACAGCTTCCAAAAATATCAAAACACGAAAAAACAGCGAAGTACCTATGTCATTGTAATCATTGTGTGCCTACAGGCGGCCATATTGTTCGAGAATTGGTCACGTGTTCTGGACATCCTAATATATTTGATAACTTGTTAACCTAAAATTTTTAATTTATCCTACAAATAAGTGAACTTTAATGATTTAAATTAACAGTTAAAACAATAAATGTTAACACAGCCAGAGATTTCAGTATCATATCTAATGATTAAGTTAATTTTCTTAAATTGTAGGTACTATAGCAAAAATTACTTTTGAGATCATATTATACTGTTCACAAGTGGTTCAAAAGTTCGATAGTGTTTCTAAGAGGAATAATAAAGAAAACTTTTCGATAGTCTAAAATAACTAGTTTCAGAAATACAGGGTGCTGAAAATTGCCTGTTAGGAAGTTAGTTTATGCATGGTTATAAAAAAATAAAGTAGATAATAATAACAGATTGTAAGTGTGAGTTATAATCATATCTACCTCATTTTTTCTGAAATATCATTCATGAAGGAAAATATGTGGTACTCCAACCATTACATTTGACTGAACAATAATAAAACTATGTACATTTATACAACAATCTAATGAAAAATTACTGCAGAAATACATTAAAAAATGATTTACAAACACAATTAACATTTATTAAATTGTCTAAATTACTTATAGTATTGGTATTAATAATACTTTTATCTTGCTAAAAATGACATAGTATCACCACCAAATAGGAATAAATAAAATATTTATTTAGATGTTCAATGAGATGAGTTCCTATGTGAGGATTTTCTGTGTTTCTGGATGCATTGTAGACAGTCGAGGAGGTTAGTACTAATTAACATGTTAATTTCTACCTATATTATCAGTATTATATATTTTATACAAAAATTGTAAACATAGAATAAGTTCAACTTGCTACAAGTATTAGTTAATAAATTTTTAAGATAGTTTTTTGTTAGTCTTAATAGTTAGAAATGCTATACGTATCATTTGGCCTTTGATACTTAAAGTCGATGATTTTATTGAAATGAAAATGAACTGAATATTTTCTGAATTTGTTTATAGGAATAGCATACCTGCTAACCAAGAAGTTGGTGACGTTTGGTTTAAGAGAATACCTAAATAATTTAGCTTGCTAATAATAACATAGTATCACCAACAAATATAAATAAAATATTTATTTCGAGGTTTAATTAGATCAGTTCCTATGTGAGGCTTTGCTGTGTCCCTGGATGCATTGATAGACAGTCGAGGAGGTTAGTACTATTTAACATGTTAATTTCTTATTATATTATCAGTAGAAAAAAAAATTAAACATAAAATAAGTTCAAATTGCTACAAGTATTAGCTGATAAATTGTTAAGATAGTTTTTTGTTAGTCTTAATAGTTGGAGTTGCTAGCTGTATTAATTGGCTTTTGATACTTGAAGTCCATGATTTTCTTGAAATAAAAATGAACAGTACTTATTATGTAATTTAGGGACATTTCTTCACTTTTTTGTATAGATCATAAAAAAATATTAAATATATTTATTAATATTATATACAGTGTGGAAACCACTTATGGAATAAAATTATTTATGTCATTATTTTAGAAAATTATAAAAAATGCCGAGACACGTCAACTTTTGAATTGAGGGGGACACTTTTTGGCGCTAATGTCATAAACGTCAGATTCACCCCCTCCCTACTGGAGACACCCCTTACATTCTTTCAAATGGCATTAGGTATCAAGTCACACCTCATTTAAAAGGTCTGGTAAATCTCTATTCAATCATTTTGTTTTGCCTTTGTTACGAGCCTTCCATTGTTATTTAATCGTTGTTTAAAATTGGCTCTTTTCAACTTTTCGTATGCTCCCACATTTTGTTATGATAGAAAGACTCTTTAAAGAATGAAAAATTTACAAATAGTAAAAAGACAACTGTTAACAAGGGAAAACTGCTATTTAATCATGCCGGCAAAGTGACCACCGTTAACATTCAGGCAATAAAAGTTGAAAAAGAGCCAATTTTAAACAACGATTAAATAACAATGGAAGGCTCGTATCAAAGGCAAAACAAAATGATTGAATAGAGATTTACCAGACCTTTTAAATGAGGTGTGACTTGATACCTAATGCCATTTGAAAGAATGAAAGGGGTGTCTCCAGTAGGGAGGGGGTGAATCTGACGTTTATGACATTAGCGCCAAAAAGTGTCCCCCTCAATTCAAAAGTTGACGTGTCTCGGCATTTTTTATAATTTTCTAAAATAATGACATAAAGAATTTTATTCCATAAGTGGTTTCCACACTGTATATATTTGTGTTTTTCATGTGGATACAGTTAATAAAATTTTGAAAGGAAAAGACCTGTACTGTAAAGATTATGATATAATAATGAGTACGGCGTTTGCAAAGTACAAAGAAGTGTGTAAAGTAAGCAATGTTAAACAATGTTAAACTGTACAACTTGTTTCATTTGAATGCAGCCTCGAGATCTTATTTTTTATTTTACTAATAGTATCTCTAGAAAACTTGCTTTTGTAAGAATTATTTTTATTTTCTGAAATAAAACAAATATTGAGCGGAAGATGAAATTATCATATCAAAACGTCAAAATTAAGAATATATTGACCTTTTGATATCACAATTTCATCAACCACTAAATATTGCAAAAATTACATAAATAATTAATAAAACTACATTTTACCAAGAGATAATAGACAATATTAACATTTCAAAATTTGTGTTTAAAATAAATTACATATTAAATTTTCAATGAATGTTCTGTTTTCTAACTGTTTTTTTATATTCATCCTGGGTAAGTTAAGGTACCTAAGTGTGTTAATAAACTTTATGAATTGCTAGAAATATTTAATGTACTATTCATTTTGTCGTATTACTAAAGTATCTTGATGTGCCTACTTTTTAAATTGTTTTTGCTAGATTTTTAAACAGTTGGGCAATATATTTTTGTAAAAATTGAATGTCCTATACCTAAGTAGAAAAATAAAAACTAAATTTATGCCCATTTCGCCTTTTAATGTTTAACCTACCTTTAGCTTATGGTAATCACAATTTTTTGTAGTATAAAGTGTTATCTTTACATTACTCGTTTTATCTTGATATTATAGTAAAGCAAAATAATGTAATGTACTGATAGTAACTCTACTAATAAAACTTGTGAGTTACGACTATAGACAACCTACTTGTTGATACCTAGGCATCTGGCCCGTGGGGCTTACTGAGGAGAATTAATTGTATGGGTGGCGCCACCTTGGGAGCTTGTCGATAAAGCTATAACAGCTTTGAAAGGGTGATTTTTGATACCAGTCGGGCAAGATTTCTGTAATTTTTCGGTTTTTGGCGGTAAATAATTCAAAATTACTGCAATGTAACCTTTATTGCGAAATGGTATGTATGGAAAATTTTTTAACATTTCATTCAAAGTAGATAACTCAACATTTGAAAAAATCAGTCATAAAAGTTGTTCAAAACGACGTCCATCCTGTGGGATACATAGTTCGATTCTCTTTGACATATTACGAGATGTAGCTGCATCAACCATTTCGGCTGTAATTTTTTGAAATGTATCTACTATCCGTTAACCTATTCAACAGATTTTTGGACACAAATTTAGTGCATTCATTTTCTTTGAAAATTCTCATTGAATGCCCATTTGAAATTATTAATTTGACTTTAGTATATGATTTTTCAAAGACGTAACATGGTAGAATCGTCAAGTATGCTATATCATTGTATGTATATATACAAAACCTAAAAAAGATTACAATAAAAAATCCAGGTAGGTACATATTTAAAAAAATAAAGTTAATGGTGACCCTGTAATAACAGTGGCACATTTAAAAAAACGAAAAAGACCATTTTCGAATATCTTCGGAACTAATCGAGATATTTTGAATTTTTTTTGAATTTAATTAGCCATCAATATACCAAATTTTTTCTCCATTTAATCGATATTGTATCTATTGCGGTTTAAGAGATCTCTGTAAACGCCAATTAAATCCGGTCCATCCTGTATAGTGTACTATGTTTCACCACTTTTTAAATAAATAATTTATAAATAAAATAATTTGACTTTTCTCGTTAAAGTCTACCTATATAATAATATCACTACAGCTTCAATAAAAGCTGGATATCCACATTGTTGCAAAAAGTAAAGTAATAAATATTGGGTAAACATTTTCAATTTAATACAGGTCAAGAACAAGTAATGATCATGATCTCATATCCCAGAACACCAGTCATGGGGTGTGAAAATTCGTTTCGTAAAAAAAAGGACAGGTATATAAGAAAAATTGCTAACATAACTAAAAAAATTTATTAAAAAAATCGTATGCACATTTTAAGTTTTAATCCCTCCAGGGACTATCAAAATAAACATATGTGGACAAATTAATATAGTACTACAAAACTAGTTGTCTAAAATAACAAAATTTATCTACTAAATATAGTATTTCACAAATTCGGCTAACTAAAATTGAGTAATAGATGTACATGGTGACCCAAATAAACATGGCCAACAATTGGGAGAAAGTGGATCAGGTCGAAATAATTTAAGAACTTTTAAATACTTTTTTTCTTATTTTCTATCTTTGCCGAGTTATAGGGCTCCGAAAGTAAAAAAAAAATTATTAAACTAATAGCAAACTATTTTAATAATCAATGTTTATAAATCCTTAGGATTGAAATATTGAAACGACCAACGTAACATAATAAAAATTTAAAAAGTCTAACACGCCTAAACCCACGACGCAACATAAAATAAAGATGAAAAAAACCTATAACGCCATAACTTACAACGCACAAAAGTTTATTATAACCAAAATTCACACAATACTATTTCTTTGTCGCTTTACATATGCAAAATCATGTTGAAGGTGACTTTTGAAGTTTGGTATGGATTTATCTTTAAATTCTTCTAATGTATCAATTGCTGTTTGTATGGCTTGAGCTGAAGGATATACAGAAGATGCAGTTTTGTTGTAATATTCCGAAAAGTATGTTCTGCATTTTACCTTTTGAGGTGTTGTCCAACCGATTTTTCCTGTACTATTTAATAGTATCAATGAACATTCAACGCAAAAATAATATATATAAATTAGGGTGTGTCATATTTAGGCCATTATTTTTTTTACTGCCATACCAGAAAATCTTGTAGTATATAGAAAATAAAACATTATGCCGCTGGACTAAGAGGTTTGAGTCCAATAGCGGCTTAGCTCATCCAAAAATTCGATTTCCTATTTAAATAACACAGGAAATATTTTTTTTTGTTTCAAGTGGACTTTTCGTTATTAAAATTTTTTTTCAAAAAACCTGATGGTTTTTGTAGAAAATTAAATTCTCTACAAAAATATCTCTTTGGGTGAAGACTGTAGCACCACTAGTTTCGAAGTTATAGCCCGTCAAACGGACGTTAATGTTACCATTTTTAGAAAAATAAAATAATAAATTTTTTTGTAATTATAACCATTAATTGATAATAATTTGAGTTAGATCATTATATTAAAACGGGTCAATACTTTAATTTAAAATTTTAATGCTCAAAAATGTACAATAAAATTAAATTATTCATGTAAGAGTAATAAATTGAAAATTGAATGGAATTTAATGTGTATTTTTTTGAATGTTACCGTTTCACGGGCTATATCTTCGAAACTAGTGGTGCTACAGTCTTCGTCCAAAGAGATGTTTTTGTAGAGAATTTAATTTTCTACAAAAGCCATGAGAATGTTTTTTGAAAAAAAAAACTTTCAATAACGAAAAGTCCACTTAAAACAAAAAAAAATATATTTCCTGTGTTATTTAAATGGGAAATCGATTTTTTGATGAGCTAAGCCGCTATTGGACTCAAGCCTTTTAGCCCAGCGGCAAATTCGGCTTCGCCTCGTTAAAAAATTCAATTCTCGATCACCAAAATAGCATTTCGCGCACTAGATACAAAAATAACCATATTTATTTATTTATTATCATCACGTTAGCTACACAAAAAGGATGAAAAATGGTGGATAAGGAATAATAAACAAAGTGGAAATTAAACTAGTCATTTTGACATGTAACAATTTTTTGTGTTGAACAATGAAATTTCAATGAAATAAGTACTTTTGTAAATTTTGCAATCTACTTTTACAATAGAGTGACTCGGATGAAAATAGATGATTTTCATAACCCATTATAATAATGTTTTAATAAAATCGAGAGTATCATTAAATAATTTCAAAGAAAAATAGTTTTAATAATTGTAACTTTCAAAACCACACAGCATTAAACAAACTAATGCAAAATTCATTGTTTATTTAGACTGCCTTGTCCCCTGAAATAATCGAAGTAAAAATGTTCTAAACACATTTTTCTACTCCTATACTATAAGTTGTTAATTAAATGCCAATTTTCAGTTTTATAATGATACTCATTATTACACTGATTTTCATTATGAAACTGAAAAATTGACCAATAGAAAATCTATATTTTCAAATAACCAGGTAGGCAGACCCAATATTTTCTGTAGAATGTTTGACAGTTTCTCAGAGATTCGTGTTTTATGACAGATTCAATCTTTTGCGTTAGTCAAAAAGGTAGATACCTTCCACTTTTTGAAATAAATGGTTAAAATGTAATTTATAATTTATCTTGTTTAATGTTACATATGAATTCGATTATGTTTATTGTTAATAGTTAAATCAAGTTCATAGTTATTATAGTGGTTATTTTGTAAGAATAAACATTAAGTTGAAGAACTTATTTTTCTTTCATATTTTATTTCTTTTTGTTTGTATAAAAAAGTATTAAAACATTTAAAAAAAGCAATGTTGTTGAATTCAAATAAAATTTCTTGTTCGTAGAAAAAATAATGTATGCAACTCTCATGTAATGGTTATTAATACACTCGCATCAACCATACGAAACGAGCCTAAGGCGAGTTTCGTATCCCCGTTAATGCTTGTGTATTAATAACCATCATTTCATGATAGTTGCATAAAATACTATTAGATGCCAACAGAACAGATGTATACCCTGTAAGATTCAATTACACATCATTACCCTATGATAAAATATTTACCTTTGACATTATCCTGATATCTTCTTTATACTCCTACTCTTCTTCATAATTGGTTTTGGAGACGACGCAAGAATAAACGACGCAAAAATAAACTTGTAATAAAAACCAAACGACGCACAGAAAGACTACGATAAAACGATAAACTGAAAGTAAAACAGAAATTAGGTTTTAATGATCATAAAATGTAATGGTTGTGCTATTAATTTGAAAAGTTTTGGTTGTATGAAAAAAAAGCATGTTTGATTGTAATAGAAACTGTACAGTTGCAACAAGTAAATGTATGGATACATTTCTTAAACCTATTGATAATCTTCAAAGTTCTGTATCGAACATTATTTGCAAGTACAGCCTGAAAAAGGAAACAATTGTCCACATTTTCTTTAAGCGAATCACCTATTCGATATCTTCAAATGGTAGTTATTTAGCATTCCACTGTTATTCCCTATTCCCTATATTATGATTAAAAGATGTTCAGTAGACATTTCAGTATAAATTTTTAAGCAGTGAAATCTTATAACGGGTGTTGAAAAAAATGGTATTTTTAAATGCAAATATGGTCTATTTTTTTAATGAAACACCCTATATATTTTTATTCTATCTGAAAGCTGAACTATTCCCCTTTCTGAAAATGTATAGTTTGTTGAAGTTTACATGAAATATGAATAAGTTATTTGATTTTTAACGATAGGCTGTTATGTAGGCATCTAGAGGCGTATGCTATGACTTGACGATTCCAGACTTTTTTATATGGTTTTTTTATCAAAGGTAGATGTCATCATCCTATTCCAGAGACTCTGGTATAACTGCGAGGCAACATTGTCCGAACATTTCCAGAAATTACGCCGGGAATGTTACGCAATCCTTTTGATCGCTTTTTGTTCAGGTTGCAAAAATGTATGGATCAAAATGGACAACACTTGGAACATCTTAAATATTTTTATTAAATTAGATAATTTATAATAAATTTTTTCTAATCTTTGGTATTAGCAAGCAAATTTTGTAATTGTTTTTCATTTAAAACGTATGTGCTAGACACCTTTATCTAATAAACAATACCTAATAATTGAAAACCAAATAACTTACTCATTTTTTATCTAAACTTCAACAAATTGTACATTTTCGGAACGGGAAAGAGTTCAGCTTTCAGATAGAATAAAAATATATAGGGTGTTTCATTAAAAAATAGACGATATTTGTAATTAAAAAAATACCATTTTTTTTAAAACACCCTATATAAGATTTCACTAATATAACATTTATACTGAAAAAAAACTTTATAAAAAAGTTCAATTGTTCAACGAAAACCGCACCTCCCTATCGTTTCTGAGTTCAGAGATTTTTTCAGTTAAAATGGGTCAGAAACTTCTGGGACACCCAGTATTTTGAATAATTTTTATATCCTTATTTAAAAAATATACCATATTTACTTGTCTACAAAATCCTTCTAGCCTTAATTATATCTAGTTAAGGTACGTTTACATTTAATTCCAATTTGAATTGTAAGTGAAATTTACACACTCATAAGATCAATACAAATTTGTCCAAGCAGCTTGACGGGATCAACAATAGAATTCGGTAATTTATAAAAGGATCCTAATAAATATAACTTAATAATTTTTTGAAATAATCAGAGATCACTTTATGAATAACCTGGTGAATAACCATAACCAACAAATTAAGAAAATAAGCAATTTAATGTAAATAACCAGACATTCATCTGTCAACTAAGTAATTTAACATAATTAAAGTAAGTTGTAAAAAATTGTATATTTCTTGAAAGGATCAGTTACCAAATATAATAGTTGTCATTCCCATAGCTTACTTTGATTATGTTAATAAATTTTCAATATTCACAGTACTGCACAGTTTAACTATGATATCCATCCTTACTAAAAATCAACAACAGACAATAATAATAATAATGATTAACTCACCAGTATTAATATACTTTTTTCTTCAAGCTACTTTGATTGCAAACAACGCACTTGAAGGTAGGAAGGGCATCATAGTAAATACCTTCCAAGGAGTTGACACAAAAATCACAATATAAGTGACCACATGTTGACAATAATGTGGTCAATCCTGCTCTTAATGGGAACCTGCAAATGTTACAGGAAACATGATTTGCTTCTAAATTGTGTTTTGGGCTCTGGCAATGGTTACAGGGTATTGCGAGACTGCAGTCTCTTCCTGTAAAATATTTGAAGCAGAGACTGCTGTTGACCTTTCTTGATGCCAATGCCAATCTCTCCATTTCATTGATAGTGGATTCAACGAATGGTCTAAAAATTTTTTGAACAACATTCAATTGCTCCACCGTTAAATGAAGCAAGATGCATTGCCCATTATTGCAGTTTGTATTGTAGCAACAAAGAAATTTGTGTGCATACTTGCATGTTTTTCGTTGGCAATATGTAGCTAAATACTCCATGCACATCCGATTAGGTCTTGGTTGGCTGTAACAAAATAATCAAATATCACTTAACAGAATTTCTCCAGTTTTGTTTTATTTCGACTTGTGTCTACCACATTCCAATAAAAGTCTAAGTTACTTAATTTCAAATGCTCATTCTGCTCTATTTTTTTAACATGACAATATTTAAGTTACAATAGGTATGATTGAGATGAATTATGCCGGATTTTATTTTGTTACTGCAATCTATAAGTATATCAATAATGAAAATCTACAAAAAATTATTGATAAGAATTTACGAAATCATTAATAATTGAAAAATACATACTCAATGGTTTAATACTGTCGCAGGTTCAAAGCACACTTCGTACAAACCTAATCTATTTGTGCTCTCCATAAATGCCTCCCATGTTAAAAAGCACTCATTGCAAAATATATGGCCACAGTTGCGAATATTATAGGAGATGAGTAAAACTTTTTTGCAACTACTGCAACTTTTTAGGCATGTCATTTTTATGCATATGCATATACTTGCAGTCTTTCAATACACAGACTCCATTCTCATAATAATTGTTTACAAATTCCAGAATTTAAATATTCTTGAAATTTTTGTCCACTGAGGCAAGCCGTAAGCTGGTACATTTTTTTCTGTGCAGGTGTCTCATGCACATAGGGACACATATTTCGGTCACAATGTGCTGTTTTATAAAAACTAACACAATTGTGATAATTGTGCAAAGATTTGCACTGTCTTCCCTTATGACACCTGCCCTCCTTGAAATCAAGGCATTCCTCCCTACACTCCCTAAAAAATATTAATAAAATATAGAATTTTTATGCAAACAAACTTTGTGCAGATTAATTATGGGTATTGTATGACTTGCAAAACTATGTGAAATATAAATAATTTTAAATTATGTACCTTTAGAAATGGTTCGATACATACAGGAAAGGCAAAATCAAATTTATACAGATATGATACAAGGTGAAGCAAACCAATAGTTTTCCCATTGAATACTAGCAACATTATTTTGTTACCTATATTTTCTATGACATTGAATTATTTTTCTTAAAAGTAATGACATGTTTGGATCATTACTAACTTTATATAATTTTAAAGTGTCATTCTTTAGAAGGATCTGTATAGAGAAGAATGGAAATATAACCCGTTAGCGAGAAAAATGGAAATATAACCCATTAGCATGAACTACTAGAAATTTATTTAGATTTTAAATTGAGGTTTTGGTATTCAAAAAGACAAATAGTCTTGATTTGAAATATCTAATAGCCTATTCATCCCGATGTATAAGGATGAGTAACTGAGTTGTGGTCCTCTTTGACAAAAGAAAGTTATTTATCCCTCATGATGTAAATTCTGGCTGTTACTCAGGCATTATACTTTTATAATGCAGTCAAGTATATATTACCATGATATAAATTATTTGGCAATTTGCTGCAACAAATGTTAGGTACCTATATTGTTTTTCTATAAAAATATATTTTCAATTGTATTTGATAAATTGGTTTTATGTATATTTATTTATGGATTGCAGTTATTAATTGTACAATTTCTTAATTTCTATTATACTTTATTCTAGTCTAAAATAACCATGGGTAAACGTTAATAATGTAATAAATTAATGTTGTGTCCTGGCTGAATATACAATATCATGATAGGAGAACACAATAGTAAAGATAAGTATAAACATACTTGTATAACGTTGCTTCTTTGTCTACATACTACACAAATTGAATTTACCCTATTTGAGCAAGTTTCACAAAAAAAATGCCCACATCCGTCTAATAAATACAGTTTATTTTTTATTTTTTCCAAACAAATTAGGCATTTGAATTCCCCCTCTCCGGCCTTGACATGTTGGTAACTACAGGAACCCTGCTTGCTGCATGTCCCAGTTTTCCAGTAGTTAAAACAATAGCCTCTTCTAAATTCTTTTTTTTTTCATTTCTTCTAATAAATTTTCTGTTTTTTTGCCAAAACTCTTATAAACTTGTGCGTCTATCTTGCTACAATGCATCTTTACACATCCACTGTACTGACATACAACATTTTGAAAGTTATGGCAGAAATCTAAAGTATGGATTTTCCAGCAGAGTGTTTCCCATGACATATGTTAGTACCATTTGCCCTAGAAATTAATCACCAAGTAATGTACCAAAAGTAGAGTGTTATACCAGCATTCATAATTCCATTTATATATAATTCTAGGTGTATGCAAATGTAATTTTGTGAAACCAGTCCAGTAATAGATACCTATGCTATATTTCTTTTGTGGAATTTGTTATCAATTGATTTTATTTGATAATTATTATGGAAAGATTCCATGAAGTGAGGGTTGAAACAATTAATTTTTAATTTATATTTCTGTTTATATATATTTTTCTTTCCACTTTGTAAAATTCTATGACATGGTCCATATTTTTTTACTTATTTATTTAAATTATAATGTTAAGCTAAATTGTAATTTGTAGTAAATACAATAGGAATGTAGGTACTGATGGCTATACAATGAGTACCCTAGCTGTTTATTAAACAATACATTATTTGGATAATTCTCAAACATCGTCTCGGATCTCGGACCTCAGCTCAGTTGGCTTTGACCCATTGCAGTTCATACAAAGCAATGTTAAAATCCCTAATTTTACCAATTTAAATAGGTACTGTGTAGTTTGCAGTATTAGAATATGAATAAGGTATATACCGAGGTACAAATAAAAAAGCCATGATCTGATAAAGGAATAAAATCATTTTATATTAGTAATGTTGAATTTTAATACCCAAATAAATTATCAATGATATTTTTAATTTTTTACACTTTATGGTGTAAACAACAATTAAATCGACGAGAAAAACTATTTCGTATTGAAAAATTGGTTAATTTTTAATTTCAAATTAAATTACAATGAAGTGATCTGTATGTATAGCATAAATTTGAGTTTACTCAAAGCTTAATTGCATACCTACAATTTTTGAGGTTTTGAGTTTTTTTCATTTAAACAAGGCAGACTTTCTGTGGACTCTATATAATAAGATATTTTTAAATGTGACGACACTTTCTCCCTATCCCAGAAATAAAAATAAAATGTTTTAATTTACTTACCATTGGTGATAAGAGTTTCCTGAACTTGCGGCAACTTCTCCAGAAGTTGATGCAACCTCTCTAGAAGATGAGGCACCCCCTTGTTTTTTATTTGGATACATACTTAACTAAGTATGCAAAATGCAAAGAAATTAATTCACAACGCAAAGGAATCAAGTAACAACGCAAAGAAAAAATATTTTTGAAACCAAACAACGCAAAAAAGTACAACGCACACACCAATATTCACTCCGAAATTCTGAAAGTGACAGAAACAAGAACAAATTTAAAAATATTTCTCTATTCATACCACCGTTCAAAATTCGGTTCGGATCTAGTGGGCCAGTTAAATATTCGACTTAACTCCACACAATAATATCGAATATTCAATTGTTCCATTATACCAAAAATGTATAGTAGGGTAGGCAACGGTTTCAGTGACCTTTAGTCAACAGAAAAGAAACATAACGATTCAACGTTGCCGGTTCGAAAGCAAGTGGAAAATTATTACAATTCTTCAAATAAGTTTGTCCCAAAACGAAATTTTTGATGTAATCTATCTATCTAGGTAATATTTAAAAAGTAACAAAGACAACTCCCAAATTTTTATATATCTCTTGATATACCTAGTTAGTTGTTCTTTTGGGTTAAATTGTGTTTTGAAACGAATAGGTACGTTGTTTTAAAGTAGGTAGGTACCTATAATTAAAGCATTGTATTCTAACAATACCTCATACAGAATAGGTAGGTATTTTAATTTCAAATGTTATAATGTAGGTACAAGTTAAATATTATGGTTGCTTGTAGATATAAACTGCAGCTGCTGTGGTTCAACTATTTTAATTAATTATTAGGTACATACTAGATAGTTACCTACTACACACATACATAATATATAGGTAGGTTTACATCAAATAAAAATAATGTTTAAAATGATACGGCTAGTTCTCTCAAGTCAAGGCAAGTCTTAAAAAAACAGACAACAACAAACTAAAATACAAGGTTGCCAAACTGATACCTACCTTATATTATTAGTTTATTGAAAGTCATTAAACAATATTAGTAAAGTTCAAATTTGATGAGAATTCATGATTAAAAATAAATATTTCTATTATAACATATATCTTACTTTATCCTCATTTGGGTACCTAAGTACCTAAATCAGTATCTTTGGGTAAATCATAAAACCATAAAGGAATAAGCAGCAAATATATACCTACCAGGAACGTATTTTAAATTCTTAATGAAAATAGATAGGTACATATAGGTACTTTTATCTAAGTTGTCCAGCTAATACAGGATGTTTCTAAATTCATGCGACAAAATTAAGGAGGTGATTGCTCGTATGAAATTAAGATGGGTCTTTCCTATTTCAGTAAAGCTAGAAACTTGAAATTCTGTAATTTTCGTGCACTCGCAAAGGACTAACCACGGGTATTTTTTCAATATTCCTGTTACATTATACGGGGGTTAAATTAGCAACCCTTACTTTATTTCATATCAAAACTTTTTTTCGAGATGAACTTAAAATCCTTGTTTTCTTAAAAAACTCTTTTTATTTTTAAATTTTTTTCTCAAAACCACTAGCTGCAGAGAAAAAAAATAAACACCATAATTTATAATTTTTTTAATAAATTGAGTGGAAACAGTAAAGATGTAAAATGTAATACGATTCATAATAAATTCTGGAAATGACAGAATTTCAAGTTTCTAGCTTTACTGAAATTTTAGAAAAAAAAAAAAATTTTTGTCGGAAAGGTCTCGGAAAGGGGTGAGTTGTGGAAATTTTGTTATAGAAAAGACCCATCTTAATTTCATACGAGCAATCACCTCCTGAATTTTGTCGCATGAATTTAGAAACACCCTGTATATACCTTATAGTGGACAATACTTCCCATAATACCTACCTAATAATAATTCAAGGCTGAAGTAGAAAAATTCCTAACATAAATTGCTCTCTTCAGTAAGGAATTGAAAAATGTTTGTATCAGAAAGATTTATAATTTGAAGTGAACTAGGGAAGGTGTACAAAGAAATAACTATACCTATTACAAGTTTTTCGCACAAAAAAAACTATAAGAGAATATTTTATGTAGGTATTACTTAATAAATGAAATTGCAGAAAGCAATGGACTACGGTTTCAAGACTCCCTCCTAAATCCGATAGAATTATTGTGGTTACTTTTCAAAAGAAGTGTCAGAAAAAACAATATAAACAAATTTTTTACACACATTCTTTCTCCAGTTAATTTTGTTACATAATATATAGTTAATAAAAAAAACGAATAGGTATTTTAAATATTCGCAGCATTGTCAGAATTTTGTAATAGATTTAATTGAAACCAATAGACTAAGTAAGAATCATAAATATGACAATAACGGCAATAATTTGTAATCATAACTGAGTATTTTATAGTGGGCAAGGAAACGATATTTCACAATTATTAGTATTAGCTGTTGATACTAGATATTAGGTAGGTACATACCTATTACCTACCTAGGTACTTACAGTTTATTGGGGGATTAAAACATAGTAATAAAATGACTGGATCTTAACATAGTTCCGTCGAAGCATGATTAAAGTATTATTCAACAATGCTATAAACAAATTAATCTAGCATGTTCAAATTTTACTTACCTACAACATTTGAAAAAATGGTTTAAAGCAGAATTTATAATTTACAACGTTGTTACCTCGTAACAATAACAAAGTTGTACTATTAACTCTATTGTTAATCAAAATCATCATTAGCCAAAATATTTGTCAAACATAGAGAAATACATCAAATACGTCAGCAGAATATTCATTTACATTAAGAAAGTCCGACCCTGTTCGTCTGCAATGTACATGGAATATTACTTTCATTTTAAATGCAATGTTGTCAAATGTTGTTTATAGCGAAAAACAAAATTTGGATTTTTCATCAGAAAAAAATGTCCTTTTTATCATTATCGTTCATTTAACATTACTAAAAAGCATATTATTATGTTAGCGAAATGATTTGGCATTACAAGAATAAAACCGAGCTTAATACCTATTTGGTTTCGACTTTTGATATATTCTCGAGGTGTATGCTATACAGGGTGTGTCACGTCGAAATATCAACTTACTTGTTATTTCAAATAGAAATGTATGTACCTACCTACCTACCTATATTTTGGATTCAATAAAAAACTGATGTCTAAATTTATTCATTCGCGAAAAATTTAAGATTTTTGTAGTTAACGTTTTCTACTTACGAGCATTCACATTAACTACAGTTTAATTGTTATATATATTTTAATTGTTATATAATGAATTTTCAATTTTATATAGCGATTATTCTAGAACGAAGTAAAACTCTAGACACTTACTTTTTGCAAGGGTGTGTATTTACATTTTCAATTCTAAAGAAATCGATAATTTCAAATTAAACACACTGTATTTTATTATTGCAACTACTTATGTTTGCAATTCATTACATTGTAACGGTAAATGTGTGCTTTTAGTTGGGCGCCAATTTGTAACGGTAAATGCCTGTACCCCACAGGGCACCAGCTCGAAGGGCTCCGGCTAAAGACTCCTCTCAAGGGTGATTCGACCCCAAGTTTATGTCACACAAGGATAACAGAAGGGTTGTAAAAATTGAGGGCGCCACTACCTTTTTAACGATAAAAAGTACTAAAAACTAAGGCGGAAAAGGAAGAAACGCCTTGTAAAATTTAAATGAAAGTTAATAATTAAAGTGACCTCGGGCGGATCTCCCTCAACTTTTATAGTTGAGGATTTTAATAAAAAAAATAATTAAAAACAAATTTTTAATTTATTCTGCCACAGGAAATGAATAACGGAATTTAATAGAGGAATTTGTACTTTTATAGGTACTTAGCTTAGATGAAGTGGTTTCCTGGAGAAGAAGTCAGGTCTTGATCTGAACTGATGAGTTCTGTTCTAGGGCGGTATTTTGAGCTAGGGCTGTATCCTTGGGGTTATATTCTCGGGGTTATATTCTCCGGTTAAATTCTTCGGTTATATCCTAGCCTAGGGTTATATCCTCGGGTTGTATCCTAGCCTAGGGTTATATTCTCGGGTTGAATTCTTGGGTTATATAGGGGGCCTAGGGGCTGTGCTTACCTAGAAGTACAGGTGGATCAGGGATATGTAGGAACTTGAATGTAATGGCACATTATGTTGGTCAGCTTTTCAGGTTAAAGAAAAGGAAGGCAGTTATTTGAAAGTCAAAAAATGTATTTAATTTACTGAAAGCTTTCCAACATTATATGTTCCATGTTAAAACGGTAAAAATAGCAATTATCGGCTAAATTAAAAAAATATACTAATGATCCGAAAGAAACTAATCATAGCAAAAAGTTATTTATTTAGTTATATGAAAAAATATCGTGCTTAGGAAATATATGAAACCGGCACTGGCGTTACGAAAGAATATTTTATAGGTTAACAGTAATTTATAAAAATGTTATTTTATAATTAAAAGAGTTATTTCGCAACTGAAAAAGCTTGAAAATGTTTGTATAAAAGTAAAACAGTGAATTATAAAAGAATATTTGGTTTAAAACTACCATATTAGTATAAAAGAACAGTTTATGACCACGTGTTGAATTTAATTTCGTCTATCTATGTAAAAAAATGAAGAATGCATACGAAAATTATATCAGACAGTACTTTAGAAGAAGCTTATTGATTATAAATTATGATTTTGAACTTACCACAGCAAAATTCATAAGATAGGTACTTAAGATATGAAAGATAGCGAAAGATGATCTCTCCCCTTAGGCGGTCGTTAACAGAGAGGAAAGGGGTGTCTCTCGTGGTGTTGGAAAAAATGGAAGCGTCCGTTGGCAGACGTCAATTGTCTAACGGTCGGGGTTGAAGAGTTTAGGATCACAGAACTATAATTGGATGTGGCTAGTGACGACGAGCGCTAATTAAAAGGATTTATTCTGTAAAATCGAAACAGGTCGATAGACATGTTACCCCCTCTCTCCTCTTAGGTAAGGTAAGGCAATTGTCAAAGGTAAAGGTAAGGCAATTGTCAAAGGTAAAGGTAAGGCAATTGTCAAAGGTAAGGTAAGGCAGTTGTCAAAGGTAACGGTAAGGTAGTTTTGTCATCTTGTGATTATCATGTAGTTATGTCATCGTATAAGACAAAGCATACACTGAGAACGAAAGGTAACGATAGGGTGCGATAATTTCTCAGTGCAAGCGAAACGATAAGATAAGGTACGGTAGGGTGTGTTTTGATAAAACGCTGGGATCTCAGATACGCAGAGCGAAAAATTCCAGGAAATACCAAACCAATGTCTCCGGGAGAGACACAAAAATAAACACGGTGAGTGATGTCAGCCTAAAATTGACTTAGAATGCAATTCCATCGGAATTCTAATTAATTCATAAATCAGCCTAATTTTCACCGAGCAAAGAGTAAAAATTTGTCATAATGACTACTTAACTTAGCAAAATATTGTTTGGCAGGGCGACAACACTTATAGTGTTTCATAAGGAACGGTTCTAAAATATACGATAACGGTAGGTAGTTCACAAGTATCACAATACGGCAACGCAAAAGATAAGTTAAGGGAGAGAAAGGAATACATAGATACTTACTTTGAATGGTTTTCGGTAAAAGAGAATTGAAGATATATGGGGTGATTCTGAAAGCTAAATCGAGGTCGAAATAATGGTATGTGTGGTTAGGAATAGTTTGTGGCGACATTATAAAAAGAAAGACGATAGATTCTTCTCACGTGATCAGATAAAAAGGTATTCTGGTTTATACGCCGGGAGCACAGGAAGAGGGCAGAAACAGCAGCGCGATCGACATTCGGTGAGGTTGCCAGTTAGCGTCCACAGTAGCCATTGGTCATCGATCCGAAAGTCAATCCAGCTACATGCATTCAGTCCGTTGATATGCTCTCTTTGTTAAATCGAACAAAGGTATTGTTACTAAAATTACACCCATGACCTTGTCAGGGAATACGGTACATCGGCAAACCTGGTTAAAGTAAGGAAAAAAACACTAAAAACTACGGAAGTACTGCCATTGAAGGCAAAGAAAAGGAAAAGGTTGCTATAGAAGCCAGGGTGAAGAGAAAGAGCGACTAAGCAGTCATTTTTCAAACCTATTGTGTTTGTAAACCGAGCGCAATCCGCCACTCAGCAAAGGCCAACCCAGTCCAATGATCTCTCTCCTTAGGCGGTCGTTAACAGAAAGGAAAGGGGTGTCTCTCGTGGTGTTGGAAAAAATGGAAGCGTCCGTTGGCAGACGTCAATTGTCTAACGGTCGGGGTTGAAGAGTTTAGGACCACAGAACTATAATTGGATGTGGCTAGTGACGACGAGCGCTAATTAAAAGGATTTATTCTGTAAAATCGAAACAGGTCGATAGACATGTTACAACATATCCAAATTTGCGCATTTCTGAGATAGATATTTCCAGATTTATTATAATTTTTATTTGTTTTAGTAACGAAATGTTTGACAGTTGCATTATTTAATTTTTTCATAATATGTAAGTTAAAATGACTCATTTTGAGTAACAATATTTAAGAAAATTTAAATTGCTAATTATTTACTTTGAATCCGAATGTCTCAGAAAGCTACCAAGAAAAACGCGGGACGAATATCTAGGATTTGTTGTACAAATTGTAACTAGGTAGGTATGTACATGTGTTATAGCCAATCATCATTAATATTTCGATTCGTTCAGTTTTTGTAAGTTTCATTAGTAAATTATGCTAATTTAAAGATTTTAACTATTGAACACTTGACTGATACACATCAATTAGTGTTAAATTAGAATTTAGTACTATTATCAGTAACATATCCAAAAACAGAAATATTTTTTGGGTACACTACGATGTTTTATTTCCAGTGGCGGTCCTTACAATAACTTAGTTCATTGAATCAGAATTTATGATTAAAATTTCACCAAATAAACAGTTTTGGTCGACCCTGTAGAAATAAATATTCAAATAATTACATCGTTGTAAAGACGATTAGAAGACCTTTCCAATGAGGTGTCT
Organism: Lochmaea crataegi; assembly: GCA_947563755.1. Classification (NCBI taxonomy): domain Eukaryota; kingdom Metazoa; phylum Arthropoda; class Insecta; order Coleoptera; family Chrysomelidae; genus Lochmaea; species Lochmaea crataegi. The sequence goes on from OX387428.1 coordinate 50,500,895, forward strand.
TGAGACACGTGGTTACATTTAAAAAAATTGCCGATTACGTCACCACGTTAATACTGGTAACGCAATGTTCGTTACATCTACATCATTTGATGACGATTCAAAAATTAAAATTGACCTGTTTTTGGATTTTTTTCAAAAGTCGTTTATTTTGGAAATAATATTCCATACATTAGCGACATACTGTAGATGTTTATACATTCCGAATGATTTTGTTTTTAAATAAAATAGGTATGTAGTAATAACTAATTTAAATACAAACGGCAAACTTATGAGACTTTTGTAAAATAATTTTGCTTCCCCAGTAATTTCCAATCTAGAATTTTAGAATGCGGAATCCGGACCAGAGTACGGAATCCGAACCAGTCAGTCAGGCAGGACAAAAAGTATGCTTTGACCGATTTTATTATTTGGAAACATTTTAATAAACAAAACCATAATTGTATATTTAAAAAATGGAAGGTCACGGCGTCGGCGACGGACATTTCGAATTATCGATTTCTTGAGAAATGAAAATGTAAATAGGTAGACCTACTGGATGCTTTATTCTACACACCCTGCAAAATAATTACATTTAAAGTATCACTTTGTGCTAGAAGAATGTTCTTAATATCCGTAAGGTATAAAACTTGAAATTCATTATAGGTAGGTAACAATTAAACCAAAGCTACCTAGGTACCTACCGTTGGTAATGTAAATGCTCGTTGTTAAAAAATATTTAGTACAAAAATCTTAAATTTTCGAAAATGGTTAAATTTAGACCTCAGTTTCTCATTGAATCCAAAATATAAATACATTTCTATTTGAAATAACAAATAATTTGATATTTGCACGTGGCATTACTCTTTAACACCAACTCATTTCAGTCAGTGTGTGATGGAAACTAAAAACAGTCTACTTTTTATTTCCATTGATGGCAAACGCCGTCCAATGGCGTGCATATTATATATTTTGTATAAAGTTGGAAACTGTGAAATAATTTCATTTTTTAATACCTAGGTAGTAGGTACCTATATGAGATACAAAAAATATATTTCAAAATGCACGTAATTTTAAATTTTTACCAACATACCTAATAGGATAAGATAACAACTTGTCAATTTTATCGTTATTGGTAGGTACACAACTCACGATTGGTAGCTAATTATTATATTTTCGTAAACGTTTTTTACGGTAGGTACGTACATGCCTATCCAAAACCAAAATAGTTAGGGCAAAAGAGTATTACTGTAGGTATAACCTGCAAATAGTAGGTATCAATGACATATTCATTCTCATAATTCCGACTTTTTATAAGTATATTTTCAATAAATTTCATTTTCTTTGAAAACTTGAGGGGATGTGATGTAGGTATATTGATATTTTTATTTTTAAGCATTTTAAAATTTGATAGGTACTTGTAAGTACCGAATTCGACGGAACGTTAGCTAAAAGCAGCCTGACAAAACATTTTCCAAATAATTCGGTTGTCGGTTTCTCACATCTGCAGGATAATCGGCAGAAGACTTATATTTTCTTCCGATAATACCAACACATTACATACAAAGTTACCTATATTGGCTTCCGACATTGAGAATAATAAATAATCGATAATACCTACATTTTCCTCTAGAACAGGGTTAATTCGTGGAACAATTTCTCAATCATACTTAGCAACAAATTATCATTATTGATCAAAAGCTCGTCTAACTAATTTGAAATACCTACCTTTTTATTACCGTAAATACTCCTGTTGGATTCAATGATATCCCCAGATTCAAGTTATAGGTATATGGTTAAAATGTTATCAGAGCAGTTTGCAGTTTTCAGGGGATACAAAAACATAATTTTTCAAATGGGTTAGGTAGGTACATATCCTGTATATCATTTAATTTTTCGAATGATTTTTTTCTTGATTTAAAAATTTTACCATTCCTTTTACCTTATACTGTTTTTGAGTTAATAAACGGCGAATATCATAGAGACCACTTCTTACTGTAATTGATTTTGGACAAACTTTACCTACGTATTTTCAGTGACGACTAGTCTTACAAAATATTTGTTGTGTTTAATAACCCAAAAACGGTATAAGGTGAGGTTAACATAATACCTACTTATGGTACATTTTTTAATTGAAAAAAAAATCTATATAAAAATTAAATAATATTCATAGTAGGTATTCCATTGGAAAAAAAAAGTAAATATATTTTTTTTTGTATCCCCTAAAATCTGCACCTATGTTTCTTATGAAATTTTAACAAAATTTATAGATAACCGTACACGTTTTACATTGAACTTTTTTTCTATACGCAATAAAAATTACCTTAAAGGCTGCCTATCTATTTGCTTTTGTTCCATAGTAAAATTTATTTATTTAGTATGTTTAATGCTCTGTTTTTTTTTGGTTTTTCAAAATTCCTATCAGAAAATGCCATTATCGACTACACTTAATGGTGTTGACAGAAAAATAATGGGTAATAAACTACTTATGATCGATTTTTCATTGGTCCATAAAAACTATTCATAATAATTTTGCTAAAATTATTCGTAAGTATTTAATTGTTGTACCTATAAGACATTTATTTTTTGTTTTTGATTCATGGCTGTAACGATAGAAATCTATCGTTATGTTTATCTTAAATTTATCTTTTATTAGAAATTTCAGATAATTTCTTTTAAACCCTTTTTCTACGACCTTGTGGATCTAAATAATATCTCTAATACCCTTTTTCTACGTACTCCTGACCTAAAAAACTTTTCAAAATAATGCAATTCATAACATTTACTCTATCTATCTCACATTTTGCACACGTCCCGACTCTATACCTTTTTTCAGACTATATGGAATTAAAAAATAACATAGTTTGTCTGTTAGTTTCTCTTTTGTTGCCCTTAATTTTCGGTTGTAAAATGGTAAACAATTTTTCCCTTTGTAACGCCGAACATATACAATCACAAGAAGGGTCACTTCGAGTCGGTACGTCGGTAGATATTGGGTCTACAAAAGCGAGCCGTCGGCGCCGTATTCCGACTAATTAGCTATCGCATGTGTCTAGAGTATTTTAATGGGGGTTAATAGAAATGAATTCCAAAGTACAGATGGAATTTCTTAATATTTAATAAATTAGAAAGCAAAGTTTATACTAATTTTAAGTACCCAATCTCAATATAAAAGTAAAAAAGAAATAAGGCAAACATACACAATTACTATAAATTCTGTAAAATTGTTAATTTTATACCTATTTGGCTCTATTTTTTTCTTTTATTTGTTGAAAATTTCAGGATTAACAAATTTTAACGTAAAATATATTCGCATTCTAGGTAGGTAATACAAGTAGAAACGGTGGACCTTTTCCATCACCTGATCCAATCCACGATTTATGCAACACATATTTCTACATACTCTATCTTCTTCTATCAATATAAATCAATCATAACAACGTACGATCGATTGTCTTCTTCACAAGACCAACTACGGGACATACGTAATAGTTTGTTCAAATTTGCCGTAGTAATCGTGAAAAGAGACAACGATATAATTGACGTAACGTGAATAACTGATCCTGATCGTACTAAAAGTTGAATTTGACACTACCGAATTGAGGTTATGCGAGCTTAGTCTTTTTTTAGCGAATTTTTGAATTGAAAGTGTATTTATTGTTAAAATCAGTTCTTGTAAGAACTAATTTGACTTTTTATTCCATTTAACATTGGTAAGTACGAATATAATACATTATCAACTTTTGACATTTCATAACACCTAAAATACCGTGAGACGGGAATAATACAATGCTTATTTTGCTACTTATTGGTGGTAAATAGTATTTATAATTCTCTACAATTTGTAAATATCTGTAGAATTTTCAAATTTGCATGAATCAAGTGTCTGATTGTACTTGTAACGGTATATTAACCAACAATTATTTTTAGAAAATGCCTGGTTGAAAATGGCTCAATTCATGAGCACAGGAGTTTGTTATAAACTTGATTAAACATTTTGAAATGGAAAAAAAACAACGGGGACCCTTTCAACTTATTTCATCTGTTTAGGAGGTATTATACTAAAGTTAACATCTATTTAAGGACATTTCTATTTAATATTATATTTCAGAGAGTGGCAACTGCAATATCTGTGAAAACGGTATGTTCCTCTAAAAAAAGTAAGGAAAATATTCCAACTTTCCCAACGTCACTCAGTCAAACACCTCGATTAAAACTAAAAACAGAGGATTTACCCGAGGGAACCAAAATGGCAGTACGGAATACCTGATATAATAACATGTATGAACAAAGTAAGTTAACAAATATGTGAAACAATAATATAACTCGTTATAATGTTCTTAACCCTTAGATTAAAGTCAGCTTACACTTTAAATAAAAGAGAAGTGAGATCATAGTACCTTAATAATTCAGATTACACATCATAGTGCATGTAGTATTATCTACACAGTGAGATTTTTCACCAGAAGCTTATAGTGTGGTATATGAAAATCTTAGAAAACTAGTAGGTAATTTAATGTACGTTCGATTATAGAAGTTATGAGTAATGAAAGTTTTCGAATACAGAAAGTTGTGCATATTTTTAATTTGAATGTGATAAATTATAGCTTCTACATGTGCTGATTTCTAAGTTGAGTACTGTCGGTAAATGTGTATAGATTGTGTTTTTCACAATTTAGTTGACTAATTTGAATTTTTTTGTGTCACATATACGGGGTTGCTTCATACATTATTTGTTACAAATAATAAAAGAATCTGAATATCAAAAATTTGTGTTTGTTTAGTATGAAGTAAATATAAAAAAAATCTTTTGTTTTGTTTGAGATAATGATAATTTTAAACTTTTTATTTTTTTAGGGAAACATGTTTCTGTGAAAACCATAAACGAAGAACTAAAAAATAAGGAAATTCTTTCTGTTGAAATACCTCTTTATTGGTGTTATTGAAACATTTGGGATTTAAATATGAAAAAGAAAGACAACAGAAGAGCATTAATATAACGAACAAATATTGCTAGCCAAAGAGCCTGCTTTCTTTAGAGAAATATATAGAGAAAATCGTGATAGTGTGATAGATAGAAAAATTATACTAATTATACACTAATAAGCCAGCATGGTTAATATTTGGATTTTGTAACTTATTCACCCAGTATATCGATAGTTTTAATAAATATGTCGATGTTGACAATATAAATAAAATAAATACAATTAAAAAAATTTATTGTTTAATTACCAATTCGTAAAAAGCCGACCTTTGGAATATTAGTCATAACGATTATCTATATTGAGTTGACAGAAGTTTTGATTTGATTCATATGAATATTGTTGCTGACGTAACAGTCACGTGATGGAAAAGCTCCACCGTTTCTACTTGTATATATGTATATATTTATCTTAGACTATGAAAGAGAGTAGTCTAAGATATATATATATATATATATATATATATATATATATATATATATATATATATATATATATATATATATATATATTCATAGGAAAAATCTTTAACTTTATATGGATGTGTAAAATTTATATTTTTAAACAAATCTCTGAATTTTTTCCAACTTGATTTTTACATATTTCTTTGAAAATAAAAAAGTTCTCCAAAATTATAAATTATAGAATGCACAATTCTAGAGGCACATTTAGACCGCAAAAAATTTTTAAAACCAGAATAGGCTTTCGACTGAAAGGATACTGTCGCTTCATTTAGTCAGAGACAACCAACCTCTGATTTAGTAAATGATGTTTTTCGTGACACGAATGTTGCAGCAAACTTTTTTAAGCAAGTGTGGTGCCATATGTAGTTGTCTTGATATATTAAGAGAAATAGTTAGCAGAAATCTATCAATTTTATTGGCGGTAAATTCAAAGTTTATACCAATTTATTTTAATATCCTCAGCGTTGATACCTCTCAAGACCAAAATAACCATTTTAGGTTTTTTGCCTTCAATGCGTTTTTAAAAGTATAAACTACTTTGAAAATGGTAATATGCCAATAACACAAAATTGTTGCTTCTGGCTTGAAATAATTTTAAGAGCCTTTGGTTTATAAATAAAACAATATATTAAAAAGAACACATTTTATTTAACAAATAAATCATAAAGTAATAGAAAATTAAGATTAGCTTATTTTGATTATGAAATAGTTATTTAACCAACAAGTGTATTAATGAGGGCCATTAACAATCGAGATAATTTAACGCACGAGCAGAGCGAGTGCGTTAATGTTGGAGATTGTTAATTGCCCTTTTAATACTCGTGTTAGTTACAAAGCTTTTCCGTCGACTGTATCAGTTTTCGTTTTTCTCAATATTTAAAAACTAAAAATATTTATTTGTTTCATAGGTAAGTACTGTCAAAAATAAATAATGACATTGAAATGTCACAGAGAAGGTCGCCAGTTCAAATGTCACTATTTTCGTTTTTCTGACATTATATTTTGGATGTTTCATTGTTTCAACACTAATATTATTATAATTTTGTAAAATAATAACATAAAAACGATATGTAAGTCAAAAACTAGAAGTATTCTATACTAGGATTCATTTTTTGAAGACGTTATTGTATGTTTGGTTGCCTACACCACAGGTAACTGTCAATATAAATATAATGTATAAGATGTGCGTTGGGTTGTCTGCAGAAAATTGTTGATTAATGTAGGTAAATCATGCATTAATGGGGGTCATTAATGTATGATTTTGTCTAATTTTGAGAACGTTAATAGCATATGTTAATACACGGTCGACGGAAAAGAAATATAATGAAAACTAAACTCTAGGATTTTCTGTTATACAGGGTGTCTCAAAATTGACGCCCGTCCTTTCAGAATATGAATCGGGGGCTAAAACGAATTAAAACGTAAGAATAAAAAAATTGCGTTATGTCCATGGTTACAGAGTTATTGACAAAAAACAAAGATCTAACATTCAATGTTTAAACTTTATTAAAAACGAATATTTGTTACAAAACAAGAAATTAATTTATAAAAGGTATTCAAACAAATCGCCTCCTACTTCAATGCAAATATTTGCACGATTTATCATTGAATCACGAACCCTCTGTAGCATGTTTTCGTCTATAAATGTCACAGCAGCGTGAATACGAGCTACTACATCTTCCGCACTCTCAACAGGTTCAAAGTAAATTTTTTCTTTCAAGAATCCCCAGAAGAAAAAATCTAATGGATTTAGATCTGGAGATCTAGGAGGCCATAGTACGGGTCCACCTCTTCCAATCCAACAGTCGGGGAATGTTTGATTTAGTAATGTTCTCACTTGTCTACAATAATGTGCAGGAGCACCATCATGTTGGAACCAACAATTTAATCTAGTTGCTAATGGAACTTGATCGAGAAATGGCAGTGGTAAATTGTCGTTTAAAAAATGAAAATACGATGCTGAATTAAGTCGGTTAGGTAACATATTTGGGCCGATTACATTATTATTTAATAATCCAGCCCAAATGTTTACTGACCATCGTCTTTGGTGACATCTTTTACGTATTAAATAAGGGTTTTCATCTCTCCACTCGTGCAAATTATGAGTATTTATAATCCCTGTCTGGGTAAATGTACACTCATCAGTAAACATAATATTTTCTATAAAATGTGGATCATTGTTTACGTTATCCAATAACCATCTACAAAAATTAATCCGAAGCTCCCTATCTCCTTCATGTAAAACTTGAACTTTTTGAGGCCTAAATGGATATAAGCCATTCCTTCTTAATAATCTATGAATGGTATCTTTTTGGAAATGCGTTTGTCTCGATGTAACTCGAAGACTTGTATTTGGGTCCGCTTCAACAAAATCAAGAATTTGCTCTTCTTGGACGACGTTGAGCGTAGAATGGCGTCCTCCCTTATTTAATCTGGGATTTAAATTACCTGTTTCCAGTAATCTTTGTTCAACCCGTCGTATAGTTTTTGCATCAGGGTGCCGTCGATTTGGGAATTTTACGGTATATGCTCTAGATGCAGCACTGGCATTATCATTATGCGCACCTAATACTTTTAACATATCAACATATTCTCGATTGGAATATTAACGTTCCATTTTTAAAACAAATAACCGTATGAAATTATACTTATACTTATTATGACAAAAGTTGACAGAACTAATAATTAACATTTAACATTACCATAGCAACCTATGCTACTCATTTGTTTTTAGCTGACTTCGTTTTTAATAAAGTGTAAACATTGAATGTTAGATCTTTGTTTTTTGTCAATAACTCTGTAACCATGGACATAACGCAATTTTTCTATTCTTACGTTTTTATTCGTTTTAGCCCCCCGATTCATATTCTGAAAGGACGGGCGTCAATTTTGAGACACCCTGTACAGGTAGTACACTTGGAAACACAACGAACAAATCCCATCTTCCTAATTATTGTCAAAAACACAAGAGCAAAATAACACAACTGAATAAAAATAAACAGGTCACCCTTTTTTTAATGAAATACTTTGAATGCAAGTGTGGTGCTTGAATAAAGGGAACAACGTTTTGACGTTTCAAATTAAATCTAACCTTATACCTACAAATACAAAATCATAATAGGTAAGTATATTATGAAAGTTTGAGCTTTTCATATTTTAACTAGAAATCAGTAAGACCAGTGAAATCATTATTCACTAGTTAATAAATGTATACAGTAAACTCAAGGATACTGAACAAATAATAAATTAGTCGAGGATGAAAATAATTTACCTGTATTTTGATTATTATACTTTTGCCCTCCTGAATGTAGGCAACCCGTCATCACATCTCGGTCTTTATTTTATTATTTATATGAAATAGGCAAATATTAATAATCATGCTGGGCAATTGAAGTACTGAAGAATTATTTTATTCAGGTTCAGAAAATACACAAGATCACTTGTATGTATCTACTTTATATTACATTACTACGTATATAGGTAATATCAAATAGTGATATGTATAAGTCTATAGATAAAGTAGGTAGTTTATGTTTATAGATGAGAGATTGTGAAACTGCTTTATTGAATTCCCAACACTTATACCTACCTCGATTGAAAAAAAAAATAAAAACAAGAAATGGTAGTTATAAACTATTTATTTATAACTAGGGATGCAACGATATCAAAAGTCTACGATACTTTGTACTTATGAGTATTCTTTACAATGATATCATACTACTGGATATTTTGTTTAAAAGTATGGATACTATTTGGTATCTATTACTTTGTAATTCAATAAATTTAGTTTATTTTTATTATGTATATATAAAACTATTAAGAATATATCAATAGGAATATTACATTATGTTAAAATATACAATCACATTTTTTAAGCAACCTATATATTATCTATTTGAAGACATTAATAAAACATATAAAATATCAAAAATTTAAAATAAAAAATATTTACAAAAATAACAATAACAATCTTCTGGAATTGATACAAGAAATAGTAGTTTATTCGGAACATTTGCCCAAGTCGATTTCTAGCTTGCGTTACAGTAGCGCCGGCATCAAAAATATCAAAGCAAAAATTGTCAACATCCTATAACCTGTGACTATGAAATAGACCCTAATAGAAACTATGAATGTTTCCATACATATCGTACTTTTACATTTTATTTATTTAACTGATACTTTTTAAGTTCAATAGCATCTGCAGAAACTATACACACTTTTAATTTATGTTCTTCTTTTCTCAAATGTTTTTTCAAAATATCAGTCTATATAATATTTCTTTTCAAAGTGGGAGGTACTATGGCCCGCAGATTTCTTGAGATATAGTTTTCACCTTTTTTTGATATATAACCTAACCAATTCCTTCATAGTTTCTAAAAATTATAAGAAAAAGTATTGTTTTTTATTATTTACTAGTATTATGAGTAGTATTATTATAAGTTGGTACAATATAGCTTTTAAGGTTGCAGAGTGAAAAGTCGATACCCAAACAAAATCTAATTTAGTAATATTTTCTGTATATTTTATTCACAATGCCAAAATGTATTAAACTCTATTTTGTTGAAGGAAATTAATTTTTTTTGTAGCAATGTATTGAGTAATCTTATATATTTACATGACAAATATGAAAAAACATATGTAGGTAGGCTACGCTCACAAATTTTTTTAATCAATTATTAGGATAAGTACTAACCTCATCTGATTTTTTCATATTAAGTTTTGCTTTGAATTCAATACTTTCAATGTTTTGGTGCATCATTGTTTTTTCTTTACTATTCATTCTATCTTGAAAATTATTCATGTGAAAGTTTGTGGTTCCTGCATTTATTATATTATACATTTTTTAATGATGTGACATCTTCTTCTCTCTCTCTCTCTCTTCAACTACAAAGATGATCTGCAATAAACTAATAATATATAGCTAGTAGTATAACTATATAATAATGATGTATGGTTCAGAGTCAACTTTTTAATTACGTTTATATACATGTACACTCTTTAATTAGCCATAAAATTATAATTTACCAACATTACCATTATTGATATTGTGTATAAAGTCTCCCTGATGTACTATAATAATATTCATCACAATCATTCCCTGGATCAACATGTATTTAATACTCCTAACCCAGCTTGCACCTTGCACTGCTTGGTTCAAATTAACGTTTTCCTCCACCAACTAATTTTCGAACTTTTGTTCTCAAGTTATCATGATTTGTTTAAAGTTCTGTTTCTCTAGTTTGCCGTACCTTATTCTAAAAAATATATTACATAAAAGCCACACTTATTTTCTCTGAATATACCTTTTAGCGTTGTTCATTTTATCGATAATTTTTCATTCTATTATTTTCTTACATTTTTCTACTTATTCTATTGATAATAGCACAAAATTTACAGAACTTTATAATCATTAATAATAGAATTATTCCTAAGAAAATTCTATATTTATAATATAATAACATAACCTCATATCTTTCTTCTTCTTTCTCCTTTATTGGGTAACACCTCACAAGTTTTTAAATCCACCTTCACTTTACTCGACATAATAGAGGTACACTTTTAAATAAGTAACGGTTCCGGTCACTGGTATCTCGTTATTTAGTATTTATTGATAGCAGTGGCAACACTGCTGCATTTTAGACAGATTTTTGGATGGTAGCCTGACCAAAAATATATATATGGTGGTCACGCTCAACTCCGTTTACCTAACCACTTTATTTCCCAGCAAAGGTCTGGTCGCCCTATCATCCAAGCCCGGTCGCCCATCCAACTGGCAGCACGATCATCCGATTTTGCCTGAAATTGGTTGCGGCACCATACAGGAGAGATACATATATATATATATATACAGGGTGTTTCATAGTTAAACCACCATAGGTTAACTGCAAGTAGGGGACACTTTTGTGGTTCCAAATAGCCTTGGTTAATTGGTCTAACATAATTGTTAACAGAGATACAGGGTGTTAGTAAAGGTGCTAGGAGAGTTCCGCCTATTGGCGGAGGCGCTAACATGGGAATCTCCATAAGAAAATCGCGAAAAAAGCTAAGGTTCATTCTGGCAAATTTGGATTCTAAGGTGGGTTCACACCGGCAACCGGACTGAGGGTGGGTTTACACCGGCAACCGGACCGGACCGGATCGTATATACTTGAAATGATTTTTAAATTTTAGCTCCATTCCCCAAATTCCAATTTCCACCTAGTACCCCCAAATGTTTAGCACCCCCAAATTCAACCACCCACCCCAATCTTCAACCCACTCAGCCACCTTTGAAAAATCCTCGTCGATTTATTTTAAGTTAAAAAAACTTTCGCCGGAGTCTGGGCGCGAACCTTCAACCTTCGCGTCTGAAACAATGCGTCTAACAAACATGGCTATTCGCACTCATATGTGAATGATGCAAGGAGAGGTATAAAAAAAATAATCTGAGTGCATTTATGTGTTCAGCTTGGTTTGAAGTAAAATAGACTTCAGGATAAGTCTAGTATGCACAGGTACATTAAAAATTTAAACAAAGTATATCAAAAAACACATCATGACCTTATTCTCTAGTATACGAAACATTATTTTACCATATACAGAGTGTTGCAAAATTATAGTTCGCGAAGTTAATCAACTGACGTATCACTGAAAAGACATTAACGTCCAGTACCGTTATGACAAGTGACATATCGTTGAAAAACACCTCATAAAACATTCTTTCAACATATATAGGGTGAATCATTAGAGTACAAAGACAAGTGACATATCGTTGAAAAGGGTATCTAGATACGTCTCACATATACAGGGTGTATCATTAGAGTACAAAGAAAAAATCAGGTGCATCAGGTAAGATACGTCTTACGTACCTATACAGGGTGTATTATTAGAGTACATAGAAAAAATCAGGTGACATTTTGTTATATAAAAGTTGATGAATATACAGAATGTTCAAAACGACGTATCGTTTGAAAGGTTTTCTTAACGTCTAGTATATACTTAAGATAATGAAAAAATTCTACCTGCTCCCGCTCATCCCCCAAGCAGCACCCCTCATACTAGGAGTCAACCAATCATAGCAAACAACGTATCGTTTGAAAAGCCTTAACGTTCAGTATGCGAAACATTCTTTTAACATATACAGTAACTGAAAAAAATAACGAAAAACGTGATACATCAAACGTCATGTGATACAAGAGACAATTCCACTATTCTTGTGATATAAATGTTGGGAAATATACAAGGTGTTTCAATGAAAACCAATTACCCCATAATAATTTTTTATTAAATCTACATAGGTAATATCGTATTAATACGAGCATCCAGATGTTAAATAGAACGTACTATCAATTATGGTTGCTGAATTTCCTTGATTGTGAAAAGATTTTGTCTATTTCCACACCACCTTGAAGACTTATTCAAAAGACTTATGAGGTAAGATACCGGCGCGTAGCCTTTTTTATTTATGGTAATCCACAATCTAAAACCATTTTCATCTATTAAGTAGAATAAAATAATAAATAGTTTTTTAATTTTATTAAATTGATACACGGTTGATTACGGTTCATTTCCACGCCATCTTATATATCACAATAAAATAATGATATAAGGAGATAGAATCATGGCGCGTTGTATTGAATATTTAAAATGTCAAATACATCCCCTGTAGGCCTACTAAGCCACTTTGAAAAGAAGTGATTAGGTAGTATTTTATGGCTCTTTTTTTAATTTTTTCAAACAGCACAAACAAAGTATATCAAAAAATTCGAGTGCACATACAAAGTATATCAGAAAATTGGAAATCAATCATATCATTGAAAAGATTTAATGATAATTCTGAAAAGATGTTCAGTTAGATAATCAGTGGTAGAAAAATTAGATGTTAATCTCAAAATAGCAGATTCAATCAATTGTTTAAATCATTACTGTGTAGAGTTATAGGATAGTGTTAAAGAAAAAGAGTGAGAACATTAATCAAAATAAAAGAGTTTCGAAGTTGAAGAGAGGAAAAGTATAAGAAAAAATATTTGGCAACAAAAATTATATTAGAAAAATTGGATGCTAATCTCAAAAATTGTTAAACCTTTAAATTATATATTTTGCTGTCTTTTCTCGAATTTATGTGAAAAAATAAACTATCATATTATAACTAATTGTGGCTTATTTTTCCCTATACACCCTGTGAAAGTATATTTGAGAAAAATAAATTTTTAGTTGAACATAGAAGTAAAAGAAAAATATATTACACCCAAAAAACTGTTTTGATTTAATAACAAGTGCAGAATCATTAAATCTCATACAGTTATATATTTTGTTGACTGCTCATTCGCAAGATAAAATAACTAATTTACCCTCGTACATCCATGTAAAATATATTCATGCGGTATTACATAGGTACCTATTATCATGCTTTGAAGAAAGAGCCACCTTCCTTGTTCTTTAATTCTATATACGTCAGTTTCAACTTTTATCTGTCTGTATTCGAATTTTTTAAAAAGCAATGATAGTAAATCAGATAAAATATATGCGCCTATATTTTATCAAATTGCATCGTTTTTGTGTAAAACTATGAAATTCCTAGTAGCATGAGCTTTTTATCACTATGAAATGTAATACAATGAAAGGATTACGCGGCGTGATAAGTAAAAGATTGTTTTGCTGAGTCGAACACATGTTTTTAAATCATACGACATGCAACTGATATAATTATGTACAATGCAGAATTATAATTTTCAAAAATATATTTGTTTATTTTAAATAAATTAATTTTACAATATTTTGAAAAAGTAAAGAATAATTGTTTGGAGATCCAAGGCGCTAAAAGAGTTCATACACTTAGATAATTGTGAGGATATAATTCAATGATGGAGAAAATGTCTATCGGAGATTTTGAAATTTTTTTTATATAGATGGTTTCCTGCTGGTTCTGCGAAAATCAGGGAACTATGCGATAATTTCCAAATGCTTGAGGGATAAACTAGAAAGATCAAAGAAGTAAGGTTGAAGGTTGCGACTATGATATTACATTACATTTTTTTTTAATAGGTGGTATTTATATATATTTCAGTTTCAATAAATTTTGGTTTTCTACTCTTTTATTTTATTTAGTATAGCTTTAAAATTTTCTCTACAAAGAAATTTATTTATTTAATGTATTTCAAAAGTAAATTGTGATTACTGTTGCCAACCATCTCTCAGCATTTATTCTTATCTAAAATTATGTTTTTCTACAAGCGCACATGATTTTATTTTCGACTGATATACGTCAGTAATATTTTTAAATAATATCTATTGATTAAATTTGTGTTACTAAAATGTCTAATAATTTTAACAAAAGTTTGGTAAACATTATTTTTTAATAATATGAAGAAAATATTAATATACCTATATTGATTGTGGATTTATGATTTTTAATTATATTGCTTTAATTTCAGAAGAATTTCAATAATTTTATCGTTAAAATATTAAAAGTGATTTTTTTTTAAATATTTAACAACAAAAAAATAACATTAAATATTTATTAAGAGATTACGTCATGGTAATTTTAGAAGCAGACCATATGTTTAACATTTAAACAAACTTTATGTTATACTGCAACATATCCATAAAATGAAATATTAATATGTTAGTGTTTAAAATTGAAAATATACCTAAATATATTAGAAGAAAAAAAAGATTATATTTTTTCATTTACAATCTGGAAAGTAGTTGATCATAAACCAAAAAAACAATAAAATTAACAACACTTCTATTATAAAATATTTAAAATTAAGACTCGCTGCTTCGATGATTTTTATAATAAAAATGGACTAGTTTAATATTAGTCCTACTCTAAATTAGTTAAACAGCATTAATTTTTTCATAATTTCATTGCAAAAAAAAGAACAGGTATAATTTTATGCCCACGTTTCTACAACCTACTGACTTTACATATTATTTGTATACCTACTACAATGTTTTAGTGAATTTATTTTCAGTACTTTTTTTATTTCAAATGTGGTTTAATAATTTCAGAATAGGATTTTGTTAGATATCTGAAACGTATGATGTTTTTAAATTAATGTTAATCAAAATCTAGAAATTTTGATGTAGTTGCATAAATCTCTGGATATTTTTTATATTACTAATGAAATAAAACAAATTAATTTGTTTAAATCTTCATTATTTATTTTGAACTGACGTTCAAATTAAAATTAGTGACGCGTTTCGCTACACAGTAGCTTTTTCAAACTAGTGAAGCTACAATGAAAAACTTTTAATTTATATAGTGCCTTAATACGGAATTCTAAGATATTGACAAAAGTATTAAAAATGGGGATAAGTACAAAAAGTGCCTAAATACGGAATTCTAAGATATTGACAAAAGTATTATAATATATTTAAATAGGTATAAGTACAAAAAGTGTCTAAATACGGGATTCTAAGAAAGTTACAAAGGTATTGAAAAAAGGTACCTGGGAAATTGATCAACAACTATCACATTTTCTAGGTAAAAAGGTTTAATAAGGGAGAATGATTGATATCTATTTGGTCGTTAAGCAGATTACCGGAATATTTGTTTTTGTTAATCTCGAGGGCTTCTAAAAGATTTAATTTAAAAGATTTGGGTTCTACATGCAAAATTTCAAAATTTGAGTCGAAAGTGTGTTGGTTTGTTAATAGATGATTTGAATAGTTGGAATCTAATTTGTTATTGTTATAGCTGCGTTTGTGTTCTGAAATTCTAGTTTTGAAGTTCCTAAAAGTTCTACCGATATACATTTTGTCACAGTTGTCGTTACCACATTTTAATTTATAAACACCTGACTTGTTTAATTTTGAGGATTTAGATTTGTTATTTTTTATGAATTTAGATAAATTGTAGTCAGTTTTAAAGCAAATATTCATATTTAAAGATTCTAAAAATGATTTGATTTTTAAGGATGGTGTTCCAAAGTATGTTAAGCTTTTAAATTGATTATTTTTATTTTTATCTGAAGGATATACTTGTTCTAAAGTGCGTTTCTTTATCTTTTTATTTATGATATTGTCAATTAAGTTTGGATCGTAATTATTATTAACTGCTATTTGTTTAATGATATTTAGTTCTTTGTTGAAATTATTATTGTTTAATGGGACTGTTAAAAGTCTGTGAATCATACTATTGAAAGCTGCTATTTTATGACTAAATGGGTGGACCGAACTATTATGAATTGTAATGTCTGTATGTGATGGTTTGCGAAATATAGAAAAATCATGTTTATTGTTTATATTTGAAATTGTAAGGTCTAAAAAGTTTATAGACTTATTTTCTTCATGTTCTACGGTAAATTTTATATTGCTATGAATTGAGTTGATATAAGTAATGAAGCTATCTAGTTGTCTAGTAGTGCCAGTGAAGCTCGCTAAAATGTCATCTACATAACGGTGCCAGTATATAAATTTTTTACTAAGGGGGTGTTTATGAATTATTTTTTCTATATTATCCATGAAAATTTCAGCTAATAGGGGACTGAGGGGGTTGCCCATAATCAAACCATCTTTACTACTATAAATCTCTCCATTGAAATGAAAATAATTTTGGTTTAAGCAAACTTTTAATAAATTTATTATGTCAGAATGAATTATAGGGTTAACATTATTATACGTGAGCAAATTATCAACAAGAGTTAAAGTTTCTTTAGGAGGTATACTAGGGAATAGATTAGTTACATCGAACGATATGAATTTAGAATTGTGAGGTAATTTTATATCTTGAATATTATTAATTGATTCCGTTGAGTTTTTAATAGAAAATCGAGGTTTGAAAGAACAATATTTAGAAATTATATCTATGAGAATCTTTGAAACTTTAAATGAAGGTGCTGTGAAAAAAGAAACGACCGGTCTAATAGGGTACCCCTCTTTATGGAGTTTCATTAAAGAATAAAGTTCAGGGCGTTGAGGATTGGGTAAAATTAATTTATATTTTTCTTTGTCGCTAATTATTGATTTCGCGTTATCTACTGCTAATTTTATTTCTTTCTGAAATTTACTAGTTGGGTCTTTTTTAAGAATCTCAAAATTGCCTGTCTGTATAAAATTGTTAAAATAATAATATTGTTAAAATCATCAATTTAAAAGCTTAACATACTTTGGAACACCATCCTTAAAAATCAAATCATTTTTAGAATCTTTAAATATGAATATTTGCTTTAAAACTGACTACAATTTATCTAAATTCATAAAAAATAACAAATCTAAATCCTCAAAATTAAACAAGTCAGGTGTTTATAAATTAAAATGTGGTAACGACAACTGTGACAAAATGTATATCGGTAGAACTTTTAGGAACTTCAAAACTAGAATTTCAGAACACAAACGCAGCTATAACAATAACAAATTAGATTCCAACTATTCAAATCATCTATTAACAAACCAACACACTTTCGACTCAAATTTTGAAATTTTGCATGTAGAACCCAAATCTTTTAAATTAAATCTTTTAGAAGCCCTCGAGATTAACAAAAACAAATATTCCGGTAATCTGCTTAACGACCAAATAGATATCAATCATTCTGAACAGATGTCGAAGAATAAAAATATATTATTCTACGCTTCACAACTAGTTTTGAAAAATATTTTTCAAAAACAGTGACCGATCAACGAAGAAGAAACAACTACTTCCCGGGCTACATGCCCCGACAGATATTGAATTACACTTCTAAGTCAAACGGGGTTGGTAAATCTACAAGATTTAAACCAACCATTCTGGTTTGCAACTAGAAGGGATAACACAACTTGTAGACCGGTTTCGGCGTATTGCGCCTCATCAGTACAAGGTATATGTTATCGTCCGAGAGTTAATCTCGGACTGAAATGTGACTATAATCAACAACGGTACATATTGTCCAGTTACGGAAATATTTTTGTTGCGAAAATAGCGACATCTCACCTCTAAGTCACAAACCAAAATTCGAACGAGACAACAAATCACGTGGATTTGAGACAAAAATGAATTTATACAGTTTCCTGTAAAATTGTCGTATTTAGTAAAGCGTTTTAACAACAGATGTCGAAGAATAAAAATATATTATTCTACGCTTCACAACTAGTTTTGAAAAATATTTTTCAAAAACAGTGACCGATCAACGAAGAAGAAACAACTACTTCCCGGGCTACATGCCCCGACAGATATTGAATTACACTTCTAAGTCAAACGGGGTTGGTAAATCTACAAGATTTAAACCAACCATTCTGGTTTGCAACTAGAAGGGATAACACAACTTGTAGACCGGTTTCGGCGTATTGCGCCTCATCAGTACAAGGTATATGTTATCGTCCGAGAGTTAATCTCGGACTGAAATGTGACTATAATCAACAACGGTACATATTGTCCAGTTACGGAAATATTTTTGTTGCGAAAATAGCGACATCTCACCTCTAAGTCACAAACCAAAATTCGAACGAGACAACAAATCACGTGGATTTGAGACAAAAATGAATTTATACAGTTTCCTGTAAAATTGTCGTATTTAGTAAAGCGTTTTAACAACAGATGTCGAAGAATAAAAATATATTATTCTACGCTTCACAACTAGTTTTGAAAAATATTTTTCAAAAACAGTGACCGATCAACGAAGAAGAAACAACTACTTCCCGGGCTACGACAATTTTACAGGAAACTGTATAAATTCATTTTTGTCTCAAATCCACGTGATTTGTTGTCTCGTTCGAATTTTGGTTTGTGACTTAGAGGTGAGATGTCGCTATTTTCGCAACAAAAATATTTCCGTAACTGGACAATATGTACCGTTGTTGATTATAGTCACATTTCAGTCCGAGATTAACTCTCGGACGATAACATATACCTTGTACTGATGAGGCGCAATACGCCGAAACCGGTCTACAAGTTGTGTTATCCCTTCTAGTTGCAAACCAGAATGGTTGGTTTAAATCTTGTAGATTTACCAACCCCGTTTGACTTAGAAGTGTAATTCAATATCTGTCGGGGCATGTAGCCCGGGAAGTAGTTGTTTCTTCTTCGTTGATCGGTCACTGTTTTTGAAAAATATTTTTCAAAACTAGTTGTGAAGCGTAGAATAATATATTTTTATTCTTCGACATCTGTTGTTAAAACGCTTTACTAAATACGACAATTTTACAGGAAACTGTATAAATTCATTTTGGTCTCAAATCTACGTGATTTGTTGTCTCGTTCGAATTTTGGTTTGTGACTTAGAGGTGAGATGTCGCTATTTTCGCAACAAAAATATTTCCGTAACTGGACAATATGTACCGTTGTTGATTATAGTCACATTTCAGTCCGAGATTAACTCTCGGACGATAACATATACCTTGTACTGATGAGGCGCAATACGCCGAAACCGGTCTACAAGTTGTGTTATCCCTTCTAGTTGCAAACCAGAATGGTTGGTTTAAATCTTGTAGATTTACCAACCCCGTTTGACTTAGAAGTGTAATTCAATATCTGTCGGGGCATGTAGCCCGGGAAGTAGTTGTTTCTTCTTCGTTGATCGGTCACTGTTTTTGAAAAATATTTTTCAAAACTAGTTGTGAAGCGTAGAATAATATATTTTTATTCTTCGACATCTGTTGTTAAAACGCTTTACTAAATACGACAATTTTACAGGAAACTGTATAAATTCATATCAATCATTCTCCCTTATTAAACCTTTTTACCTAGAAAATGTGATAGTTGTTGATCAATTTCCCAGGTACCTTTTTTCAATACCTTTGTAACTTTCTTAGAATCCCGTATTTAGACACTTTTTGTACTTATACCTATTTAAATATATTATAATACTTTTGTCAATATCTTAGAATTCCGTATTTAGGCACTTTTTTACTTATCCCCATTTTTAATACTTTTGTCAATATCTTAGAATTCCGTATTAAGGCACTATATAAATTAAAAGTTTTTCATTGTAGCTTCACTAGTTTGAAAAAGCTACTGTGTAGCGAAACGCGTCACTAATTTTAATTTGAACGTCAGTTCAAAATAAATAATGAAGATTTAAACAAATTAATTTGTTTTATTTCATCAGTAGTATGGATCTTCATCAAGTAAAAGCCTCATCTATTCAATTTTTTATATTCATGAATTTTGTCTAGTTGCATAAATCCCCTTTTAGGATGGTATATAAAGACATCTATTTCCTCTCTACTACTAGTTAGCCTTCATCTGCAAATCTGCAAAAAAAAAAGTGGTTATTCTCTGTATTTCTTCTTTTTATTACTTTTCGTTTAACGATGGCTGGCGATATAAATTTCTTCTGTGAGGACCGGCTGGCGATGACTGAGCGGGAATTGGCCCATCAGTACAAAATGAATAAAAATTTGACGGACCAGATTCAATTGACGTATGATCTGCTGAAGGAGAAGAAATATGATAGTAACAAGGATATTGCCAGGTACGTTTTCAATTCTGTAACGTAGTAAAATATGAAATTAAATTTTATTAAATATTATTGCTAAAGAGGGTTTTAATTATTTACAGGCTGTCCTTCTTAAATGAGAACTGTGCCATCCTAAACATGAAGCAGCGAGAGATGTACAGAGATATAATTTCGGATCAGGGTAAAAATATTTCTTTACTAGAAAATAGTTTTAGCCTGATTTCGAAAAATTATTCCGATTGTTTGGGAAACATAACCCTTTTAGAAAAAAAGGTCAAATCGAGAGATTCGGATCTTTATCTTCTAGAAGGGGATAATGGAGATCTAATGCAGGAGAAGGAAACTTTAAAAATCACAAATAGAAGATTGAGAAGAAAGATAAAAAAATTAGAAAATAAATTAGAGCTGTTGAGTAAATTTTTTTAGATTTTTATCTTCCTTCTCAATCTATTATTTGCGATTTTTTTAATTATTTGTAGATAGGTGTTAGTGTTAATATTTTAATTTTATTGTTTTTAATAAGTAGGTACATAGTTTTAGGATTTATTAATTTTCGTTTGTTTTGTTTTTCAATAAGTACCTACATAGTTTTAAGTTTTCTAAATATTCAAAGGGTTTTTTTTTCAACATAAAATATATGAATTTTAAGCATTAGTCACATATCCAGTAGTGTGAATTTCCTTTCACTGCAATTTTGGTTTAATCATATCATAATCACATCACATCATCCTCTCTTTCCTCTTGTTATATCTTAAGATTTTTATATATTTATATATATATATATATATATATATATTATTTTAATTACTCCTCGTTTAAAATTTGTCATTTTCTTGTTGATATGTATTGTTCAATTAGTGTTAGTTTTATATTTTATTGAGTATTTTTTATTTTTACTGGCATTGGTGGAAGAGCAGGAGAGGACTACTCGTCTGAACCTGAACCAATCTAGCCATTTATCCACATCAGTTGGAAACATTCAAAAAATTATCTCTATTTTGTAATGTTAATCTTACACTATATTGTGTTCCTGTTATATACTCAATGTGGATAATAAATGTATTATTATTATTATTATATCACTTTCGTTGATTATTGTTTTTGTTAATAATGTAATTAGAGTTGATCAGTAAATTTCTTAGATTTTTATCTTCCTTCTCAATCTTTTATATGCGATTTTTTTAATTATTTGTAGATTGGTGTTAGTGTTAGTGTTATTATTTTAATTTTTGTTTTCAATAAGTACATAGTTCAAAATTTCATTAGTTTTAAGTTTTCTAAATATATGAAAGGTTTTTTTTTATTTTTTCATCATAAAATTTATGAATTTTTAACTCTAGTCACATATCCTGTAGTATGAACTCCAATTCTGGTTTAATCGTATCACTTTCGTTGATAAGTATTTTTTGTTAATAATACAATTAAAATTTATTGTAAAATCTGTTTTATTATCTCTTTTGTATTTTTCAAAATTTTAAACAATTAGTCACATATCCATAAGTGTTTATTTTCAGTTAACTACACTTTGGGTTTAATCAATAAATAATTCAGTAATAAAAAATCTTTCATTTCCACTCCTATATTACCTAAAAGTCTGTTGGACCCTTTGCTTTTATAACTGTTTTACTAAAATGATGACCTCACATCTGAAACGGTAGAAAAAGAAGAAATTCGTTTCACGCTTCTTTTGTATAAGATTTATTAATTTAGAACTGGTTATTGAATCAAAACAGTTTTTAGGCGTAATGAATTTTTCTTTTATTTCTATGTTCAACTTTAAATTTATTTTCTTAAATGTACTTTTACTGAAAGAGAAAAATAGGCCGCAATTAGTTATAGTATGATAGTTTATTTTATCGCATATATTACGTGAAAAGACAGAAAATAGAAAATTTAAAAGTTTTAAAATTTCTTGATTTAACAATTTTTGAGATTAGCATCCAATTTTTCTAAAAGAATTTGGGTTGTCAAATTTTTTTTCTTGTGTTCAACCTCAACTTCAAAAACTCTTTTATTTGATTAGTCTTTTCACTATACTTCTTCAGTTTTGTAAAGTGCAATAAACCGATGACCTCGAGACATCTATTTGCAAGACAACTTTCTCACATAGTTATTAGTTTACTTTACAATAAAAATTGGAATCTACACTTTCTGTGTCTATACCGACTTTTCGACATCAAGTTTCTCTTAAAAAGAGGTTCACCTACATAAGTAAGTTTATTCGGTAGTTCGTCTGGGAATTTTATATCTGACCTTATTGAAAGTTGTTTTGTACTGAATTAAATGTATATATAAACTGGAAGTATTTTTCATTCTCCAGTTTATACTCAAATTCGCGCTATTAATGTTTGTGATTTTAAGTGTCAACCAAGAGTTTTGTGTGGAGAATCTATAGTGCGTGAGTAAGTATTTGTTTTTTAATTCCAATCCGTAAAATCCACCAATTTTTTCACTTTTAGAGTATATTTTTACAGAGTGATTATTGAAAAAAAAAATTCTAATTTATAATAAACATCGCTTAGTTTTGATGATAAAATTAGGATGTTTATATTTTTGCAAAATAGTTTTATTCATTAATAACCTCTTTGTTATGAATAGAGCAGATTTACAATATTTTCCCTAATCTGAGTGAAAGGTTACGATTTTTAAAATATTTTAACATCTTTGTAAAACGTAAATATTATTCAATTTCTGAAAATATATACTATTGTTGCTCTGCTCTAGTTCCTATGTCAGTTCCTCGTGTATTTCAATTTAAAATTTAAACTATAAAACTCATATTACTAATCTTCTGAGGTAGAGATATTTAAGATATTGACATTTTGATGGTATTCTGTGACGTAAAAATGGTTATCATTTTGTCTGATAATTTTAAATGGGATAGTATGATAAATAATACTTTATTTGAAAGCTCGTTTTAAGTCCTTTTCAATATTAATACGATTAAAATGTTACTATATATAAATAAATTTATAAGTTTAAGCTGGCTTCCTAAATTCCTTTAACTTCAAAATATTATTCATTGTTTAGTTGTCAATTTTTTTTTTCGTAGTGTCAGATAGGGACCATAATTTAAAAAGCTAATTATTCTTGATAACGGTAGCTGGAACGCTGCCGAAATAAAACACAACAATTATAACTTTTCCGACCTCTTCCTCAACATCTCCTTCGTCCATTCTTCCATGTATACGTCTTTTTCCTCTTCCGGAGTCGCTGGACCTAAATCATTGTTCAACTGAATGAAAATATACCAGGTATCCGAAAATATAGAGGTATCCTATAACTAAGGTAACTAAAAATATATTTGTAAAATTATTTTTATGTTACTATCACTATGGCATCTGCAAATACAGAGGTATCATTGAATTATAAAAAAATACTATTGTTAATTAAAATTTTATTTTCTAAATATTGCAGCTTACATTTTTTTTTATGAATATTTTCACGCATTTCCAATAGATGTTCTGAAGCTTCAGAAAAGTATTCAACCGTACATTCATGCTACATTTAATTAGGTACAGTTAAATGTGCTCTCGCATAGGATTAGCTACAACCATGACTGCTCACTTCAAGAGCTACTTCAATAATAAGTTCCCTGCTCTTTTATTTCAATCCGTCCGTCAAAAAATGCTATACCTTTTGCATAACTTTTTTTTTTGCTATGCCCACTTGTACTATCGAAGATATACCATATTTCTAGTCAATTCATAAGATATTTAAATTTCTGGTGGAAGTGAGTTAGAGTACCTAGTTTGCTTAAATAAATTCCTGCCTGATCCAACATTTTATTAAGTTAGGAACAAACATATTTCAAACAATTATATATTTTTTTTTTAGCGGAGAAATAAGTTCTACGCAAACTTAACTGAAAAGTTTTCAACATCATGTCTGTTTTTCATATGGCGATATATATCAGTTCTATTCATAAACTTTCCGCATTTCTCACAAAGTAGCTGTCTCCGATCATAATAAAATTGCCACTTTTTAAAATCTTCGTAACTCGACCATGAATACATATTAAATGGAATCCATTCTCCACTATTTTCACCGCCTATAATATAACATTTGTCGCAGAGTTCATGTATAGTAAAAGGGTGCTCAATAGAACAGCGCTTGCAAATTTTCATCATAACTGCTCTGTAGGATGGTTAGATGTAAAATTACTTATGTGAGTCTTAACAATAAGTTTTAAATGTAATGTTCTGACTAATTATTATTTTTATCTCCTTGATACTCAAAAGTGCATTATATCAAATTATCAATTGTATGACTAGCTACTCAGGTTTTTTATTGTCTGTTTGGCTACTCTGACTCGTGTTCAGTTTTTAGCTGAAAAAACAGCATTTTCGAGGGCGGATTAAATGGTTTTGACTCTTATTTTCACATTAGTTTTATGTTCACCTGCAATATTTTTTGAATATTGATTCTAAGCTTTCATTTTGAAACTCTAATATCTAACATAATATCCAATATTTGAGTCTAAGTATTCAAAGTAATCAATCACTCCGTCTAACTAAAAAGCGGTATACCTAACAATAATTATTTTGCTTCAGAACTTTGAAGCGTTCCTCTTCATAACAATTTTTTATTAATTTAAAAGTAAGTTATACTTCCAATTATTTCCATTTTTTCTCTGACATGATTTTTTGATGTTATGTATTCAAAATAATCAACCATTCCGTTCATCTTAAAAGCAATATACCTTCCTAACAATAATTATTTTTGTTTTAGAACTTTGAAATGTTTAGACGTGTCCTCAGCTCTTAATAATTTGAGAAGATTTTTATTAATTTTTCCGTTCAGTTTTCCGTCCGACTAAAAGTGTACCTTATACCTATAAATAATTATTTTTCGCATTCTGTTTCAAAACTTTGAAGCGTTCAATCGTGTTCTCTAACAGCTCTTCCTATTTGTTTGGAAAGTTTTTTAATAATTTAAAAGTAAGTTATACTTCCAATTATTTCCATTTTTTTTTCAGAATGGCTCGGTTCGCTGATTTATTGAGATACATTGCTGCTTTGCTAGGATTTGTGTCCCTAAATGATGATAGAAAGATTAGAGAAGGGTTGATGGAATGCCAGAAGGGGATACGTCGAATTCTAAATGCAATGAAGACTGCGAAGACGATGGGTGAGAAACAGCATTTGGAGGCCTGCTTGAGAAACATTAAAACCATGAGACATCAATTCAAAGCGGCTCAGAAGAAGGGGGCAGGGCTTACTATGCGTCCTGAAGGTGCTAGGGAACGTGTTCGATGGGAGGATTCGGACTCAGCATTTAAGTCACGAATCAGTACAGGCGTAATATCGAACTTGAAACATAAAGATCCCCAATCTTTCCTGATTGATGCTAAGTCGATATTTACACGCCGCATTCAAAATGTTTTAAGGAAAGATGCCGCAGTCAAGGTGAACGCTGCTTTTTGTGGTGAATTTGAAGTGGTAAAGGGAGAAAGTGTACTTAATGAGTACAAGTACTTCACCACTTCGAATTCAGCCATTTATCGGGATACGGATATCGATAGATGGTTCGATGATAAAGTGACCGATCCCATTATGAAGGAACTGAGCGAATTTCAGGAAAGAGATAGCGGCTGGGCACTGAAAAGGGTAGTGAATCTAGGGGTCAATATCAACAAATATACCCCGCAATTGGGGTCCTCATATATTGAACTACCCTATCAAATTAAGAAAAAGAACGCATGCATTAACGTAAAGAACTATGATGATGCATGTTTTGCATGGGCCATAACATCAGCATTGTACTCTTGTGGTAATAAAAACTCGGATTTGATAACGTCATACCCCCACTACTCCTCGGTATTAAAATTGAAAGGGATACAGTGGCCTATGACAATGAAGCAGATCCCAAACTTTGAGAAGCAGAACCAGATCTCTGTAAACGTGTATATCCTTCAAAAGGAAAAAAAGACGCTCAAAACTCTTCCAACGTATTTAACTAGAGATAAAAAGGATAAACATGTAAATTTGCTGATGGTGCAGGATAAATATTATGAGGATGGGGATGAGGCGCGAAGTGCGCCTGTAAAGTACCACTTTGTATGGATAAAGAGCATGTCGAGACTTTTATCCAACCAACTTAGTAAACATAAAGGTCGAAAATTCTTCTGTGATCGTTGCCTTCATTATTTTCGATCAGAAGAAAAATTGTATAAACATACTGAAGACTGTGTAAAACTAAACGAAACATGTATTAGAATGCCTGAGCCAGGGAAAAACATATTGAGGTTTAAAAATTACAGGAATAAAGAGACGGCATCATTCATAGTTTACGCAGACCTAGAGAGCGTGCTAGAACGGACAGATAACTCTAAGAAGCCACAGCGCCACGTTCCAGCTGCCGTTGGATACTATGTTAAGTGCTCTTACGATGATTCCCTATCATTTTATCGAGCACACCAAGGGCAGGACTGTATGGCGTGGTTTGCTGATGAAATGTCGAGTTTAGCTGAAGATTTGGCTACAGTGTTTTGGTGCCCGTATGATATTCATATGACATGGTTGCAGGAAGTTGAGTATAGAAGAGCTACACACTGCCACATCTGTGAGCACCCATTCACAAGTGAAGAACCAAAAGTGCGTGATCATAACCACTTGATAGCTGAGAACAACTATCGTGGAGCAGCTCATGGATCATGCAATATTAACTATAAAGACAGTCACGTGGTACCGATAGTGTTTCACAACTTGAGCGGCTATGATGCACATTTCATTATAGAAGACATTGCTTCTAGAATTAAGGGAACGATAGATTTACTACCAATCACAAAAGAAAAGTATATCAGTTTTACTAAACATGTTGGCGAGACCTCAATTCAATTCCGTTTCATAGATAGTTTCCGTTTTATGGCATCCTCTCTAGATAAACTAGCATCTTTTATGCTAGAGTTCACCAATCTGAAGTCTCAGTTCACCGAGTTAGATGAAGAAAAATTTAATTTGTTAACTAAAAAGGGGGTGATGCCATACGATTACATTGACTCATTCGATCGATTTCATGAAACTGAACTGCCAGCTATCGATAAATTTTATGACAAATTGGATGATAAGCCCTGCCCCCACCGTCTTCATCAACGTGCACAGCTGGTGTGGAACACGTTCAACTGTCAGACCTTGGGTGATTATGTTGATCTTTACATGAAGACAGACATTCTCCTCCTCGCTGACGTGTTTGAGCGATTCCGTGCAAGCTGTCGCAAAACTTATGGTTTGGACCCTGCCCACTATTTTACATTACCCGGATATACTTGGGATGCAATGTTAAAGTATACCAATATTGAGCTTGAGCTTTTGACAGACCTCGATATGTTTCTGTTTGTTGAGCGAGGTATTAGAGGGGGCCTCAGCCAAGTTTGCTCGAAAAGACGAGCTAAAGCAAACAATGCCTATGTAAATAATTATGATCCTTCAAAGCCCAAAACTTTCATGATGTTCTTCGATATAAATAACCAATATGGTTGGAGTATGTCACAGTTTCTCCCCTATGGAAGTTTCGAATGGGTCGACCTCAACATAGATGTCACAACAGTGCCTGATGATGCTGATGTAGGATATATGCTTGAGGTTGACCTAGAATACCCACGACAACTACATGATTTACATAAGGATATACCGTTTTGTCCTGAACATATAAACCCCAAGACAAGTATGCCTCCTAAAACTGCATCAGAATTAACGAAATTAATGTCAACCCTCACCAATAAGTCGAAGTATATTATACATTACCGCACACTAAAACAGGTGCTAACCCATGGTTTGATCCTAAAGAAGGTTCATCGGGTTTTGAAATTCCGACAATCTCCCTGGCTCAGGTCATACATAGATCTCAACACAGAGTTGAGAAAAAATGCTCAGAATGAGTTTGAAAAAAATTTATTTAAGTTAATGAATAATGCGGTATTTGGAAAGACCATGGAGAACATCCGCAAAAGAGTTAACATTCGTCTTCTTACGGAGTGGGCTGGAAGGTACGGCGCTGAGGCTTACATCGCAAAACCTGAGTTCAAGACTTGTACAATATTTAATGAGAACTTGGTGGCGGTGGAGCTCAGGAAACTAGAAATCTTCCTCAACAAGCCGACAACTATTTACAACTATTTACGATTTCCACTACGGTTATATGAGTAATGTTTTAAATGAAAATTGTACCGTATTATACACAGATACGGATAGTTTAATATATGAGATAAGAGATCAAGATACCTATGAGCGCATTAGAACAGATTGTCATACCTATTTCGACACCTCCGACTATCCTCCGGAAAATATGTATGGCATCCCTCTAGTCAATAAAAAAGTTCTCGGTAAAATGAAGGATGAGAACAATGGCGTACCTATGACAGATTATGTGGGGTTAAGATCGAAATTGTACGCGACAAAAGTTCAAACAATCAAAGCAGACCTTGAAAAGAAACGTAAAAGAATGATTGAGGATGGGTATGATGATGATGAAATACAGGATATCATTATCAATATGGGTATCGCGAAAAAGGCTAAGGGTGTTAAATCGAGCGTTGTAAAGACGAAAATTCATTTTGACGATTACATTGAATGTTTAGATAGCTGGCAGCAGAAAACAGTTTGTCAAAATCTCATCCGCTCAGAAAAGCATCAGGTACATTCTACTGTCCAACAAAAGATTGCACTCAGCCCGGGGGACGATAAAAGATATCTCATTCCTAGGGCTGATGAAACACTGCCGTGGGGGCACTATTCAATACCACCAAAAGAGGTGATAGACATCGATAGCACTCCGTAGTGTATCTTTTTCATCTTGTTTTACCTCATAATTTGAAATATTGCTTCAATAATAATCTAGTTATGGATATTACTGTTGATTGTTGTGGGGGTAGTCTCACATGAATGATTAAATAAGAATTAATAGATTAATGCAATGCAATCGTATATATGAAGTTTGAAGAATACCTCCTAACTAAACTTTTAGAGTGTGTGTATTCACTCCTTGATATACAAAAAGATGTTATTTAAAACTCTTCAAGGTTTGAAGGATACCTCCTGACTAAACTTGGGATTCTGTGTATTCACTCCTTGATATTAAAAAAAAAATGTTATTTACAACTCTGCAAGGTTTGAAGGATACCTCCTAACTAAACTTGGGATTCTGTGTATTCACTCCTTGATATTTAAAAAAAATGTTATTTACAACTCTGCAAGGTTTGAAGGATACCTCCTAAGTAAACTTGGGATTCTGTGTATTCACTCCTTGATATTTAAAAAAAAAATGTTATTTACAACTCTGCAAGGTTTGAAGGATACCTCCTAACTAAACTTGCGATTCTGTGTATTCACTCCTTGATATTTAAAAAAAATGTTATTTACAACTCTGCAAGGTTTGAAGGATACCTCCTAACTAAACTTGCGCTTCTGTGTATTCACTCCTTGATATTTTAAAAAAATGTTATTTACAACTCTGCAAGGTTTGAAGGATACCTCCTGACTAAACTTGGGATTCTGTGTATTCACTCCTTTATATTAAAAAAAAAATGTTATTTACAACTCTGCAAGGTTTGAAGGATACCTCCTAACTAAACTTGGGATTCTGTGTATTCACTCCTTGATATTTAAAAAAAAAATGTTAATTACAACTCTGCAAGGTTTGAAGAATACCTCCTAACTAAACTTGGGAGTGTGTGTGTATTCACTCCTCAATATATTCGCGCATATGAACTATTTTAAAAAGTAACATTATTACTACTTATCTTGTCTTCTTTCATCGTTGATGCAGCTAACTTCACATCAATTTGCTGATAATATCCTATTAGATGAACTGAGTAAAACTCAGTAAAGTGGTTTTTCGTAGGCCTAATGGGGTTGCCTTTCCACAAACATAAATTTTAAAAAAGGCTACGCGCCCATGTCTTACCTCATAAGTCTTTTGAATAAGTCTTCAAGGTGGTGTGGAAATAGACAAAATCTTTTCACAATCAAGGAAATTCAGCAACCATAATTGATAGTACGTTCTATTTAACATCTGGATGCTCGTATTAATTCGATATTACCTATGTAGATTTAATAAAAATTTATTATGGGGTAATTGGTTTTCATTGAAACACCTTGTATATTTCCCAACATTTATATCACAAGAATAGTGGAATTGTCTCTTGTATCACATGACGTTTGATGTATCACGTTTTTCGTTATTTTTTTTCAGTTACTGTATATGTTAAAAGAATGTTTCGCATACTGAACGTTAAGGCTTTTCAAACGATACGTTGTTTGCTATGATTGGTTGACTCCTAGTATGAGGGGTGCTGCTTGGGGGATGAGCGGGAGCAGGTAGAATTTTTTCATTATCTTAAGTATATACTAGACGTTAAGAAAACCTTTCAAACGATACGTCGTTTTGAACATTCTGTATATTCATCAACTTTTATATAACAAAATGTCACCTGATTTTTTCTATGTACTCTAATAATACACCCTGTATAGGTACGTAAGACGTATCTTACCTGATGCACCTGATTTTTTCTTTGTACTCTAATGATACACCCTGTATATGTGAGACGTATCTAGATACCCTTTTCAACGATATGTCACTTGTCTTTGTACTCTAATGATTTACCCTATATATGTTGAAAGAATGTTTTATGAGGTGTTTTTCAACGATATGTCACTTGTCATAACGGTACTGGACGTTAATGTCTTTTCAGTGATACGTCAGTTGATTAACTTCGCGAACTATAATTTTGCAACACTCTGTATATGGTAAAATAATGTTTCGTATACTAGAGAATAAGGTCATGATGTGTTTTTTGATATACTTTGTTTAAATTTTTAATGTACCTGTGCATACTAGACTTATCCTGAAGTCTATTTTACTTCAAACCAAGCTGAACACATAAATGCACTCAGATTATTTTTTTTATACCTCTCCTTGCATCATTCACATATGAGTGCGAATAGCCATGTTTGTTAGACGCATTGTTTCAGACGCGAAGGTTGAAGGTTCGCGCCCAGACTCCGGCGAAAGTTTTTTTAACTTAAAATAAATCGACGAGGATTTTTCAAAGGTGGCTGAGTGGGTTGAAGATTGGGGTGGGTGGTTGAATTTGGGGGTGCTAAACATTTGGGGGTACTAGGTGGAAATTGGAATTTGGGGAATGGAGCTAAAATTTAAAAATCATTTCAAGTATATACGATCCGGTCCGGTCCGGTTGCCGGTGTAAACCCACCTCCAGTCCGGTTGCCGGTGTGAACCCACCTTAGAATCCAAATTTGCCAGAATGAACCTTAGCTTTTTTCGCGATTTTCTTATGGAGATTCCCATGTTAGCGCCTCCGCCAATAGGCGGAACTCTCCTAGCACCTTTACTGGTGTTTTATTCATTTAGTCCAATGCTTTTGAAGGCCATATTTTTAGAACCACCCTATATATTTCTTCCATTTTTGGTAAGGATATATTGCATTGATAACACAATAAGATAGTGTAATAAAAATAATTATAATCCAGGTCTGGTTTGAGAAAAATTTGCAAAATTCGATAATCTCCAAAACAACACCCTGTATATCAGAATTTTTAAGATCCAATAGATTATTCGAAGAGAACAGAAAAAATAGAGTGGCACCAAAATATTTTTCGAAGTGCACATCCCGTTTTACTGCTTAACTTTTAATGTCAAAGTTATTTAAATGTATCATTGACATTTTCGTACGTAATAACTTTACAACCACCCTATAGATTTCTTTCATTTTTTGGTAGGTGTAAGTTACATAAGCATCAGAATCTTGTCATCTAACAAAAACAGTTATAATCCAGGTTCGGGTTAAGAAAAAAAATATTTTATCAAGATTTTTATAAATCAATAGTTTATTCCAAAAGAACAGAAAAAATTGAGTTACACGGAAATGTTTTTCGAAGTGGACACTTACTAAAATATTCAAGTCAAAATCATTAACAATTATCAAGTAGGTCTAATATTCTAAAGGAACAGAAAAATTATCAAATAGGCGTAAACTGTTGAAGTACGGAAAACTTTGACAGTTCGTTTTGTTATTGGTAGTTAATCGTTTGTTATTAGTAAATTTCGCACGAAATAATTTAGATCATTTTGAATAATAATTAATTATGCCTCATAAATTTACAAATGTAGAATATGCAGACATACTATTTGTGTATGGCTTTTGTAACGGAAATGGTAGAGAAGCAGTAAGGGAATATGAAAGACGCTTTCCTAATCGTCGCACTCCTCATTACCAGACATTTTCGAGAGTATTTGATTACAGTCGGCAACATGGTAGATTTCCTACAGCGACAACCAATGATTATGGTGAAAGACAACACTTGAATGTTGAAGATGATATACTAGGTAAAGTAAAGATGAGTCGATTAAAAATTTCCCTTTTGTTCATTACATTAATATGTTATACTAAATTAGTCTCCTCCAGTGCCATAATTTCATTTTGTTCCAGATATGGTTGACAACAACCCAACAATCAGTACAAGAAGGATTGGCCACGCATTAAATGTACCCCATACTACCGCTTGGAGGAGATTAAAAAATTTAGCTTTTACCCTTATCATGTTCAACAGGATCAAAGACTAGAACCACGTGATTTGGAACCGCGATTAGACTTTAGTCGGTGGATACTTAGAAGGAGAAGAATAGTTAGCAGGTGCCTATTCACTGATGAGGCCACATTTACAAGGGATGGGGTTTACAATCTACGAAATTCCCATGTTTGGGATTATGAAAATCCTTTTGCTACAAGACAAACACATTCGCAGTATAGGTTTTCGGTTAACGTTTGGTGTGGAGTTTTAGATAATCACCTTATTGGACCATATGTCCTACCCCGTACATTAACAGGGGACGACTATTTTGCTTTTTTGCAAAATATGTTACCAGTGCTATTAGAAAATGAGGAAATTGGAGGAATGTATTTCCAGCACGATGGTGCATCGCCTCACTTTAGGGTAATTGTGCGAACTTTTCTAGACGAGAATTTTAGAAACATGTGGATAGGGAAAGGCGGGCCCAATAATTGGCCTTGCCGGTCGCCGGATTTTAACCCAGTGGACTATCATATTTGGGGATATCTGAATGCCAAAGTATACTCTACTGAGATAAACAGCTTAGAAGATCTTATTCAAAGAATTGATGATGCTTGCGAGGAAATCAGGGCAAATGCATTAATGATAAGTCAAGCAACACAAAACATCTTAAAAAGAGTTCGTAAATGCATATAACAAAATGGTGGACATTTCGAAAAATTATTAAAATAATTTGACATTCCGTGTAACTCAATTTTTTCTGTTCTTTTGGAATAAACTATTGATTTATAAAAATCTTGATAAATTATTTTTTTTTCTTAACCCGAACCTGGATTATAACTGTTTTTGTTACATGATAAGATTTTGATGCTTATGTAACTTAGACCTACCAAAAATGAAATAAATCTATTCGGTGGTTCTAAAGTTATTACGTACGAAAATGTCAATGATACATTTAAATAACTTTGACATTAAAAGTTAAGCAGTAAAACGGGATGTGCACTTCGAAAAATATTTTGGTGCCGCTCTATTTTTTCTGTTCTCTTCGAATAATCTATTGGATTTTAAAAATTCTGATATACAGGGTGTTGTTTTGGAGATTATCGAATTTTGCAAATTTTTCTCCAACCAGACCTGGATTATAATTATTTTTATTACACTATCTTATTGTGTTATCAATGCAATATATCCTTACCAAAAATGAAAGAAATATATAGGGTGGTTCTAAAGTTATGGCCTTCAAAAGCATTGGACTAAATGAATAAAATACCCTGTATCTCTGTTAATAATTATGTTAGACCAATTAACCAAGGCTATTTGGAACCACCAAAGTGTCCCCTACTTGCAGTTAACCTATGGTGGTTTAACTATGAAACACCCTGTATATATATATATATATATATATATATATATATATATATGTAGTTATATCCTTTCGACGCTGTGACTCCATGACGTACAATTTTTAGCATCTTATTGACATCCATTTACGTTGTGACATCCAAAATCGGATGTCACAACGTTTTATGTGTTTAATCGGTGTGTAGGAGGGGCAAGAGGGTGTCGACAAAATTTTAGGAGGATGTCAAAAATAGTGTTTTTCAAACGGAAAGATAAATATAGTTCTTACGTATATTGAATAGATGGCGCGAGCAGAGTATATTTTGTATATTCGGTAACCGCTGGTCAATTTACAATGTGATATTGTTGCGTCCATACTCATATTTCAGACAGTGTCTTTTGTGACATCCACATGTTTGCTCTAGTGGATTAGGTCATTTAAACAATAACGGCTCTCAAGAATACTGTGTATTTTATCAAGTAAGTATTTTAAGAATTGTTTTTGTAGTTATATATTTCATAATTTCGTTTTGTAATTTGAAAGTTTAAATCTAAATTAAAAAGATTCTAGTAGATTTACTCACTTTAAGAATTTATGCTGGTATTTAAAATCCGCTTAAGCCTTAAACAGCAATATTCAGTTAGTTCAAATCGTAATATCATACTTTTTGATGTACAGTTTTGGCACACGCTAACTAATTTTAACTGCAGTTTTCAGTTAAGCAATAGCGATTGCTTCGATGTAATTATTGGATTCGAATATTTATGATTGATATGTATGTTTTTTTTTCTACAGGAATATTTTTCTTATTCTGTTTACACTGAATAAATTATTAGCTTAGGGTTACTTAGTACATATTAGGTGCTGCTGAAAATAATTTGTGGGAATTTAAAAACATTCATCAAAGGTTAACCCTTTTGAAAATCGAAATTCGGTTAGTTTTGTGGATTTTTTCCACTCGGATTTATCCTTTTATAATTTCGTTCATTTACTGCAATTTCTGCATTACTTTCTACCCCTACTATTTATTGGTAAACCTTTTCACTTGGTTTTTTCTAGCAAATTGGCATAGTGTAAGACATTTAACCTTGGCGTTGCTTATGTGAGAGCACGTAATTAAAATGTTAGGTAGACAGACTCCGTGCTTTTGTTTAGGCTACGATGGCTAAGGTAGTGTCAAACTGAAAAATGATAACGAGAAAATAAACATTGGGATTGATTTGATTATTATTGAACAACGTTCGGTAGGGTAGGTCAGTACAGTTTTGATAATATATTTTTACTAAAACATTCTCTGGAATTTTACCTATTTTAATTTTTTTCTTTACAATAGATTTCTCATTTAGGTAAATTGCAATTAGTATACAGGGTGTCCCAAATAAGAGTGACTGATTTTAAACATAAATGCCCAGCTTATTAACTGCTCCAAAGAGATGGGGTTTTCACTAGTTTCACTAGTTTATCAAAGAGATTCTTTTAGGCATGGCTGGCATTTCATCTTATCAACACAGGGTGTTTTACTAATGATGGTCAATGTCAAAGTGGAAAATATGTTTATTTTAAATGGAACACCCTATAATTTTTGATCTCATTCGAAAGAGCAATCATTCTCCTTTCCAAAAATGTATAGTTTCCTATCTTTTATTTCATTAACAACAAAGATATTCGAGGTTTCATGTAGTAGTACATTTTTAATTAGTAGTTTTATATGAACGTATTTAGATGCCTAAAATCAACTCATGCTGTGACCGTTTGACGCATAACAACAAAATCAGCAATTTTGACAATAATAGTAATTTTGTTAAGTCATATAAGTCGGTTTCGAAATGATCTATACAATGAGTGAAAAAGCTCAAACTGTAATAATTTATGCAGAAACGAAATCAACAATTCAAACAAGGAGGATATTCAGAAGGAAATCTATGAAAAATCCGCCGTCGCGTCGGTGAATATAATTAAAAAATGGTATGTACAATTTATCGAAACTGGTTGCATTGCACACTTAAAAAAACCAAGAAATAATGATGGTCTTTTAAACAAGTTGATGTCAATTAATGAAGTGCTACATAATAACAATCATAAAATTTCAATTAGAAAAATTGCTGGAATTTTAGAGCTTAGCAAGAGTGACGTTCAAAGATGTCTAAAAATTTTAAAACTAACTCCATACAAAATTTAGACTTATCAAAAATTGTATGAGTCAGATTATGAAAAACGAGTAATGGTATGTGAGACTTTACTTGACTTATCAAGAAACGAACTCAATTCATTATTAATTATGTCTGATGAAGTAACGTTTCACATTAATGGCATGTGTAACAAACATAATTGTAGAATATGGGGTTCTCAAAAACCAATTTCTTTTAATGAATTTCAGAGAGATAGTCCAAAAGTAAACGTTTGGTGTGCAATATCTCGGCGAAAAATCTATGGTCCTTTTTTCTTTTCGGAACCAACAGTGACGGGTACTAATTACACGGATATGATGGAAACTTTTTTTTATCCGCAACTAGTTCAAGATGGAATTAGCTACGACGTTTACTTTCAACAAGACGGTGCACCACCACATTATTCGTTAATAGCACGAGATTCATTAAAAACGTTTTTTAATGATAAGAGGATAGGTCGAGCTGGACCAATTGAATGGGCACCGCGGTCTCCTGAATTAACTGTCCCAGATTTTTTCTCTGGGGATATGTGAAGGATAGGTGCTACAATCCTAAGCCTAACAATTTAGCAGAACTAAAAAATAATATCAGGAACATTATTGAAAACATTCCGCAAGAAATGTTAGAAAATTCATTTGAAAATTTAAAATTTCGCTTACAGTTATGCATGAACGAAGAGGGTAGGCATATGCAGCATTTATTGTAACTTTTTTGTTCTTCGTTCTTT
This sequence comes from Lochmaea crataegi, assembly GCA_947563755.1. Classification (NCBI taxonomy): domain Eukaryota; kingdom Metazoa; phylum Arthropoda; class Insecta; order Coleoptera; family Chrysomelidae; genus Lochmaea; species Lochmaea crataegi. The sequence continues at coordinate 50,538,440 of OX387428.1, forward strand.
ATTTGTATTGAATAATGGTATTATGTTTTCTTACTAAATAAACTGTTTGTCAGATTTGTTGGCAATTATTTACGTAATTAAAAATACTTACTACGTGCAACCGACTTAAATGATTTTGTTATGCGTCAAACGGTCACAGCATGAGTTGATTTTAGGCATCTAAATACGTTTATATAAAACTACTAATTAAAAATGTACTACTACATGAAACCTCGAATATCTTTGTTGTTAATGAAACAAAAGATAGAAAACTATACATTTTTGGAAGGGAGAATGATTGCTCTTTCGAATGAGATCAAAAATTATCGGTTGTTCCGTTTAAAATAAACATATTTTCTCCTTTGAATTTGACCAACATTAGTTGATGAGAGGAAATGCCAGCCAAGCCTAAAAAAATCTGTTTGATAAACTAGTGGAACTAGTGAAAACCCCATCTCTTTGGAACAATTAATAAGCTGGGCATTTATGTTAAAAATCAGTCACTCTTATTTGGGACACCCTGTATATAGTAGCATAAAGTGTTTCTACCGTATTGTTCGTGCTTGCATGTGGAATTGTGTTTATTGCTACGGGATCTCAATGTTTTTTATAGTACCTATCCTTTTTTTTCTGATGAGTTTAATTCGTAATATAGTTTATTGGATTGTTCAGCTAAATCAGCTAACTTCTATTTTTCAATCATCCGTTATAATACCACTGAATACGGTTTTAAGGATTTTTTCAGCCTTTTTAAATATATGATTTAAACATATTTTTCATTATCCTCTCAATAAAATGGAACAAAATTAATAGTTGTTCTCTGATACATACTATATAAGTACATATTTTTTATTTATTTAATTACAGTTAACTGTAAATAATTGTCATATTAGTAAAGCGTGATATATAGACGTCAAGAAATAATAGTTCAATACTATTAAACGCTTTACAAAATTAGGAAAATTAATTTCCAAAGAGCGGACCGTCCACTAAGAAGCAACAACTACTTCTCGGGCTATATGGTTCTATCTTAACAGATATACCAACCCCGTTTACTTTAGAAGTGTAATTCAATGTCTGTCGGGGCATATAGCCCGAGAAGTAGTTGTTGCTTCTTAGTGGACGGTCTGCTCTTTGGAAATTAATTTTCCTAATTTTGTAAAGCGTTTAATAGTATTGAACTATTATTTTTTGTCGTCTATATTTTTTATTGTTTACTTATTGAATCATTCGAATTAATTTTTGGAGTATTTATTTATAGCAGGTAATTGTTCGACATAACTAATCACATAACGGAAAATCATGACAACAAGAGGGAAACGGTTGGTATCTATGGTTTCCCAAAAAGACAAAATTATATTAGGACAACTAGACATAAATAAACCTATATGGGATACGACTCAATGTTCTAATATCAGCAATAATGAGGATATAAGTAATTTAAAAAAGGCGTTCCTGTGTAATTATTCTGAATCTGCATTAGTACCCAAATTGCACAAACTAGAAAGTAATAAAATTAATATTATTTCTTGTGTTAATATACTACCGTCTGAAGACTTAAAATCGACAAATGTATTATCACATACCAGTGTTGACCAGACGATGATTTCACAAAAAACAGACATTGATTTGACAAAGGCATGTTTTTATAACGAGAATCTCGCTTCATCAGGCAACCTTAATTACGGTAAGCTTTTTGTATACCTATTTTCACTGATTATTTTTTCAAGTAAAATTTTCTAGAACCTTCTTTAACAAATCTTCGAGATAATTTATTTGAACAACAGACTATCGTGGATCTCTCTTGTATATCTGTACCACCAACAAATTCCAAGCTTGCAAAACTAGATTCTGATAATACATCAAAGGTACTGTCATCAGAATCCAAAGTTGACCAGCCAACAAAAATTTCATTGGGATATTCTCCTCAATATACAGATTTGACGAATGTATGCGTATCATACGGAGACTCAGATAACCCTGCTTGTTCAACCAATACTAATCTAGGTAAGCTGTGTATGAATTACTTTTGGTACTTTTAATGTTTTGCAGTGACTATTACAAGCAATATAATTAAACAAGAGTTTATACTGCATGCAATACAATTCAAAATTGATAATTCCAAAAAAACTTTTACAAAATTCATAAATTTTATATTACAGTTCAAGAGACGCTGCTTTTTCCTGCAATTAACGTAGGTAAACTTTTTCTGAATTATATACATATTGCTGGAACTCTACATACAATTCCTACACTAACTTTCATCTGTTGCTTCTAGATAAATTGCAATTATTCACTGAAAGTAGTAACCAAGAAGTTAGTTATGACCAAATTTCAAACTCTACATCCGATGATGATTCAGGTTCAAGATCAGAATATCAATATTCATCACCAGAATATTCGTCTGACACTGATTCAGGTAAAATTGTATAACGATTTAAGAATGCATACAGTTAAAAAAAATTATTGATATGTTGTAGAGAGTTCAGTTGACTCAAAATCTGGAGGAGCAAATATTCTCAACGAACTTGAACAAGCAAAATTATCAGTTATCAACAAACAACGTGGACAAAAACAATGTTCTAACACAAATAATGTTGCTAAGTTCAATGAACGTGGAGAAGTGAAATCATCAATAACGAATTTACGAGGAAAACTTAAACGAGATAAAAAAGAACACTGTGTCTATTGTGAAAAAAATGTCACCAATTTTTCACGGCATTTGACTCGAATCCATAACAAAGAATTTGAAGTTACCAAACTATTATCTTTTCCATCAAAATCCAAACAACGTAAATTTCTAATTGATGAAATTCGCAAAAGAGGTATTTTCCAATCAAATTTACTAACAACTTTATTACCATTTTGTTTTTTAATAATTTTAGGGAACTTCATTAACTCGTTTGGTAATATGGGATTTGTTAATCCAGTTAGGAGACCAAAGGCTTACCTACAAAAGAAACCATCCGATTATTTGCCCTGTAATGGATGTAAGGGATTTTTCTCACGAGCCTATCTCCATCGACATATAAAGAAATGCAAAAAGTCTGAGAGTACGAATTCAAAATGTGCACAGGCAAACGGGTTAACCTTACTATATTTGTCAAATAACAATAAGTTTGATGATTTGAAGATGATTGTATTTCCTCACATGCAGTCAGACGAAATTACAAAAACAGTTATGAATGACTATTTAATCAAATGCTTTGGCCAAAGATATTATAGATGCCACAAAGAGAAACATTTGATCAATACAGTGTCTCAACGTATGAGGGAACTCGCTAGGTTTTTTATAATATTACAAAACGGCGAACATAAATTATTTCAGTTCGTAGATTATCTTAAACCATGTTATTTTGATAATTTAGTTAATGCGACAAACGAAATGTCTGGTTATAAAGAGGATGAAGACACTTTTCAAAGTCCATCACTTGCTTTAAGATGGGCAACAGTTTTTAAACAAATATGTGATATTGCAATTTTTTTGGCAGAAAAGGAAGAGAGCGCTATAAAAAAGGACCAAATCAATACCTTGAAGCACATGATAGAAACACAGTTTCGTTTTTTTGTTTCCACCAACGCTTACAAGGACTTATCTACTAAGAAATGGAAAAAAGGGAGCATGCTACCATTAACAGAAGATATTATCAAAATGAATGAATTTGTAGTTAATGAAGAGGAAAAGTGGTCAATATTGTTACAGAATGATTGTACTAATTTGACATATGTTCGTAATTTAACGGAAATAATTTTAGCGCACGTAATTCTCTTAAACAGAAAACGTTCTGGGGAAGCCCAAAGAATAACGATAGATGATTACTTAAGAGAAGAAGATGAATCAACAGTGCAAGATATATTTCAGTCTTTGAGCTTTACAGAAAAAGTTTTAGTAAATAACGTGAAAAGATTTACTATCCGTGGTAAAAGAGGCAGATCTGTCCCAGTGATATTTACAAAAATTATGCAAAAACATACTAATGTTTTATTAGAAAGTAGAAAGTTTGTAGCATCTTCAAATCCGTACCTTTTCGCCAATCCCAACACCTCGAACAGTTTCGTCTGGTCCTACAAAGTATTAAAAAAAATTGCGTCCGTTTGTAACGTATCTAATATTGAAGCTATAACGGCAACATGTCTTAGAAAACATATTGCGACTATTGCCCAATTAATATCCATGGATAATAATGATCTAGAACAATTATCAAACCACCTCGGGCATGAGAAAGCCACACACTTGAATTACTACAGAAAAACGGACGACAAATTACAAATAGCCAAAGTTTCAAAACTATTGCTTCTAATGGAACATAAGTCTATGGGTGAGTATCGCGGTAAATCAATAGAAGACATCGATCTTGAAATTCCTAGTCTTAATGACATGGAAAAATTAACTGACAAAGAAGAACTGGAGATAGAATGCGAAGGAGAAGTTAATAATAAAATCGTTAAGGTAATCTATCTACTATCTAAATTTTTATAAGTAATTCGTTAACTTGTAGATTGTCGAAAATAAACAAAGTACTCGATATAAACAATGTGAAAATATGAAAATCGAAAGAGAAACTGAGTGTGCCCAAAAAGATGCGACTAATCGGGTAAGTTCTTACGTTTTTTTTTTGTAGTTATCAGTTGTGTGATTGTTTTGATGAACTGTTACATGACAGTCTGTCGAGGGATATTTTTCTAGCTACCATTGTGACCTTCGACCGTTCCTTTTATTACCGTTTTAGTAAAACAATTTATTTTAATGCAAAACATGCCGTCGTAAGCTACTCATATTGTTTTAGACCGTTTTTGTCCTGTGCATCTTAAGATTTCTCATTGTTGTGTCATTAGTTGAAGCAGTTATCCATTATTATATTCGCATTGCTTTGAAGTCCCACATCTTTAACTATATCTTTATTTGAGAGATTCAAATATATTTCTTTTACACCTCCCAGCAAATTCAGAATTCTGCGGTAATTATTAAATATTTGTTCGCAGGAAGGAAAACGCAGAATTTTGACACCGTGGACCAGTGAGCAAAAGAAATTTGCACAAATTTTTTTCAAGTCCCACATTAAAAACAAAAAGCCGCCAAAGAAGCCAGAGTGCGAGGACTTGAAAAAAGCTCATCCAAAAGTTTTTGAAAATAAAACCTGGCCACAAATAAAAATTTTTGTGGTTAATAATTATAATAAAAAATGAAAATGTATTTATTAGATTAGTTTACTTGCAATGGTTGTTCTGTTATTACCTTATTATCTTTAGTTTAATTTTGTTTCTATTTTGATTTAACTAATAAAATTATATGAAACATCAAAATAGTTTTGATACTTGGAGCGTCATTTGTCAATCATGTTAAAATAATAATACTTGGGTGCGCTGTGACTCGATAGGTTAAATCATTGCTATTGTTAACGATTGGTTGCCTTAAGCTTGTTGCCTCACGAAATTTTAGACGTTAATAGAAGTTAACAAATATCTGAAACAGAATACAATCTTTACTGACTCAGACTAGAGCACTCCACATGAGGGAGTGGAATTCGGCACCAAGTAAACTATTTTATACGCTATCACTGGGATGGGGTGTACAATTAATATTAAATTGGACGCCACCAGCTTTGATTCGAAACGAAAGCAAAAGGTGGAAAGCTGAAAACACCATGTAAAAATTAACATCACGTTACTTAAAAAAATTAAATAAAACTAATTATCCCCGAACACGTTTATCTAATTTAATAATTATTGAATAATCAATACAAAGAATGAAAATAATAATTATTTATTGAAATTTGAAAATTAAACATAAATTGAATATTCTAAAAAAAAAAACGAGGAGAATACCAAGCTGTAATACTTAACACGCCAAATCCAAATCTTACACACGCTAAAGATAAGACAAAGGAACTTATCTTAAAGGGCTGGGGTTGTTTGCAGCTCTTAGCGCGATGGCGGCGATGACTCCAACTAGGATGACCTCGTGCACGGGAACGAGCCTAGAACGAGAACGATTGCCTTAAAGTTGATCTTGCCTAGACGTAAATTTGTCGGCTGCAGAGCAACCAGACGATATAAAATTGTTCACCAAACAATAGATAGAAAAATATATTAATTGTTGCCTTCTTAGTGGCAGTTAGAGGAAAGAAAGCGTACCAATCAACAATTTGAAATTTCGAATATCTAAAGACAAAAATGGAAGCGGAATTTGATAAAAATGAATGTTCCATTTTGAAGTGGCTAATGCGACAAGGAAACGGCATGTTTAGAAATGTATTAGAAATTTGGGAGGAAGTGAGTAATGAGCCACAAAAATCAACTAAATGGAATAGTTTTAAAACCAAAAACCTAACAGGCTGAACGGCAACGTCTACACTTTCATGTACCAACAATCTTTTGGGGCACGTTGTATAAAACACTTAAACTCGGTTCAATGACTACTGTTGTTATTGAATGATAATAAATACATCAATCTTTCACAGTCTAAACATCAGTTATCATTAAACCGAGTTTAGGTGCTTTATACAACGCGCCATTATTTTACATTTTTTCAAATATATAATTAACATGGTGAGCAAAATGTGTGTCGAATGTCATAATTTTTGCAAAACTCTAAAATAATGCATCAAACATTCCCACTTTCCATCTATGTCTATAACAAACTATTATTATTTTAAATGGATGCAACAATACAAAGGAGGTTAAAGAGATATCATCTCTTTTATTTCTACAAATACGTTAAAATGTGTATATTGAGGATGTCAAAAAGTCGAAATTTTTACTGGATGTCACAACATACATTGGTCGACTATATATATATATATATATATATATATATATATATATATATATATATATATATATATATATATATATATGTATGTAAATCGTAAAGATTGGGGACATTTTCAACCGCCCATTTTTTTTGTATACATGAGTATACATTTATGTTAGAATCAATATAAATATGAAAATTTTGGAAAATGTTTGTTTTTCTGGAAGTTTGCAATATACTGTGAAGTTTGGGGACTTTAGTTCTTTATAAGACATAATAGGATATAGAATTTTTTTTAGACAAATTTTCACACCAGAATTAAAATATACCTCGGGGTGATTGTTTATTTAAAAAAGGGAATGCAATATAACTATAGACTTGTAAAAATTCATGAAAGTCATTCAGTTGAAATTAATATAAGTGACAAATTCAATAAAATTATTATAACAGCATTATACAGATCCCCCCACTGTTGTCCAAAAAAATGCAATAAGCAACTAAATACTTACTTAAATAACACTGTGAAATCAGACGTACATATTGTTTTAGGAGACAAAAATATAGATCTTTTAATAGATAATGACTTTGTAGAGGATTGCAAAAATATACTGAATACAAATAATTTTGTATCGTATATAAATCAAGTCACTAGACCAAGTAGTAAAACATGCTTGGATCACTTCTTTGTGAAAAAAGCAAATTATAAGGAGGGTACATTTCAATAATATATTTTTAATTTTAAAATAACTGACCATTATCCGATATCTTCAACAATTCCTAATTCAAATGTTTCGTGGAAGGTTAGCATAAATAATACAACAAATTTAAAAAAATATATTGACTACAGCATCTTAAAAATACAGTTGCAAAACCAAACTTGGCAAAATGTACTTATACAATTCATTAGATATTGATTTAATGACAGATGAATTTATCAATATATTAAACACAGCTATAAACGCAAACACAAATTTTGTGAAGATTTCTAAGAGGGAATTAAAAAATAAAAAACCGTGGATTACAAAGGCTTTACTAAAATCAATCAATGAAAAAAATATGTTATATGTAAAAATGAAAAACAAACCAGAAGATATAAATCTAAGAAATACATATCGAAAATATAAAAATAATTTAACAAAACTGATACAAAAATCAAAAAAATCTTACATTAATGATATCATTGCTAAAAATGGAAATTCATCCTCAATTCATTGGACATGTGTAAATAAAATATATAGTCCATTACGTCCAAATAATGAAATTCAAAAAATCCAGAAAAATGATATAGTAATAGAAAATTGAGTTCAATGAATTTTTTGCTAGTATAGGAAAAAAATATGCCGACACCTAATTATAATGACAATATTGAAACATGTACATTTTCTCAACAAATGAAGAAGAAGTTAAAAGCATTATAAAATCGTTGAAAAACAAAAAATCACCTGCAATAGATGAAATAAGATCAAAAACACTATCCAATGAAATTGTAACTTTTTTAATAAATAAATGTTTAAGTGTTGGTGCTTTCCCAAAATCACTAAAAATAGGCTTAATTAAACCAATATATAAAAGTGAAGATAAGAAATTAACTATTAATTATAGACCTATAACATTAACATCATCTATTGGTAAAATTCTAGAAAAAATATTTAAAAATCGCTTAGTGAATTTTTTAGAAAAATATAATATAATTTCTACTAGCCAGAAAGGGAAAAACCACAGAGGACGCTAACATGTCTCTGGTGAAAAATGTCTACAATGCATTAGATAAACGAGAACCTTCATTGTGAGCCTTTGTTGATCACTCTTGAGCCTTTGAAATTTTGAATCACTCGAACTTCATAATAATATGAAAATACCTGAAACAGAGAGTATTAAGTATTTAGGTCTTATAATAGATCGTCATCTAAAATGGGAGCTGCATATTAAAAATGTAGTTTTAAAATTACGTGGTCTTCTGTCTAAATTTATATACTTGAGAGAATTCTTAGATATTCATAACTTAAAAATTATGTATTACTCACTAGTGCAATCCCAAATTAACTACGGAATTCTTGCATGGGGGGAGTTAATAACTGCCACCTACAAAGATTTAATGTTATTCAGAAATGGATGATGAAAATAATTTTTCTAAAAAATATCCTTTTCCTAGTAATGATATTTATTATCTAAGTGGTTTTATGGATGCTACACAAATTTATTGTATGAAAATGTTGTTGTACTTCTAGAAAAATAAAAATAACATGATTTGTCCAGAACACCTTGATGATACTCGTTATAAGAAAAATGTATATATCCTACCTAGAGAAAAAACTATACGGCAGCGTTGTTTTGACTACTTGGTTCCCAAACTCCCAAGTTCCTATATAGAGTTAAAAAATTTAAAAAATATTAAACATTTTAAATCAAAAATTAAAAATTGGATAATAGCTCTAGATAGAGGTATGTTAAAGAAAATTATAAATAACCAGTAGAAATTCAATACTAATAGCACACAAACTATTATTCTCTATATATTTAATATTTATACCTAAAAAAACTTGATTCGCTTAACTGATAATAATCCAAAAAAAAAACCGATGATAAACTTAAAAACCCGATCATGTCCTAAAAAACCCGATGATCTCCTAAAACAACCCGATGATGTCCAGTAAAATTAACCATTTATGTGAACATCACGTACAAGCTGTAAGAGGCGTCCAGCTCCTTACAACTTCAGTGATTTTGTTTTTTTGTTTACATTTTTTTATCTATACATTGTATTTTTTTCATATTTCGTAAATAAACATTACTATTATTATTACTTACGTAATATTATCCACTGCTGGAAATATTTGGTGAAAAAATAAACTTTTTCAGTTTCATTATTTTACTCTTATAATCGTAAATAAAAAACAACTTCCCAAACTTTTTGTACACTATAATACAGTAGATAATAAGCAAATGGTGGTTTTTAATTGGGCGCGGCTATTTTCCAGTTTTTTTCTCAAATAAAGTTCGAGTTCTAAATATAGTCATGATATTGTTAAATCAAATCATCATCAAATTATGAATATTTTGGATAGATATTACCCTAGATAATTTGTAACTTCTTACACATTTCTTATGAAAAAACGTCCATAAATAGCTAGTACTCTAGTTGGATAATAAAATAAACAATTCAAATAATTTGATAAAAGAATAAGAAATTGTAGCGAATGCTATTGTAGATGTTGGTTTTTCTAATTCTAGAAAATTACAAAAATCTACTATTATATTAAATAAAAAAGATAGACTGCGGCAATAATCATTTTATTTGATTCAAACAAAGAGTTTAAAAATAACTAAAAAATTGTGAAATTCCAACATTTTTTGTAAATTAATAAAAATTATTATAATTTAAAATATAACCCATATGCATAACGTAAATGCAACTGGTGTCTAAGTAAGAGGTGTAACAATTATATCTCTAAGTCTTTTTATTGATCAGCTTTCGGGAAAAAAATCTATAAAATAAAAATGACTGAGAGAAATCCCTGGAAATTATTTTATTTCCAGGTTTATCACTCGACTAACAGGGGGCGTAATTGATGCACAAAGTAGTAAAACGTGATATTTTCTATTTTTTTCCAGTAATGGTATAATAGTATGAATTTTTTGAAATATTAGTGAAGTTGTACATAATTTTTATCCAACACTTTTTACTCTGAAAGGACATATAAGAAAATGTGGAAAATAGTAATTTCCAAACAGTGATCCAAATAAACCTGCGTATGAAAGAGATTTTTCTGGTCTACCTGATAAATAGACCAATAACCGTAATTTAGTTTTTGCATGAGCTGCAAGGTAGTGCCAACTTAAAGTGTTATAAATTTATCGATTTTCTGCAAACGTTTGATATGCAACCGTGAGCATTGCTTAAATTACCTGAAACAGACCTCTCAGGATCTAAATTACGATTTTTGACTCACACATGGTCTAAGGTTTTTGGCTTATCAACAGGTAGACCAAAAAAGTCTTTTTCCACGATATGTTGCAAAATCAACTTGGCTGATTCGATCAAAAATTATCTTCCTGAAACATGCTGCTGCTGAGAAAAAAGTGCCAGATAAAAAGTATGAAGAATTTCACCAACATTTCAAAATAATAAGTACCGTGAGAATGGTGGAACAAAGAGCTGACATTGCTAAGAAAATAAGCAAGACGCTTTTTCAACAAATCGAAAAAACGGGTAACTGGTAAGCGTATTAAGATGGTTACATTTCAGTAATAAAATACATAGTACCATTTATTAAATCGAAATAGGACGCAGTGTTTGCAGTTTTCGATGACAACCAAATATTATAAATTCATGTGAGAACACAATAGATATTCATTCTGGCATAATTCTGATATATTCTAGCATATTTAAATTCATAGCAGTAACATCAATTTTCACACCTTCCATCCTCCACTCCACCATTTCCAACCTGAGGAGGACACGTCTATTTTCCCCAATTCGGGACCAGTAAAACTAGAATTTCCCGTAGTCGAACTTTTTCACCAAAATCCACTTTTTCCCTCTCCTGAAGGGTATAGTAATATTTATTAAAGTTTACTTAATGGGATCGACATCTTCTATTTTCAATTTCTTTTTACCAATATTGAGGTTTTATATCTCGAATAACCCATTACATAGTGAGAGAAATATGTCACAGTTTAATAAATTAAAATGAGCACAAATGCGTAGGTACGAAAAAAATAGTGACATGATAAAACATAATCTCTCTTTGCACTCGAGACTGGTTTTAAATACTGCGATTCAAATGCATTAATTCCATACCTTCCTAACTATTTTTCTGCTCATATAAACTATGAGGAATTTAAATAGTCTCTTTAAATGTTAAATACAAACTATTTTTGAAAAAATGTCCTCAAACTAACCATTTTTCCTCCTCTAAAATAAGTTTGGGGACACGTCCTCAAACTAACCAATTCCTGAGATAAAAATTTGAGGACGGACCCCAAAGTCAACAATTGTCCCCAAACTGATCAATCGGTCTACAAAATTGTCCCTATACTTTACGATTTACATACATATATATATATATATATATTAAAGGAAACATCAAAGTTTTCATAAACATAATTTATTAAATACTCAATTTAACTAGATATACTTAAATATTAAGATTAATTTCAATTCAATAACTAATTGTTTACTTATGTACAGGCCAGCTGGCTAAATAATCTATAATAATTGAATCCACAAAACTATCTGTCATTGTGAAGTTGAGATTTCAACCACGTGTTTTGATAACCTAACATTAGCAAAATGAATTTTAATGTGTTTTAAAGTAATCAAAAATAATTTTAAATAGCAATAAAATGTGATGTAATATTAGTTATAAATAGACATAGTCTTCAGTGTTGTTGATGGCCATCCATGTTTTTACCTTTGTTATCTTCACGTTACAATCTCAATAAGTTTGAATGTTAAAAAAAGTTTTGAAAATAATATTTTATCATTCTAACAATATATTTTATGTAGCTTCCCTGATGATAGGTGAAAATTCACTCGAAAGCTTGGATTAAATACTTAAAAGAGTACACGTTTACGTTTTATTGCTGCACTCCCTAAAAAAATATCTCCACAGAAGTTACTTTCTAACTAGTCAGCAAAGACTACCCACTTATTCACATTGCCGCATTCCCCACAATAATAGTTAGACCTAACTAGTATCGGCAACGAACTATTTCCTATATATATATATATATATATAGGTTTATCTGTCATAATGACAATATTTCAATATTTTTTAAAAAATTCAAATACCAATTTTAGCATTTAATATATATTTACCATTTTATATCAATCCTCAATTTACTGTAACTTGATAATGGAAATAAAAGTTTCCGAAAGCTTGTTAAATTAGTAAGAAGAGTTCACTTTTATAAACTTGCCGTTTCCCCAATATTTCTGGTTTTATACCTAATTAGTCGGCAAAGACTCTCATATATATATATATATATATATATATATATATATATATATATATATATATATATATATCAAGACTGTCTTCTAAGTTATTAAGTTAGTCACAACAACTCTGTTATTACTCAATCTTGAAAAATATTAAAAAATGTCACTTGAGTTTTGACATTCCACATCAAAATAGTGCCTTCAATGTATTATATGAAATTTCTTACATACAAAGAATATATATATATATATATATATGTCAATGCGGAAGTACTTGGACGTTATATAAATATATATTTATTTAACTATAAGGCAATACGAGGACAATATTTTTCAGGATATATTCTTTACAATTGCGGAATTAGCTGGACTGTTTCAGATTTTCAGGATTATTATGAATGTAACAAGCTGGACGTAAATAACCAGTGTTGCCACGCATCTTGGAGAAAGGAAGAGTAGAGGACATTTTTCAAATTAAATTTATAAGGAGAATGAGAGACAATTTGATATTATTTTTTAAGATATACCTAACTCTCACATTTAAAATAAAAAAAGTTGAATAAGAAAGAAATAAGTTTCAGGTATACAATACAATGAACTAGGTATTGTATTCTTATTTATTGCTTTTAAATAATTTCAGTAAAATTAGTACTTTTTAAAATAAATCTTCAATATTATTGCAGAAGTTGAGATGGTCAATGGAAAGGGATTACTGTGGAATTCCGTATTAAATAGTAAAATCCTTCTCAGAATGTGAACTTATAAATCAACAGATTAAAAACATTTTGAAAGAGATAACTCCTCAAAAACGTTTATTTTGTTACATAAATTAAGAAAGTGTAGTAGATTTCAAGATTAAAAAATATTCTGGAAATTAACGACTGTATATGTATGAACGGGCCATTTTCAATAGGTTACCCTCTTTCGGAGCAACCTCGACGTATCCTTCAATGGCCCTGAGCACTCGGCTGGGCGAAATTAATTCAAAATTGCTACGATTCTCACTGACATCTATTTGGAGGCGGAACTAAATGTTAAAGATTTCAAATAGAGCTGGTAGATGGAGCCTAAGATGAAATTCAGTCTGGAGTGCAATCATGCACGGAGCTAGCAGCCATATTGTTTATTATTATTATTCGTAAATAAAGGGCGTGCCAGTTCGTTCTTTCGTCGTTGTTTGTGCTTTTATTTTCTCATTTATATTCCTAAAGTATTTGAAGATGAGTTCCTATATATGAATTTGCTGTGTTCCTGGATGCATTGAGAAGGTTAGTACTAATTAATATGTAATTTCTACCTTTATATTATCAATTGAAGAAAATTTTCTGAATTTCCGTTAGCAACCAATAATTAACAGGATTTCAGTGATGAGGACGTGTAGAGAATTATTTAATATATTATAATATACTAAACTTTCAAAGCATTCCATAATTTTTTTTTATAAAATTAATTCAAATAGTAGTTAACATAGTTAGACTTAATATTTGGAATTGCTAGCTGTATTAATTGAGGTTTATACTAAGTCAACGATTTCCTTGAAATAAAAATGAAAAGTATTATAACTAAGTATTAATCTATATTTTTTTATAGGCATAGAATACCTACCTTCTAACTGAGAGGTTAATGTGCCGTTTGGGATGAGAGAATTAATAATTCTAAGTTGGCTTTTGAGTCTTACAAATCTTATACAATTTGTAACATTCATTTTGAAGATTGTGGCAGATTGAAGAAATCCCTCACTACATTTGCCTGGTAAGAACTTATCTCATCTATATGTGTACTGCACTGTTTGAAATAGTAGTTATTGGGACTACAATAGACAGTAGATTGTAACTATACAAATTATGATTAGTGATGTATAAATATATATATATATATATCGAATTAGGATAAATGTTTTTTAGGATACAAGAAAAGTGAAGGTAATAATTTGTGGGTACGCAGAGCAACAACAATCATTTTCAACTCTCGATAATCTAAAAGGTATCTATAAACATTTTGCAATATTTCTTTATATCCAGTATCAGATCATTTGCAACTGTATAATGCCTAGCCTTTCGAGAGCAAAAACTTATGTTTTATTGATATTAATTTAAAAATTTTAGAATCCACTTCTATTCTAAGTGCTTCCACTACAAAAAGTAGTAATAGTCCAGTAGGAAAAGTACAACGACCAGTCAAGATATATACAAGGAAGCGTTTACTACATGAGTTTGATGAATAGCCTGGTAGGTATTTTTAAAACACCTACAGGCAGTATAGCTTATGGTTACCTACTTGTGGTTATGTTGAAAACTCAATTGTAAAAAATTCTTATGTAATTTTCAGCTTGCAGTTCAAGTAAACTTGATGTGGATGGTTCACCCACATCAAGTTTTTCACAATTATCGTTCACATCATGTTTCATACAAGTACCATCCATTTCTTGGCATCTGGGCAGATATAAAGGAGTTTTAACTGCAACTGGTAAGATTGTTTAAGTCAAATAACTCATTATTGCATATACTAGTCATACTTTGAATTTTAATCATTGTAAGTACAAGTGATGTCAAAAACTATATTTTTGAAGAAAATCAACCACAAATTACAGAAAAATTGTTCACAGCAATATCTTGCTTTTGTGTATATGACTTATAAGTTTACTGCCTACAACTTGAATGAGGATGATAACAATAGTTAACTTTTTTTTAGCTGATCGACATAGGGGCAATAGAAAACATTTCGATTCTCCAGAAGTAAGAATTTTAAAAAGAAAAGTAAGCCAGTGGAAGGCAGCAGCCAAGAAATCCCAGAAATCGCGTCGTTTATTAAAAAGTTTATTAAAAAATAAAGTGTGAAGTAATTGTTTCCCATTTTTCATTTATTACATCAAGTGAAATTACCTGCTTTTTAAATTGCTTTTTTTAGATTTTTAAAAAGTTCATAATTGTATTTATGTAAACATTGAATGTCCTATACCTAGGTGGAAATATAAAAACTAGATTAATGCTCATTTCGCATTTTAATTTTTTTACCTACTTTTAACTAAATAAATTTAGGTGGGAAATTTAAATAGTTGTATTCGTAATAATTCTGTAGTAGAGAGGTAATCAGTTTGTAACTACAAGTTATATTAGTAGAGTTATTGTCTTTACATTACACTGGTTTTATTTTACTATAATAGCAAAATGAAGAGTGTAGTGTGAAGACAATAATACTACTAATATAACATGTGTTACAACTAATCACCTCTCTACTACAGAATTATTACGAATACAACTATTTAAATTTGCCACCTAAATTTATTTTTGAATTTCCCGCTTTTTTAAATTAGAGGGTTAGCCTGGATCTGAACCTTTAGAAATGTTGGTAGTTCCGCCTCCAAATTTAGATGTCACTAGTTTCGATGGCGTGGCCACTTTTTTATATACAGTGGCCGATCTATCGGTGTATATTATCTCTGATATTATCACTGCCTTCAGCACAGCAAAATCTTGTGCTTTGAATCCGGACCGGTACGCACGTGTTTCATTAGAACATCATAGCTTTCTTGTTTTTTTGAAAAATTACTGTTGCTCTGTTAATCAATAATTGGGAATAAAAAAATTTCAATCGTCATTTCTTTTTTTGCACTTGCGTCATTGTTTTTCTAGGGGTGCGATATGCAATGAAATATCTATTCATTTTCGGAATTAGTTGATTGCTGTTGATTAAATAATGGTATATAATATATAACTGTTGTGTTTGAATAAAGCAAATGATTTAAAGTTGAAGTAAAACGGCATTTAATATATATATTTAACAAACCACACAAAATTATTGCCATACATTCTTGTTTATAACAACAACTAAATATATAAGACCTAGCTAATTGGTGGTGGTGAAGTGTATATTCCAATATTAACACTGTTATGCACTTTAACTTTCGGCAGTTGTTGAACACTGGAAAAAATGACAATTCTAATTATACCAAATTGGTCACACTATTGATTTTAATTAACAAACGGTTGGATTCAACGGCTCTACTCCAAATGATCCTGATGTGTAGGAATGTAGGAATAGGCTATTCTACATACAACCAGTTCATATTTTGTTGCTTGACCGTGACGAACGACAGAGGTAGCTGGGAGTGACAGGAAAACAAGGAATATTGTGAAATTATTGATACTTAACTACTAAAAAAACAAACGTTTATTACAGTCTTCAGTTGTTAAAAACTGCGACATTTTCTCAATGCATTATATATAAACGCTTTTACAGTTTGTGGAGTTCTTTCTTTCAAAACATTATTATTCTGTTGAATAATTTGTTCACATTCTACAAGATTGGGTATTGTACCATTTAATGAGTGTTTCTCCATAGAATCATGTAATAACTCTTTTTCAGGAGTTGACCATCTTAACCTCTGAACTGAAATTAAAGATAGGAATTATTTTCAAATATACAAATTATGCAGAAATTACGATAGAGCAATAATTAATAAATAACCTGGATCTCTGTTATGTGCAGCCATCACTTTCTTTCTTTCACATTTAATCCACTGTTTTATCAAGTGCGGAGTTCGATATTTGTAAGTATGTTCGTTCATTTTAAAAAATAATTTTACTCGTTTACTAGAAACATTTGCTCCCTTATAAATTTCATCATCAAAATATGTTCTTGCCTTCTCTTTCTCATCAGTTGACCATTGTCGTCGTTTTTGCGTTTTGCCTAAAATAAAGGACCAATTAGCGTACAAACACATTTTTTTTTGTTCTGGGGGTGCAGGCCTATTCTCCATTAATTACTGTAGATATCAATAAACTTCAACTCAACAGCAGACTTTAGAGTCTTGTATTATATAAATAAAATTAATTTATAATTATTTGAAAACATTCTTAACCCGAATTCTAAATTTCAACACTAGTTCATTTTTACAAATTTTATGGTAGTCCACTGTGTGTCACTCGCAAAATTTAATAGAACTTACCCATAACATAACTTAGTTCTGCCTCTGAAATCTCTTCCTCATCAGAAACATAATCTGTGTCAGAACAACTATTAGTCTCTGTCATTTCTTCTTCATATAAAACATTATCTCGATCAGACATAACACTCCAACCTTCTGCAGTCTTTGATGGTCCTGGAACTGGAGTAATCCTCACTGACAAAGCTTTTGGTAATTGTGACTTTATTGGATTTTCTATTTGCTCTTTAAAACTTGAAAATTCTTCTAATAATGTTGAAACTTTTGTAATGTCATCTGTTTTTTGTGTCAAAACATAGTAATCTTCATGAATTTGTCTTTTATGAGACATAAAATCAGAGACCCTTCCTTCAAGACGGGGATCTACACGAGAGCGGGCAGTTTCTGTTGCAAGGTGTTGCCTCAATAACCTTGTCCTCAACAATTCCGGATTATCAATGCCAGATTCCAAAGAAAATTTTCGAATCAGAGTGCAAGCTTGGAAAGTTCTTTGTTTGTGGTATTGTGATGGTTCTCCAAAAACAAACCGATTTAGTGAATTTACTCCTGCCTGGAGTCTGTACTTTAATATTAGATTAATTGCTTTGAACCCCAATTCACGGTGAACAAGAAGGGCAGTATTTTTTCCTAATTTTCCTGTGAATCTTATTCTAGCCCATTTTTTTATTTGTTCCTTAGATAAATTGTCTAGGTCTTTTGAAAGATCTTCATTTTCAACCACCTCATAATGTTCAAAATCTTCTATTAGAAGGCGTTGTGTTTCTCCAGGTCTCTTTCTATTAAAAATAGCTAAGTGTGTTAAAGTATACTCTGCTAAGTGAGTCCAATTTTCTAAAGAATACTTTTTTTCCAACATATTTGTATACTGTACAATTTTAGTCTCTAAATATATTCTAAACCTTGCAATCTGATCTGTCTTAGGCAAATTAGTATTTCTTCGTCTGTGATTGATCTTCTGTGTTTCAACACCTTTTTTGTTAACAGTAACTTGAAATTCCAGATTAAAAAGTAAATATAAATCTTCCATTTTTTGTTTGCCCTGCTTATCTCCATTCTTTATACATTCCATTTCCATTAACTTGCATAATTTCTTCAACTCAGTTGCAAGCAGCATTGCAGTAGCAGGTGATTTATACAAGTTTGTATTTTCGTCTAATATAGCAACTTTATCAATACCCTGAATTATCAAATCAACTGAAGAAGGTTCAAAAACATCAGCAAGATTTTTTATTTCAGGATTAATTTCTTTAATTGCTAAAATTAATCTTCCCATTGATCTCATATTTGACCTAATTTGTTGAGCGTGATGTGGTGCAGTGTATTTTCGACATAAATAATTTGCATATGTAATCACTAACTCGTCATATCTAATGGTGTTGGTAACATCATCTTCATTTAAGACAGGAAATATGTCCTCTCTTAAAACCTTACAAGCTTTATTATGTATGTTATTCTCAAATCTCCTGCATTGGGCTTGAATATTATTTCTTTTTATTTTCTTGTTTTTGAAGGGCATACATTTTTCTATATGATGTCTCACACTTAATTTGCTGTAGTAACCTAGACAATTAGGACATGGTACATTTCTTTCTCTTTTAGTTTTTTTTGTCTCAGTCTCAATAGTTTCTCTGCAAACAATTAAATCTTGACTTTCATTCCTAACTCTGGTATTGAATAAATGATCTCCCTTTTTTCTAAGCTTATCTAATAACATTCGTCTGTGGCTGGATTTTTTCGGAAGGCTAGTTATGTCCTTGACATCCTTTTCCGTCTTGTGTACTTCTGTATAGTGTCTATATATCTTAAATAAATGTTTTTGGCAATAAAAGCAGCAATGTTTTTTTTGGGCAGCTTTACGTTTTATTTTTTCTAGAATATAATTAATAAAAATTATTATTATCCTTACAGTACATTTTACTGAAATTATTAAATTAGTAAATTACCTCCATTGAGAACATCTAGTGCTTTCTGAATTTCCTCATCTAGGTCTAAACTGCTTGATACTGGAGAGTAGCAATCTAAGCTACTAGCAGCATTATTAAGAGCTACAACAAATATTCATTAAAATTATATTTTCACGTTATCTTGATAGAATTTTGGTAATTACTTGTAAAGGGTGAACTTGACTGATCATTGAACATGTCAAATGATTTCTGTATTTTGCCGCCATCATTTCCCAAATATCTGGGAGGAAATGAAAATAATTGATCTTCACTGAAAGCATTTAAAGATGTCTGGTTTAAATTACTTATATCAGGTAAGTCGTAAATCAAGATGTTCTCTTCATTATTAGGACCTACAAAATAATATTTTCACAATATCCATATCAAAGAATTTTATAAATTACTTGTTGATGAAATTAGCTGACCCTCATTCTGTTCCACATTTGTCAATACAGGAACATTAATAATTAAATTGTTATCACAATTTTCAAAATTGATTGTAGAAAATGAAACGGACTGATGATCCTTCCTAGAAGTATTTAATAATTTAATTTCAGGGGAAATGTGTGAACTGCTACAAGCATTGCGAGGACCTACAAATAAATTACGATAAAATTTCAAGTTACAAGTAAAATGTACCTACTAAAAATTTAATGTAATGTCACAATGTGTTACTATTACCTACTTGTGTTTTTCACAACCAATATGTATTAACACTTTTTCATCATTAAAACAAGAGAAAAACTTTTAATGTATTCAAAAAACTTGAGAAGTAACAAATTACCTGAATTTATAACTATGTCTTGAATAACTCTGATTTTTTTATTATATTTCTTAGGCTCTTTCCCACCTTTACTTTTATCTTCAACTTTTTCCTCTTTGTTCTTATGTACCTCCTCTTGCTGCTCCTGTCCTTTACCTGAAATATATATAAATTACTCCTAGCTCCCCCTTCAATTTTAAAACTGAACATTTTTTAAATATTATTTTGATATGTCCAACCTTACTAATACTTCCTTTATTATGTTTTATTAAATGCCATATAGGTATAATACTTCAATTATGTTAAAACCTGGTAAATGGAAAATATTATGTGAATAAAAAAATAACATTGAAATCAACATGCTAAAGTTGTGTTGAGATATTTGAAAATATTTTGTTAAACCTATATAATATATACTTCTTGCATTTGGCATTTTGCAGCTACCTGAATGTCATGTTTGTTGAAATTTAGTTTTTATTTATACAGAAGCATTAAAAACATTTAATAGAGGGTTTTCAAAATTCTGAGAGCATTTTCACTTTTTCATCACACTGTATGAAATAGTTTTTCAAGTCCCTGCAGATATTTAACTTGTGTTTGGAAGAAACTGTTGATTGGAAGCTAATTTAAAAATATATATGTATGTTTTGAGTTATAGAGTTACATATATAGTGGAACGTGGAACACCTTGTAGATATGAGATATTGACTTAGAAGTACTAATTTTGTAAAATTTTTCTTAGACCTGTATATCACCTTTGTTTGCTGTACCAATAAGTTGAATTGGAAAAGTAAAATTTAAACATCAAATATCTCAGTTATGATTATTATATATTTTTTTATTATTTATTCCAAATTTTTTTAAAGAACAATATTCAAGTGGCCTGAAAACTTCAATTAACATGAAATAACAAAAGAATATCAGTTTACCAGTATTGTGCTGAGATGTTATTAGTTAAAATACTTTGGTAGAAATGGAAGTGCTTATAATAAGTTTGCTTAAACTACCAACAAAAAATATTTTAGTAAAGTAATATTAAAATAAGTTTCTAACTAGATTATAGAATTACTCACCTCTAATTGATGTATTCTGCTCTCTTTTTAAAAACGACTTACAAACAGATTCAGCTTCTGGAAAAAAATAATTTGTTGGATGAGACTTATAGCTCTACACTAATTAAATACAAACCATTTTCATACAAAACTTTTACTTGACAATTTTTGGCCACAGCATAGCCTATTCGTTTTTTAACTCGTTTTGATGGAAGAATCTCAGTAAATCCATTATCATACTGAACTACACTGTACATGGTACATAGGCAAAGCAAAATATGTGTTATTTTGTATAATAACATGGAGAAAATATAGTTCTAAAAGTAAAAAAAGAATGTAACATTAGAATACTTTTTAAATAAGAATAGTAATTATAGATAGACAAGGACAATTTGTTGATTTTAAATTTCAAACATTCAGAAATGGAGTCTCAAAAATTCCAATATTTGATAGTAATTTATACTGTTGTGTCTCCATTTCTGTTAGATATTGTCGGATATTTGAAGCATCTTGTAAAAACTAGAAATATATATTGCACTTTTCCATAACCTTGCATTTACAATAGTTTGGCAAATAGGATATAGAAAAAAATGTTACAAAATTGGGAAAGAGAGGAATTTACAACTGGATCCTCGACAAGGAAGAAATGTTGTCAATCTAAGTCAATGGATAAGAAGTTATTGTTAAATTATTTATAACACAAGAATTTTGAATAATCTATGATGTAGACGAACAATATAGGTATACAACATAGATAAATACTTGTATACAATGATAATACTTACCAATTACACTCCACAAACTGAAACTTAAATTAAACCAGGCCGCCCTCCGTAACATCCAAATCCTAAAATGGGAGCAGTGAAGGCACAGAGTACATTTATATACTCTGTGGTGAAGGTATACCTAAATCGGCGCGTTTAAATATATCGATCAATTCATTCTGGAATAAAGAAACCAGCAAATAATCAGAACGAGAGAAACATTACTCTAGAAAAGTCTGAGAAAGACGAAGATAAGCTATAAAGAGAAACAATAATCAGAAAAACAATCGATTGTTTCACGACCTAATCAGAAAAATAATCAATTGTTTCACGACCTCGCCCTCGCCTTAAGGTTCGGTCCATCTACTTCGTTTAAACGAAGCGTGTAAACGTTTCATCCAATAGCGACACATTTTTGAATATATTTTACGTATTATTGGTCCATTTATATCGATAAGTCGTTGCAAGTTGCGACAAGTCGAAGCAAGCGTCTTAATATCGACTTGCTTCCGAGGCAAATTAATCGTGTGCGTTTGGGGAGAAATCGACAAAAAAAATGTCAAAAAAAGGGAACCCGTTTACGATTTTCGTTAGAAAAAGACCAAATGTTGATGAACGAAATGGCACCACATCCCTGCTTGTTTGATGCCAAAAACAAAGATTATAAAAATCAATTAGTGAGGGACAACACATAGAGATTAATTGCAGAAATTGTGGGCAAAAGTGGCTTATAACTTAAAAATTTTATCAGGAAACTAAGTGAATGGTTAAAAAAAATAATTATTTTTTTTGAAAAGATTTGACGTTGAATAAGAGACTAACTAAAAATTAAATGAGTAATGTAAGTATTCTGAAAACAGAACGTAATAAATTGCTTATGCATATTCTTATGTAGTTATATATTCTATGTACGGCCAGTATCCTGAAATTTTTTCGAACACTAGAAACGGCCTCCTAAATTCGAAGACGGTGTCCGTTTTGGCCGGTAGAAGATGGTTTTTAGAAAGAAAAAAAATGTCTATAGTGTGCCTGAATCAACGGTCGATTCGATTTTTTTCTAATCTCTCAGATACAATAGAAGGTATATTATACTCCATCGTATTCGTCTTTCGTTAATCGGAAATATTCTCAGAATTTGGTTTCGTCATCTATTAAATGACGCGTTATCAATAGTTGAAAATAGCCTTCAGCTTTTCGTCTCAAGAACATGTTGTTTGTTTTCTGTGGTTCCTCAGAAACAGACAGTAAAATCATATCTTATTCTTCTTCTTCTTCCAGCAACGAATTAACAAAATGCAACATTTCCATTTTGAAAGAAATGCAATACTGACATTCCAAAACGAAGTGGTTGGACCCATAGAGAAATAAAAAATTTATTTCTCTATGGATTAGGTACTGTTCAAGCGCTGTCTCTGGAGGTAGGTGATCTGTGGTCACTGGCGCTGTGTCACACTCTTATTTATGTTACCTATGTGTCACACGGTCAAATTAGCAGCACGCGTAAAAATCTGTAACTAGATAGAAATAGCAAAGAATAGTATATTCTTCAACGAGTGTAGAATGATGGCTATTATTCTCGCGGATGAAGTTTCCAAAACGAGCGAGTGAGTTTTGGAATCATCCAAGTGAATAATAGCCATTCTACACAAGTAAAAGACTATATTTTGTCCACGACTATACATTAAAAAAAAATTCCACCGGGTATCGAACCCTGATCGCCCGCGTGAGAGTCAAGCATCTCTACCACTGAGCTATCGACCACATTAAATTGTTGAAATGTAAAGAACATGAATATAGGTAACTAATATTTTTATGAAACCTTTACGTTCTTAAATGAAATTATAACATTATTAGGAAGATATTAGACAATATTAGAGGTAACATAAATATAGGTACCTAATTTAGATTCATTCTTTTGCAAAATTCATGGTAAAGTTATTACAATTGCTTATTTTGCGTAGTAAGGTACTTACCTATTTGACGTTTAGACTATATAATAATGCACACATTTTTTTACATATTCAGCTGAATAATGATGTAAATTCTTCACACCAGTGAAAAATGAAAAAGAATTCACTCTTGTTAGCCAATCACATTCTATGATTATCAGAAATCACGCTAAAATTAACAAATCAAATCGTCTTTTTCAAAACGTCAAAAACCTAGGTAACTACTCAAAATAAGCAATTGTAATAACTTTACCATAAATTTTGCAAAATAATGAATCTAAATTAAGTACCTACATGTATTTTATCTCTATTATTATTCCTAATAATTGTTATAATTTCATTTGAAAACGTAAATATTATAAATATATTACCTATATCAGAGACGCCCTGAGACGCCCAAGTGCATGCAAAATTTTAGTTTGTTTGAAAAATAATAAGACAAATCAACACAAAGAATTCTTTATTGATAAATATAGCGAAAAATATGAAAATGCGTAAACATAATACAGTTATATTATTATAATTGAATTACAGTATTTTAAAAAAATTGCAATCCATGTTGAGCTATTGAGATTTTGTCAGAATGAAGTTTTGCTAGTTAAGGGTATAACAAACATGTTCATTTTGAAAGTGGAGATAGAATTAATGTTCTCCAATTGTAATACAAGAGAGTGTGTGAATTATTATTTTGAATTATTTACAGTAATGTTTTAAAAACTGTGGTGATCAGTTGATATATTTTTATGTGGGAAAGAATAGTGCAGATTGATATCTAATCTAGTACACATAATTTTCTTAAAAAAACCTGTATATGGAATACAAGATATTGAATAATTTTTTTAAATCACTGTCCTTTCAAAACATTATCAGTAAAATACATTGGATAAAATTTATTTAAGTCAGTAGTTTCTACAAACTACTTATTATATATATTAAGAAATGTAGTTTATTTACAATATATTACACATAAAATTAAATTATTTACAACTTGTTCAGCAGTGGCTAAGGGTCTTTATCTTTCTCTTGGATGCACGTGCTCCTTTGCGAGCCTGTACGACTTTTCGGTTTTTACTCTTACACACCAAGGAATTCCTATTCGACACACAGCCAAAATTATTTCCCTGGTGACAGCATCTTCATGGTTGGAGCATGTCAGCCAAGAAAAAGATACATTTTCACGAATATATTGCGAGACTATATTTGTTAGATGGTTTTCATTACAAAGCTGGTCTAGTATTCTTTCCAACATTGTAACAGAATAGCCAACTGCTACAACAAGTGGTTCAGACAGGTAGTTTAGATGTTCTGAACTTTGTGACCATTCCTTACTTTCCATAAACCATATTAGGTGCTTCTTCCTGTGTGATGCCCCCACTTTAGAAAGGTCTTTGATGTTGTGAAAAACAGTGCGCTTAATTGGATCAGGGGTACATTGGCTCCTTTGCAACCCTGAACAACTTGCAACTGTTTCTGTAACAGGCATTACTGCTTCCCCTGCAATGCTAAGCACAAAAAATTATTACACTGCAAAAATAAGTACAAGTTATGGTTTCAAAGAAGAAAACTGCAAGTCAATACTACATGAATGTATTGTTAAATTATTAGGGCAACTAATTTCGGTCAACTTAACTATCATCAGACCTGTAAGGGTGCTAATATAATAGAATTTAAAAAATATACTTACAAATTATGGTGCCAATTAATGACATTTGGAAACCGAAGGTTCATTGGCGATAAAACCAAATACAGAAAACTTAAATTAGTTTTGTTGAAATTGGAATAAAAGCAGAAAGAATAAAGATTAGGAGAGGAATCAGTTTCATTATTGACTTAGTTTTTCTTTTTTGAAATAATTTCTACCACATTTGAGAAATTGACAACCTTCTACTTACAAATTATGTTGGTAATATTAGTTTGAATGCAAGTAATGGTTATTGACAATACAAATACACAAGTTTTCTTTCATGATTTTTTATTGGTAGGTTATCAGAAATAAAATTATTCTGTTAACATACCTTCAATGCAAGATGCTAAGAGATGCTCTTCATTTTTACTGTTCTCCAAAGTTTCATTTACCAGCACTTGTGGATGATTGTTTCCAAGTGTATTGCTAGGTGTACTCAAATTCAGGTAACTATCTTGTACTTCATTCCCACCGCTTCTTGTCACAATTTTGACCTATAAATGCATTAGAACTATTATTTTTTACTTTAAAAAGACCAAAAATATTCTTACTTTTTATCATTGGATGGATGGAAAATAATGCATTTTCTCAACCTCTTCTTCACTATTTCCACACAGCAAACATAGTTTTCGTGACATCTTAACTTCTAAGCACTTCAAACTGGTCGGAATTCCAATAAAATCAAATAACTCTAGCAAAACAATAAGTAACAAATAACGAGAAAAATAAAACTCAGATACAGAGCAACACAAACATAAACCAAATATTGCGACAGGTGACAGGTGACACAGCAAATGTCAGATGGAATTGGAGCACTGCTACCGCCACCTGCCTTCACCTTGCGAGCTTTTAAACAAAGACATATTTATGCAGTTACAATGTATCAGACAAAGCAGTCTTCTCATGTTCTCACCGAACTAATTTTCCTATGCACTTGTGCGTCTCAGGGTTGTCTCTGCCTATATTAAAAATATGAGTTACCTATATTCATGTTCTTTACATAATCATAAATAAATGTGGTCGATAGCTCAGTGGTATAAATACTTGACTCTTAGGCTACATTCGTAATCAATTCGCTGGCAAAGTGGCACTTTGGCACACAAGCTAAGCAAATCTATTTCAGTGTGATCGTTCACAACGCAATTTGGCGTCAGAGTTGAAGTCGTCGAAATTTCTTGCAAGCTGCAAACTTTCACTTCGTGCCGGCTATGGGACATGCGCATTAAGTTTTGTTATTTGTTTTTTGATATATCTGACATCTGATAGTTCGACATTTTCATCGAATTGTGTGTTTTTGGTTTGTTTTTCTTGATTTTTCCGTACGACTGATTAAAAAAATAAAATGGAGGAGGAGGACATTACTTCTACTTTACTTGCACTACTAAACTCCAGTATATACTGCTATAAAAAATAAATCCAAATTATATATTATAACCTCAGACAGACTGAACTAAATACAGACAGAATCATGCTTCGACCATATGATGAAGGAATCCTGACAATTATTCAGGACTTTGAAGTTATTGTGAATGGCAAATTTCGTGCCGACTTGCGTGCCAAAGTGCCACTTGGCCAGCGAATTGATTACGAATGTAGCCTTACGCGGGCGACCAGGGTTCGATTCCCAATGGAATTTTTTTATTTTTTTTAATGCACAGTCTTGGAGAAAGTATAGTCTTTTACTTGTGTAGAATGGCTATTATTCACTTGGATGATTCCAAAACTTCATCCGCGTGAATAATAGCCATCATTCTAGATTCGTTGAAGAATATACTATTCTTTCTATAGACAAATGAATTTTTCCTGGAAACTTCGGGCGAGCTCAGGTAGAAAGAAGCGAATACTACCTAACTTGAAAACATTTTCAGAATTTTTATATCTTGTGATGTTTTTGACATTTTGTTGTCAGTAATATAAATTATTTCCATTTCTGAGTTTTGATTGGATGTCTTTTTAACAGGCCTTAAAAGCAAGTGGCTTATCACTGTTAGTATATCCCACCACTCTAAGTACGTTCCTTGGTTGAGCGGGTAAAGGCGCGGGTATTCGTGACGTCAACTTCACCAGTCGTGGGATCTAATCCCGTCTATGGCTAAAATAGTAATTATGCGCCAAGGTAGAAAAGTGAGGTATTATTGTCGAGGTCTTTAATGGATCCGAGACATCAATACACTTTTCTACCGTGGCTCATATAGCATTTTTTTCACTACTTCACTACTGGCATTTTATTTTTTTAAATATTAGTTTGTCGACTCCCGTTTCACATGACATGACAGCTGTGCACAAGTTAACCTCACATTCTCTTAAATGGATTGAGATTTAG
Source organism: Lochmaea crataegi (assembly GCA_947563755.1). Classification (NCBI taxonomy): domain Eukaryota; kingdom Metazoa; phylum Arthropoda; class Insecta; order Coleoptera; family Chrysomelidae; genus Lochmaea; species Lochmaea crataegi. The sequence continues at coordinate 50,566,540 of OX387428.1, forward strand.
TTATAACAAAGAATACAAGTGGTGTATTCTTTGGTTATAATCAAGTAGGCTCTGTATTTTTCTACCTTGGTTAATAATGAACAACTTTACTACCTCAACAAAAGTAAATAAAGATAGGTTTAGAGGCTAGTAGTGAAAAAAATATTTTTCCGCCTACCTCTATCCAAAGTATACATTTCCTAGCCTCATTGTAGGGAGCAAAGTCGTACTTTCCCTCCCTAGGGAGGAAAAGTAAAAGTAGGGTTATGACGACCTAAACTATATTCTATTATATAAGTATACATTTTACCGTTTAATTAAAGAACACCCTGTATTTTGCAAAATGGTAGAAATTAGTAAATTGTTATTTTAATTTAACGATTTTTACATTATTAATTTCACAATTTGACACATTATGTTCATGATTCCGCAAAATTTTCCTACAAGTCTCGGTAGCCCAACGCGTTAGAGCACAGCTCACTGTTCGTGATAGGCCTGTAGGAGTTGGATCGAATCCCGGCGAGGACGATTTTTTTTAAAGTCTTTCATAAATAAATTATTTAAAAATGTCTTGTTATTTGAGGGAGGCGGAAAAATCATATGTATAACATATGTATAATTTAACGATTTGTACATTATTAATTTCACAATTTGACACATTATGTTCACGATTCCGGAAAACTTTCCTACGAGTCTCGGTAGCACAACGCGGGGATAGGTCTCTAGGTGTTGGGTCGAATTCCGGCGAGGACAATTTTTTTTGAATTATTTCATCCCTTGAATGATTACTTCATCCTCGGGAGGAAAAATAGCACTTTCCTACCTTGTTATACAAATAGCTATTTTTACAATCTTTAAGTATAAGGTTTACTCGTATGTATGTTTGTTTGTTTGTAACGCAACCTTTAAACTCGATTTTTACCCACTTTAAACGCTCAGATTAATACGAAATTGTGCACACTTGTCAAGGACAGATGACAACACAATGTAGGTACCTAGTTAAATATAGAATGTTCCATTGAAAAAAAACATAACTTTGATCTGGCATCGAGTTTGAAAAAAACTTAAAAACAAAAAATACACCTTATGGTAAATGGAACTAAAAAGTAAAAAATAAATCATAGTTTAAAAAAAATAAAAAACACGCTTTATAGGGACGTAGGTAATCGAACTAAAAAGTAGAAAATAATTGTTAATTTAAAAATTAAATGAAACGAGAAAATTGATGTCATTGTGGTAATAGCGTGGGGTGCTCGATATCAACTGTTATAATATCTTACTAGGTCTACCTTAGTTCTATTCCGAAATGCAGAGTTAGTGTATAAAATCAAAGATTACAAAAAAAATCTTTGATAAAATGTAGTAGGTACAAAGTACCCCACGCTATTGTTGAAAATAATCAATAATCAAGTGCCTTAGGTTAGGCAACACAACCAACACATTGTATTCCCTTTCGTGTAACCATTGGCAGAGATAAGTAATTTTTTGCTAATTATAGAAAAAAATACAGAGTATATTTGCTTCTATAATAATTTCATTAATGTTCTCGTCAGTATTATGACCAAATCGTGACATTTTGAAATAATAAAAATATTTGAAACGTCAAAATCGAAATAAATCAAAATGTATTCATGGCAACGTAGGTAGGTAATAGAGTGAAAACAGCCCATGGTCTGTTTTCAGTATAATGTTGTTCTGATTGGTTGTGTTCAATCAAACTGATTTCATTGGATATCTAGTAGGGCAAAAAATTTTCAGTGGTAGAGTACTTTACTCTTACGCGGGCGACCAGGGTTCGATTCTCAATGGAAGAGTTTTTTTTATGCATAGTCGTGGAGAAAGTATAGTCTTTTACTTGTGTTGAATGGCTATAATTCACTTAGATGATTCCAAAACTCACTCGCTGCGCTCGCTCGTTTTGGAAACTTCATCCGCGTGAATAATAGCCATCATTCTACACTACTCGTTGGAGAGTATTCCCAGTATACCTACCTATTATTCTAGAGACAAATGACTTTTTCCTGAAAACTTCGGGCGAGCTCGGGTAGAAAGAAACGAATGCTACATAACTTGAAAATATTTTCAGAATTTTTATATCTTGTGATGTTTTTGACATTTTGTTGCCAGTAATATCAATTATTTCTATTTTGTTTGAATGTCTTTTTAACACGCCTTAAAAGCAAGTGGTTTATCACTGTTAGTTCATTGGTCGAGCGAGCTGAGACGCGGGTCTTCGCTAACGTCAACTTCTCCGTTCGTGGCTAAACAATTTTTTTACACTTTATTTTTTTTAACACTCTTTATATAAGGTTCACTATATGTTTCATTGAAAAAAACATAATTTTGATATGGCATCCAGTTTGAGAAAAAACTTAAAAACAAAAAATACACCTTATTAAAACAAACTAAAAAGTAAAAAATAATTGTTTATTTAAAAATGAAATGAATAACGAGAAAATAAATGTCATTGTGGTAATAGCGTGGGGTGCTCGATATCAATTGTTATAATTTCTTACTACTTAGTTCTATTCCGAAATGCAGAGTTATTGTATAAATGTAGTACAAAGCACCCCACGCTATCACCAAAATTACATTAATTTTTCGTTAATGATTTCATTTTTAAATTAACAATTATTTTTCACTTTTTAGTCCGATTACCAATAAAGCGTGTTTTTTAGTTTTTTTTTAACTATAATTTATTATTCTACCATTCCAAACAGGATGTTTGATTTTTTATCAGTTCTTAAAAACCGAGAGGATTCATTTGTTTCATACCTAAGTATTATTGACACAAATCTGTTGGGTTTATGGGTGGGACATGTAAGCGCTTGGCTTCCATAGTGAGGGTCGTAGGTTCAAGACATACCCATATCATTTTATTTTTTTATTTTTTTTCATGTTTTAACTCTAACTAGTAATCATAGTTTTGCAAAATAATATAGGTAATAAAAGCGTTATGTAATTCAAGCCAGAAAGTAGTCACTAATTAAAGATTTTGTGTATTTTCGTAGGTATAGCTCAAAAATGCGAAGTAGACGAAAAAATCCATTAGGTACCCAAGATTATTTAATTAGATACCAGCCATTTATCTTGATAGTTAAATAAAATGAAAAAAAACCTATTCATTTTTAAATAAAAATAAACAATATTCAGAACCTAATCGTACTCAATAGTCAACATAAACAATGGTAAAACGGGATAAGTATGTATCAGAGATAATATACACAAAGAAACAGATAGCAGCCGTTTCGATTTCTATCTGCCGAATATTCATATGGAACTACTCAAAAGTCTCCGAATAGACATACGGAGTAACCTTACAAGAAATTTCCTAACATAGAAAGAAATTTCCTCTCTATTCCCTTACAGAGTTCACGTGCTGTATTCCATTCACGTGAGAACAGGTGGAATAAGCCGAAGCTCAGTCGAGCATATGGCATGATCGTAGAAAAAATAGTTTTACTATTCTACATATCAATAATGATATATTTAGATATCTACTCAAAATACTATTGAATGTTATACATGTATTGATTATAAAAAGAAAATTTCATTTATATTATAGGACAATTTTTTTCTTATTGTTCTATATAAGTCTGTGAGTCCAACATCGAGAACTATTTAACAAACAAATATTTTTGACGAATCAGAAACTATCGCCTACTATTATATTGTACTATTAAATAGGTACAAAAACATTTATTTGTAGAATTAAAGTTCATTTATGTAGGTCATTCTTTGAAATATGTAATTATGAAAGTGCGGCAACGCTGCAGATATTGACTTCATAGTCCAGCTTATAAAAATCCTGAAAAACACGTCCAGCTATCAAAATATCCTGAAATTCTTTGTCCAGTTTGTTCCGCATAGATGAAAAGTGGTTAGCTGGACGTCCAGCTTGAATACAAAATGTCCAGGTAAGGGCCTAACCTACCAAATTTAGTCCAGCTAGTTCCGTCTGGACTATATATATATATATATATATATATATATATACATATATATATATATGTCAAACTTTTATTGTGGGGGATGCGGCAATGTGAAAAAGTGAATTCTTTTTAGTTTGTTCTAAGCTTTCGGTAATTTATTAAAACCATTGTCAAAGAACTACAAAAGATAGGTACATTTATAGATATTTTAAAATAAAAATAAATTAGTTTAAAAGTAAAAAACATCAATTACTTACAACTAAGTGAGGTTATTCACAATATCTATAAATCTGTATAAAATGGAGAAAAAACATGTTATATAATTTCCTTTTTCAAAGAAATTAAATAAAAAATAAAACTTTCAAAATTGACATTATGACATCGATGTTAATTTTTAGTAGTCATAGAAATGTCTTTAAGTATGTTTAGTATATTAGCAAGTGAAATAATAGTTGGTAAGTTAATTAAAAGTAACAGAATTCTTATTTTCAATATTTGAATTTTTTGTTTGTTTGTCAAAAAATAATAAATAGCTATAAATTGCACTAAGTTTTTGAATATCTGTTCTTTTATTTCAGCAATTATCTTCTTGAGATATGAATGCCATTTCCAGGAAAATTCTTTTAGAGTAGTTGTTTTCTTTATGTAATTTCAAAGTTTTTATAATCTATTGTATGATTTGTAGAGAAAACATGTTCAGATAATGCTGATCTTTCTGGATATAATCTTGCATCACTCTTATGTAGAGCTATACGTTTAGTTATTTTTTGTGATGTTTCACCTACATATACATATTTACATGTAGAGCAAGTTAATCTATATATTACATTAGAAAGATCAGTAAGAGGATCAATTTCTTTCAACTTACTATAAACACAATTAAGTGAGAGAACATTTTTATTCGCAAGTTTTATATTAGTTACTTCTTTTAATATTTTGGAAATTTTAGGTGTAAGCTCTCTAAAGTAAGGTAAATATGCAAAAAAGATGTTAGTTGTAGTTGTGTTCGTTACATTTTCTACGTTAGCAATAACTAAATTTGGTTCAATTGCAGTCTGTATGGGATGAGGGGTGTTAAACAGAATTTTTCTTACTAATGTTTTAGGATAACCATTATTAATAAATAGGTTAGATAGTATATGTAAGTTTTTATCATGCATCGTACTAGAGATGTTGATTTTCGTTACTTTTGAGTAATCGATACGAATCGTTACTTTGGTATAAAGTAATCATTTGAAATATTCGTTACTTTGATTACTTTGATTACTCTGATTATTGCTATTGAAAAGTATACGAAATACGTACGAGTAATGCTACTATATTATATACGCTTAATTTATTATGAGATAAGGGCCTGCTTGAGGTATTGGGCAAAGCACTTAGGGCAGGATTAAGAACAATATTGATTATTACAAAATATTTTCATTATCAACAACACGGCAATATAATTATATATTACATTATTTACATTTGCTAAACGATTGAACCCAACAATAATATATAATCATAAAACTAATGAATGGAATATAAGGGATTATAGTCTATTCCAAAATAACTATTGTAACTAATATCGAAATCGTGCATTCAATGCATTAAATTGTGGCATTGGAATCCTATGACTATCCTTATATTTGCGTTAGAGCATCGCGCTGCGCAGCAACACAGCACACACCGATGCGAGATATGAAATAAATACTAAATACCTTCGCAAAGCTTTCAACCGTTGCATCGTCATCGTACGAATTGTACGCGATGCTGAAAAACCCGAAGTAATCGAAGTAATCAAAGTAATCACTAAGCTGTTGGGTGAGTATTCGTTACTTCGGGTATCACCAAGTAACGAGTACTCGAGTATCGTATCGTTACTTTTTCAACACCTCTACATCGTACAATCTGAGATAATTAGTACTCTATTTTTCATTTGTTTTATCAAATTTATTTTTGTTGAAAATTTATATATATATATATATACATCCCGCTATCTATTGTGCGTCCGTACAAGGAAATGTATTTGTGCGTCTACAAGAAAGACTAAATTTTTGAATATTTTGGTTGCGTATATTTACTCTTTTGTGCATCTAGTATACCACTGTCAGTTTAAATTACTTTATATATACAAAAAAAAATTGCATTTTTGACATTTCAAAGTACTTCTAGCTCCTCCCAGCCGTAAGTATTTGAACTTCCAACATATACGTTTTTGTCTGATTTGCATTCAATCATACGTCCATGCAAGGTTGCCAAGTTTTCACATACCTATACACCAATTATTTCAGTGATACACTATTCTGCGTCCGTTCAAAGCATAACATAATTTGAAAAATTGTAGATTATGTCCATACAGGATAAATCGCGTGTAAAAGTATGTAGTGGTCCAACTGAGAATGTTTTAAAATTTAATGTAGTTAATTAATGAGTATAAATTAAGAAATTATTGGTTGAATTTTTTTCAAGCATTCTCATAAATAAAAACACGATATTATTATTGTGACGCATGTAGAAAAAATTTCTAGAGAATCTTTTTACAATTTTTTATTTATTTTTGTTGTTCATATTTACTCTTACTGCACTACACTGACTAGCCAGTATAAATAAAATGATTCTTTAAGTTAAATGTTGAACTATGTAATATTAGCACTGATTTTTGCTGAAATATTTATTTCGAAAAAAATGTATACAGTGATAAGATTAAATCTTATCGTCGACTTTCGAATTTCTTTAAATATCCGTCACTATAAGTTTCGATATTTTGTTGAACCCCTTTCAGGTAATATTCATCCCTTCAATGTTTTTAAATAGCAAAAGGGGTCAAGTAAGTAACACTTCATTTGGAAGGGTACAAATAGAAGATTTAAAAATTAACACATAGGGTATATTTATAGTCAATAATTTACGATCTTTAGACAGTCTATATTCGTATGTTTTGAACTTCAAGTAACAGCTGAAGCTAAACTGTTCAAAGTTTATTAAAATGGCTTATATTGAGCTATCTTAATTTTTCAAGCACTACCTAATGCTACAAGAAAAACCATAATACAAAGTGGTCAAAAACTCTAAACTTTTGATTACCTTGTATTATGTTTCATATTATATCATTATATAGTGCTTAAAATTTAGGACAGGACCATGAATGCATTTTTGATAAAACCGTTCAGCTTCAACTGTCACGAATTTCAATCATTTAATTATTGATTTAAGACCATGTTAATCGGCTTTGTTAAGAAGTTTAATTTGTTTGGCAAAATTTGAATGAGACGTTATTCTGCATATTTTAGAGCAAATGTAAAATGTTTTTGTCGTCAGCGTTTTGCGTACGGCTGCCATCTTGAATTTTTTTAAATAGCAACCTAGGTGGAGTGACATATCACAAAGAAGCTTATTTTTTTATTTCCAGAAATAGGAGCAATGTATCGCTTTAATACAAAATATCTTATAGAATATCAGTTTTATTTTTCTAAATTGAATTGTACTGTACTAATGATATGACTTTGTAGGTTTTTAAAATTAAACAAAAAACAATAGTAGTCATTAAAAACTTGAACCATATTTATGTACAAATTGTGAAAACTGATACCAATTTCAAATTAGCATAAAGTTTAAATGTAAATTAAGAATAACGGCACATTTATCGGAAAAACAACGAATCGAAATCTTAATGTTAGTTCCCATACCCTCATATAAGTGGATCTACAGTGACAAGGTTGATAAAAAATAAGCATTTGCGCATTAACTTTTCGGAAAGCCTGCCTTATTCTATATTTCCTATCGTCTGGTGTACTTTGTACCCCTGATGTTTAGCATATCCTCTAAAGAACAAATCACTTTATTCAATTCTGGTGATCTTGGTGCCCAGAAAACTGGTCCTTATCGTCCAATCCAACTTTCAGGAAACATCATTCAATTGACTAAATGAGTGCATTATGATGAGTAGGAGCTTCGTCATGTAGATACCCCATTTGTTAACAAACGAATTAGGTAAATGTAAATGTTTGTTGATATTTCGGAACCTACCTAATTACTAAGTGCGACAATTATAGTGTGGATATAATTTTACTATTTGGAAGAACTACATCAAGAAATCTTCCCCTTATATGGCACTGTTATCTATGTTTTAAAAAAATTTTCTAAAATCCTAACTCGTTATTTGTTCTGAATGAATTTTATATAGCTGTTTTTCATTGATTTTTTGTTGGAAATAAAATTTTTGATCATAAAATTGAAATATCACAGAAACCATTCGTTTGGGTATAGGGAATACTTATCAAATTTGAAGAATAGTAAAGTAACTTTTATTTACGGATATGAATTACAAGATGATCCGTATAAAAAAATTGTGAAGCCGATGTATTCCAATTTGAACTCGCCCTGTATACGGATATCTATATATATTGAAGCAGGTCTATACTCTGTCCATCCAAGCAACGGAGTGTTCCAAAACAGTATCATGCATAGTGCACGTGATCTCTCCAACTCTGTATGGACAATGAATTCCGCCGGCCGATTGCAGTTAAATCCGATTGGCCAGCGCATGGAGGCATATTTATTTTAGCCAATAGATGCAAAGGCGCATGGTGATCACGCATCTATCGTTGTTTGGGTCGCTCTGTTTGTTCGATGGATAAAGTATAGTGAATTATGATATTATAGTCTATTTCAACAAGTAGGTACATAGAGTATTGGAATGCAATACTCCCCTAACTAACAGATGTTTATCGGATATCACAGAGTTGTACTCAAAATTGACGAAATATTTTGCAATAATTTAATGGTAAGTAAGGTAGGTACTATTGAAAAATAAATACTTTTAGGCGTCACAATTTTTAAGTTTATAAAAGAAAACTTGAGGTGGATCACTTCGAATAAAAAATTATGTACTATAAAATATTATTGCTTCCGTACCCATTATAAACAAACTTTCACTATCGATTTGACATGTTATGAATAATCGCAGAAAGATTATCTATTGTTCTCCAATTCACAGGTAGAAAAACAAAAAACTGGTTACGTATTTTAAGAAATATTAATGTACAGGGTTATTCATTATAAATTACCCACCCCCTATCATCGTTATTATTGCTTTAAAAAAAAGTCTTATATAAAAGTTTTTTGGTTACAGCTGAATTTTGTTAATATGCTATCAAAAGTTCAGTAGCGTGCAAATTTAAGGGGATACAAAAAAGAATAGGGTTTTTTTAAATGGGATACCCTGTATATTTATACATTTTTGGAATGGTCTTTTTTTATGATTTCAAAAGTATATAAGATGCTACCCCTACCTTGTACCGTTTTTGGGTTATTAAATGTTCAAAATCTTAGTAGTTACTGTAAATATGAAAAAGATAACATTATTAAAGTAAGCTATGAAAATGACAACTAATATGTTTGATAATTGACATTTTTCTGATAAAGTTATTAAAATGGTTTACAGTAAGGAAGAAAAAATCCAAATTTCTACATGTTTTATAGAAAATAACAAAAATAAGCGTACAGCACGAAGAGCATATAGGGTGTTGTATCCCAATCGTCCAACACCATCAGAAAATACTTTTAAGAATGTTTACCAAATGGTAACAAACCAGGAAGAACAGCTAGATATATTGCTTCATTTCGAAGGTAAACTCATCCATTATAAGTATTTGCCCCGAGTAGGCTTTTTTGAAACATTCTATTCTTTTTTAGAAAATTCTCAATGTAGTATATATACTGCGGTTAATCAATTAGGTAAGAGTTATTCTAAAATTCAACGTACTTTAAAAAATAACAACTATAAACCCTATAAAATTTTAGCGGTACGGTAAGTTTTAACAGAGGCTCATAAAAGGAAAAGGCTTGGCTTTTGCCGCCAGATGATTCATAAGTTGGATGAAGATCCCGAGTATTTTACAAAAATATTATGGACTGATGAATCAACTTTTTCTGCGGCAGGAGTTTTTAACAGGAAAATCGAAGGTCGTGGGAAAATAAGCATAACAGAAAAATATGAGTGAAACAAATACAAAAATCAGGAAGAAAAACTGTTGGCGTTTGGTGTGGAATTTTTAGAAATGAAATTGTTGGGACTATATATTATGATTATACCTTAACTGGAGTTACCTAATTGGAAATACTTATCCCATTAATTGTCGATATGATTTGGATGCAGGATGGCGCACTTCCGCAAAAAATTCCCATTTCTTTGGGGATTTCTAAAAGATATTGTTAATAATAATATTATACAGGTGATTAAAGAAAGGTTTCAACTTTAAATTAACAAACTAAATGGAAATAATGAAGTCATCTGCAAAGTTATTTTAAATATAAGAAGGCGTTATCAATTATGCATTGACAATAATGGTGGACACATCGAACATCTATAAATTATTTATTTATAAATTCTTTTAAATGAATCTTTGTTTTCTATTTTGTATATATATTTTGTCTTTTTCTTCCTCACTGTAAACCATTTTAATAACTTTATCAGAAAAATGTCAATTATCAAACATATTAGTTGTCATTTTCATAGCTTACTTTAATAATGTTATATTTTTCATATTTACAGTACCTAACTACTAAAACCAAGATTTTCGACATTTAATAACTCAAAAACGGTACAAGGTAGGGGTAACATATTATATATTTTTGAAATCAGAAAAAAAATAACATTCCAAAAATGTAAAAATATACAGGGTATCCCATTTAAAAAAAAAACTATTATTTCTTGTATCCTCTTAAATTTGCACGCTACTGAACTTTTGTAACCAAAAAAATTTATATAAGACTTTTTTTTTCTAAAAGCAATAATAACGATGATAGGGGGTGGGTAATTTATAATGAATAACCCTGTACAATTTCGTCATTATGACCTATAGGTTTTCATATTAGTTTTAATTATGGTTTTAGTTTTGTAATAACCGTCTTTGAGAAGGGTTGTACCTATTTGTAAAATTTTGGACCATTAGGACTAAACGAACAAACGATGATTTTAAACGTATTTCGGTATATACCGAAAGAAAATCGCATGTCCTTAAACACACCTTCTTCTAATGCTTACTGTTTGCAGAACAGTGTTGACAGCACTATAGAAAAATATGCACAAATTACTGGAGTGGGGATATCGACTATTTACAAAGTAATATGTGAACAAAAAACAAATCAGGTTTTAAGCGAACCTAAGGAGAAACCAGGACGAAAAGTGAAGAAAACCTGTGAATTTATAAACGACGCAATCAGAAGATACATCCATTCATTTTATATGAAAAATGAAGTACTAACATTAAATAAAATATTTCAATTATTAAAAACTGATGCGAATTTGTCGCTCATAAGTGAAACAACGTTTTGTTGCATTTGCATAAAATAGGTTTCAAGTGTAAGCAACAGAGTAGGAATAGTTGTCTCACTGGAAAACGTATAATCAGATTATCTTCGCGAGATAATGGCAGACGTTGAGGAAAACAAATTTTTTATCTTGATGAAACTTGGGTTAACGAAGGACATACCCCTTCTAAGATTTGGCAGGATTCTAATATTAACAGCGGTAAACAGGCGTTTATGGATAATGGTCAACCGGCATTGTAGGTCCTTGTGGTCGCTGTTTGATTATTGGACATATTGGTTCCGCATCTGGTTTTACTGAAAATGGTTTGTTACTATTTACTTCAAAAACTGACGGCGACTATCATAAAGATATGAACGCACAAATGTTAAAATTGGTTTAAGTCGTTTTTGGAAAATATACCACCATCACTCATAGCTCTTGATAATAGTGCCCTGCAAGAAAAATTACCAACCTGCTCATGGAGAAACGCTGAATTAATGAAATGGCGACAAAATAAAGGTATATCATTTAATAACAGCGTTACCGAAGCCTGTCTCTATGAGATTGCTAAGCAACATAAGTGAAAATATAAAAAATATGTGATAGATGGACTTGTCAGTGTTTTACGGCTCCCCCCTCACCACTGCGAGCTAAACCCAATAGAGTTGGTTTGGGCAGAAATTAAACAGTTCGGTGCGAGAAACAATATTACATACAAATTAGAATATGTAAAGAAATTACTATTAAGTCACGTTGAAAAAATTGAAAATGATGTGGAATATGGATCATAATGTTATTAAAAGTGTGAAACTAAATCCTTTAATTATTAATGTAGATAGTTCTAACACAAGTGATAGTGAATCAAGTACAAGTGACACTGATAACGATGACGACCAGTAACTTTCTGCTTATATAACTAACATATTTCGTCAATTTTGAGTAAAACTCCGATAAACGCCTGTTAGTTAGGGGATTATTAAATTCCATTACTTTATGTACTTGTTGGAATAAACTATAGAAGAAAATCACAGACGTATGGCTGTAACTGATTAATTTCAAAATGAGCAGTTTAAAGTATACATAGGCATTGAACTCATTACGATTCTCAGGAACAGGTGCACGTACAACCTTATATCATTGCAATAAAGAAATCAAGCAGAATTCAAATTAGAAGTAGAATACAGGGTGTCCCATTTAAAAAACTGTAACTTTCATCTGGCACGGTGTTCTGGAACATACTGTACAATTGCAACCAATTTTAAAATATGAACCTTCAGGGTGGAGAGCACCGGTCAAACTTTTATTCGAAAATGTTCGAGGATTTACAATATATTGGACTCGATGGTACTAATGAATTACCCTGTATACAATTTGCATCTGCTTTCACCGAGGACCAATCTTTTAACAATACGTTAATTTTCTCTCAATAAACTAATTAATTTAAGTACACTCCAATTTCATACAAAAATATATTCACTATAAAACCCAATGTATGTTATTAGTAATCTCACGGTAACACGATAATATTACCCCTACTAGGTGAAAAATGGAAATTCAAATAGATAATTAGTTTCTCACTTAAATATTACATTATGATTATTTTATCTATTTGGTTACGTGGTGCAAATATGACGAAGAAGTGAAGTTTGTGTTTGGTTACGTATAACGGATATTGTACTGGATATAGGTACTTCAATTTACATAATCTTTTCAAATTTCAATAGTTCAATTTTCAGTTTTCTCAACTTGAAAAAAACTATCCAATATTTTTTTCTACGAGTGCGCGGAAAAGTATACTATGGCGCACGATTCTACTTTGCCGCACGCAAGGTATCATTTATTGTCTTTTATAATTATTTTTCTCGTTTCATTGAAATTTAGTTTAATATGGCGTTAATAACTATTATTGATTACATCAATAACCAGACGGTAACTAATAAACTTGTTAGTTTGTATCCGTCCGCTCGTAGAAAAAATGTTGTTTCAAACATATGCGTTAAGCGTTAGGAAAATAACTATTTCAAGGGAAAATGTATGTTTGTTAATATTATAAGTTGCGGCGTCAACAAAAGATGTCTAATACAAAAAGATAATCCGTTTATATCTCCGGTAAAAGATACTTTCTTGAAACTTTGAGGAGCCATAAGAGGTGAGAGGGGCTATAAAGTACCGACCATAGCGTTTACAACGTTTTCAGTTACTGTCGAACGTTTAAAGATACAACCTGTACAATTTAAAAATTTTAAATTATACAAAAATAACCAATTAAAAAATGATGTAATACTTGGTGTCTAATTTGAACGATTGCTTCCTTAAAATCACTGGTCACGAAGTTCATGCATCCTAATCTCCGAAATAATAAAATCAGACTCTGCGGGCTGGTGAAAAATTAGACCAGCCATACAACCACGAAAAACATATTCAATTTAATGACGTAATTTTTTATCACGTGTCTCAACTTTAAAATTTCAAATGACACTTCCTGTATATTTTGAGAATTATTGGGTAAGCGCTTAGTGTTAAAATCAAAGATCAGAATGATTTTTTTTCACTATAGTTACCTGTAAAATTTTTAAATATTTGACATTAGTTACTAATTCATTGTATTGTTATTAGTTCACTTAAATTTACGTTTAATCTCTTATGGATCGTAAAATTTGCAGTGTTTTGTCTTCCCAGCGACATAAGCTGAATTAAACTGCGCCAATCAACAAGAAAACAAAATTATGTAATTATGCTGCTATGGGCCCAGAGTCCTAGTAAATTATGTAAGTTTATAAAAGTTTCCTTTGGAACGACCACCGAAGAAATATTCAGAAATATAGTCACTTAATTCTTAAAATTGCGGTGTTGCCACCAGCGGACGCACAAGTCGCTTGGTTTGGCTAAAAAATATTTTAGTATATTCACATCGTGTATATACAAGTGCGCCAGTGCGGAAATTTATGGAACTCACATATTATATACTCCACTCATTTTGTCGTATTTTGACGTCCACCATATAATTTGCAAGAATGCTTGTTATGATGTAAAACTATCGAAAAAGTAGTTTAAATTGAAAAATAATTGTGCGTCCGTATATCGGACGCACAACTACCATCGGACGCACGATTAAATGTAAAAGGACAATGTACGGACGCACAAAGGCGTAAAGATAAATATATATATATATATATATATATATATATATATATTTAGTTAAGATACAAGGTGGGCTCCTTCCATGTTAAATCTGAGGTATAAGTGAACTCCGCGGTAAAATGGGCTCCGATATACGGAGTCCAATTTACCAAGTCCTAAAAAAAGCATCAGCTACCTTATATTTATGTCTGGATTGATTTGGCATAGTTTTTGTCGTTTTCGTGAATTTGTATATTTTTGTAGTGCGCGTGTATATTTCTAGATGGCGATATATTAAAAACTTGATATACAGTTTATGTTATATTTCTAGGTCAAAGTAGGATCCGATAACTTTGGCACCACCGCAGATGAGTACCCCATCACGGTAGCGGTCAGAGTAAGCTCCTTCTAGTAATATTTTATTAAATTGATAAAGAATTACAGCATCGGTAATTTCCCATCACAGATAGAGTATTCTTCAAGAAAATCAAAGCTATGAGCAGAATAGCCTATTTAAAAATATATATTTAGGAATGAGATACCTATACCATACAAGCGCTCTCAAGTAATTTGACATTTCAAACGATTCAGAAACCGGATCTTTGGAGTTGGCTGTTTTTTTAAATATGAATTCAAATTATAATTACTTATATTAATTCAGATAACATTATGTAGAATATAGAACTAGAACAGTTAGGATAACACTACTTAACCTAACTGATAGCCTAAAACATATGTCACATTGACTAGTCCAAAAATTTTTTTATCAGGGCTACCTTCACACTTTTTTAGCCGTTCACCTGAGGTTCGTCTGACTTTAAAAAATGAAGTATTATTATTTTCAATTGAATTGGCGGCATCTTGAATTCTCTTCCGCATAACTCGTTCCGTTAGGATAGGTCTTTCTTAATTGTATTTCTTACTTTTTTCAAGTATAAAAAAGTTATGGCTGATTTCTTTGTTTCAATACGGTGTAAGTAGAGACATGTACCTTGAATATACCATCATATTCTCATTTGTAGTTACAAAAAATAGCCCTACACAATTTTCATTTCTGTATCTAGAAAAATGGCTGAATAATTAACAAAAACATATTTAATTTTTTTCTAACTTCAACACCCTAAATCTCAGGAAGGAGTGACCTCAGATTATTTAGTAAAATAATTTTATTTTCATCTTCTGAACCTACGGTTACCATATGGCCCATTACTTATGAATTACCCTGTATAAGCTGTTTCATAGTACAGTTGAAAGTTCTTTTATCTAGTGTTTAATGATATGTATATCAAAAAATAGACTAAACAATTGACGTTTGAATAATTTTGTAATCTCCTTTTATTTTATAATAGAAATATTTTTATAATAAAAAGTAATTAAATGAAAGGCGGTAACTCAAATCAATAAGGTATATTACTTTACGGAAAACAAAAGATAAATGCGTTATTTCCCTGTATATTATTACTGAAAGTAAAAAAAAACATCCCTTCGTCAAGCGTTTTTGCGATAACAACTTATTGGTCTACATTTCAAGGGTGACGGACAATTGCTGAGAGATTCGGGCGTATCTGCATTGACAGGGCGAGGCCCGGACCGGCCGTCATAGGGCGAGTTCTAGCGATTAAAATGTAGCTGATAGCTAGAATTATACTGAATTTAAATTAAAATTAAAATAAAATTCAATATGGAAAGCGAGAAGCAGCTCTCATTAGCTTGTACCCACGACTTCGTTCACGTAGATAGTCAAACAAAATATGCAGTTCTGTAATAATTTATCTTGCTGCAAAAAATGAGTTATCTTTTTTTTAAATTTAAACCCAGGACTGGTGAACAAAGTCTTGACCCTTAAAATACGGGTCTTCTCGACGGGCCCAGACTGAGTTATACTTTGACTTGTCAAACAATCTCAAGCTCCGTCCGTCGACCGCAGTGTTCCAGAGCTGTTTCCAGTATAGATGCAGACTACCTGATTGGTCGGGACGTTCCTTAATCTGGCGAGACACCACTCACGTTCAATATTGCAAGTCTCCTCGCCAAAGCAAGCAACGACCGAGGGCACAGAAGAATTACGCAGCTGCATAATCCTCCTTAGCCTCAGATGTGGGATATACGTTAATAGTTAAGGAATTCCAATACCGCCGAACTTTATCGGGGCGTGGAAGTAGCCCAAGGCTACATCCTTGGGCAGGTGGATCCAGCGTCTAATTGCGGCACGAATTGTAATGTCGAACGCCTTTAAAACCCCAACAGTAATTTTACCCAATACCAAAGCATGAATATGCCTGGCTTTAAAGGAAGCTCTGCTCAACGGTTCCAATTCGGACCCCAGAGACACTTTAGCTCCACCCACGCACCCGAGAGCCGATGAAGTCAACCCCTAAGTAGCTCCATAATTCCACCACAGAGATTTGGTGGACGGGATAATTGCAGATTTTAAATAGCTGTTTGGTATTAACCTTCAGCTTTTTATCCCGACCAGAAGCTACCAGAGAGAGGACTTTGCACTTTTTCGGGTTAAGCGCCATACCCGCACGACAGACCTCGCGACTAAGGTCGTCGATGTTACGCTGCTGTCCAACCTGTGTCGTGGACACGAGAACTAAGTCATCAGCAGAAGCCAACCATGAGATGCGATATCCTCCGGGACTCCAGAGCTTCTGCAAGCATCATGGAGACTGTCATGATTAATGGCATCAAAGGCTTTGCTGATATCCAGCACAGCCATATGCACCGTCTGCTTCAACCGGCGGACTTTCCCAAGGATTGTTTTCAGGATACACAGATTCTCTGCGATTCCATCGACATTCCTTGGAAAAGCGTGCTGCTCGTCGCTCAGCAGTCCCTCAGCGTCCGCAAGTCTGGAGCCCAAGATTTTATGCAAGTGCCTCACGGCTACTGCAGGAATGGATAACGGACGGAAGTCGGCAGGTGTTTGCTTTAGACCCGCCTCGACCTTTTTGGGGACGAAGACGGTTCTCGACGCTTGTAACTCATCAGGAAGACGTTTGCGCGCCATGATCGAATTGAAGAAAATCGCGAGAAGTCCGGACGGAAGCTTATTCCAGTCCACAGGCTTGATTCCGTCAGGCCCCACAGCCTTACCATCAGTAACCTTATATCGACCACATTTGTCGGCGGTTATCGGCGCCCATTGGTGATTGAGGATTTTTTTTTGGAGCAGCGGGCTCACCCAACCTACCAAAGGCTCCCCCATCAGATTCGAACACCTCTTTCCAGAAGCGTTCAAATTCAGCAGGGGCCACTTCGACAGTGGGCGGACCCTCAACTCTATCGAGAAACCTTCTTGCGCATTCTTTTGTGTTGTTATGGTAAAGCTGCTGGACCCGGCCATACCTGACCTTTCTTCTCTCTTTCGCGTTATGTGGGTCGTTCAGCCTTTCACCCTACTCGGAACCATATCTCTAAGCATCTCCCATAGAGGATCCGAGTTATCATCCGTACGACTGCTGGCAATTAGCTTCCTAATTAACACACTTCGGTCCCCAAGACTTTCCTCGTCAAGTACGCTAGAAAAATTGTCGATCGCGTCGAAGAAAGTTTCAGTTTCCGTTGAGGGAACATCAGGAGTTTCGATTAAAGGCACCAGTTTTGGCGAAGGAGAGCGTTGACTCCCCGACAGGGCATCAGCGGTGTTAGATGTTCGTTCATGAAACGGACACCACTGATAGTGGCTTCCGCTTCCAACCGCGCCATCTCCCGCTCTTCCTCGCCAGACCATCGCGCCTTCAATCGATTCACTACAATCTCATCATTGGCCTCCACCGGATGTGCCTCACTCTTGTGCACACCCAGACCCGTCTTAGTTTTGTATGCCTTGTCACACAGTTGGCATTTATAAAGTATCTGGTCTCAGTCACCCGAAGGATCCCGACCACTACCACCTTCATCAATCTCGCCCCCGCGCTGTGCGGAGGCGTTTCCGAGGCTTATTATTCGTTTCGTCTGACCGAAGAAATTTTAAGGACCACCGGCGTGGTAGGCTAGCGGCCTCGAGTCAACAGTCTTTAAGATTCCAGGAGCCTAGGTGACTAAACCCAAGTGAACCCATGAGCCCTCGACGAGACGTAACCTTTGACAGCAAGTAGTATGGGTGGGTAAGCCCGCAGCAAACTTTACCACCTATCAATCAAGGGACCCACTAATACCCATCCCCGCGCCTCGTAATCCGCCACCAAACCACAACACGTTCGCACGCAAGCCGCGAACTGCAGCACCAACAGCTTATTCAGCTTTGGCTGGAACTGAAATTCTCGGAAAGTGCGGTATGAGAGACCACAGTAGAGTAACTACACCAATACTGTGACACAAACCGATTTTCAGAACCTGTTTAGCCGGTTTTGAGAACCTGTTTGTAGAGCCGCTTTTTTAGTTGTTAACCTTCAGTTTATTTATATACGTCAAATGAACGGATTGACCTCTAGACACCACTGGATACCAAATACGTAAGTTAACCTCCAATTGATGTATGTAGAGCGTTATTGAACTTTCTCGCTACCTATTACATAACCGGTAACCAGATACAAATTAGTTGAACCTCTAGTTTGAATACACTACTATTGGAAACCAAATACGTAAGTTAACCTCCAATTGATGTATGTAGAGCGTTATTGAACTTTGTCGCTACCTATTACATAACCGGTAACCAGATACAAATTAGTTGAACCTCTAGTTTGAATACACTACTACTGGAAACCAAATACGTAAGTTAACCTCCAATTGATGTATGTAGAGCGTTATTGAACTTTCTCGCTACCTATTACATAACTGGTAACCAGATACAAATTAGTTGAACCTCTAGTTTGAATACACTACTATTGGAAACCAAATACGTAAGACCTCCAATTGATGTATGTATAGCGTTATTAAACTTTGTCGCTACCTATTACATAACTGGTAACCAGATACAAATTAGTTGAACCTCTAGTTTGTATGCACTACCACTGGATACCAAATACGTAAGTTAACCTCCAATTGATGTATGTAGAGCGTTATTAAATTTTGTCGCTACCTATTACATAACTGGTAACCAGATACAAATTAGTTGAACCTCTAGTTTGTATGCACTACCACTGGATACCAAATACGTAAGTTAACCTCCAATTGATGTATGTCTAGCGTTATTAAACTTTTTCTATTACATAACTGGTAACCAGATACAAATTAGTTGAACCTCTAGTTTGTATGCACTACCACTGGATACCAAATACGTAAGTTAACCTCCAATTGATGTATGTCTAGCGTTATTAAACTTTTTCTATTACATAACTGGTAACCAGATACAAATTAGTTGAACCTCTAGTTTGAATACACTACTATTGGAAACCAAATACGTAAGTTAACCTCCAATTGATGTATGTCTAGCGTTATTAAACTTTGTCGCTACCTATTACATAACTGGTAACCAGATACAAATTAGTTGAACCTCTAGTTTGAATACACTACTACTGGATACCAAATACGTAAGTTAACCTCCAATTGATGTATGTAGAGCGTTATTGAACTTTGTCGCTACCTATTACATAACCGGTAACCAGATACAAATTAGTTGAACCTCTAGTTTGAATACACTACTATTGGAAACCAAATACGTAAGTTAACCTCCAATTGATGTATGTCTAGCGTTATTAAATTTTGTCGCTACCTATTACATAACTGGTAACCAGATACAAATTAGTTGAACCTCTAGTTTGAATACACTACTATTGGAAACCAAATACGTAAGTTAACCTCCAATTGATGTATGTATAGCGTTATTAAACTTTTTCTATTACATAACTGGTAACCAGATACAAATTAGTTGAACCTCTAGTTTGTATGCACTACCACTGGATACCAAATACGTAAGTTAACCTCCAATTGATGTATGTCTAGCGTTATTAAACTTTGTCGCTACCTATTACATAACTGGTAACCAGATACAAATTAGTTGAACCTCTAGTTTGAATACACTACCACTGGATACCAAATACGTAAGTTAACCTCCAATTGATGTATGTCTAGCGTTATTAAACTTTTTCTATTACATAACTGGTAACCAGATACAAATTAGTTGAACCTCTAGTTTGAATACACTACCACTGGATACCAAATACGTAAGTTAACCTCCAATTGATGTATGTCTAGCGTTATTAAATTTTGTCGCTACCTATTACATAACTGGTAACCAGATACAAATTAGTTGAACCTCTAGTTTGAATACACTACCACTGGATACCAAATACGTAAGTTAACCTTGAATTGATGTATGTCTAGCGTTATTAAACTTTTTCTATTACATAACTGGTAACCAGATACAAATTAGTTGAACCTCTAGTTTGTATGCACTACCACTGGATACCAAATACGTAAGTTAACCTCCAATTGATGTATGTCTAGCGTTATTAAACTTTGTCGCTACCTATTACATAACTGGTAACCAGATACAAATTAGTTGAACCTCTAGTTTGAATACACCTCCGAATGTCAAGTACGTAAGTTAACCTTCAATTTATGTATGTCTAACGTTATTAAACTTTGTCGCTACCTATTACATAATCGGCAACGAGAAACAAATTAACCTTAAAATAGGGGTACCCCTATATTTTTGGATACCTTGTATATTTGTATACCTTTTTACTTAAGAACAATCATAATATTTTATTAGATATTTATAACAAAGATGCAAGGGTAGCTCGTTACATAAAAACAGAATTTCCGATACACATTATAACAGAAAAGGCCGTTACTACCAACACAATATTTATATCAAAGATGCAAGGTAAAAAATGGTTATTATTAAAAAAATTACCTGAAAATAGTTATACCCCAGTATTTGTAGATACCTTTTTACACGAGGGCAGACCTATTACCTACTATACATTTATTAAATATTTATAACGAAAAACTGTTTTGCATAAACATATAGATTGTCTAGAAAACAATTAAATGTTATCGCCAAGAATTTATCACACTATCCATACGAGAGAAATATAAATAGTTTATCATAAATTAGAAGTATTTTCAATAACCACTCTGCAATTTTAAAAATATATTCAGACAGTAAAAAAAATCCGAGGTTATACTTTTATGAGGATTAAAATTTTGCATATAAAACACATACTTACTGGAGTTTCAATCAACATTTTTTACATAGGAAAGCTTGGTTAACACTTTAGAAAAATCAAAAAAAAAACAGTCATATTTAAAAAATAAACTGAAGATTGGAAGAAATTGCGTTGGTTTAAATACAAAATATTTTGATACAAAACCACCTTCAATAAGGTCAGACATAAAATTCCCAGACTGATTAACTAAATAAACGTTTTCAATGCCAGGGCGATGTAGCTTCCAGTTTTATTTTGGTGAAGGTAAGTCCCTTTTAAGAGAAAGTTGTTGAAATTTCTGTATATATATAGACACAGAAAATCATTTCAGTGTAGTTCCAGTTTTAGTAAAAATTTAAAAATGAATTGTGAGGGGAAGATAGAAGAAATAGAAGAACAGGAAAATTGGGATGACGAACCTGATTCTCCGACGTACGTTCCAAATGTTGAAGCAAGGAATGTGATAAGACAGATTCCTCCAAAGCTTTCAGGTTCAGATTCAGGATGGGCTTTAAAAAGAGTTGTATCACTATCAGTCAATATTAATAAATTAGAAATAGGAAACGGTTCATCTTTCATTTCATTACCACATTTTATAGCAAATAAAAAGGCTTGTATAAACGTACATAATTATAATGACGAAGCTTGTTTTTATTGGAGTATTGTAAGTGCTCTGTATCCTGTTGGAAATAAAAATTCAAATCGTTTAACATCATATCCGCATTATAGTCAAGTATTGAAATTAGAAGGACTTGAAATTCCAATGCAATTTAATAAAATTCATCTTTTTGAAAAGATTAATAAACTATCTGTTAATGTTTACGGTTTGGAATTGATCGGGAAAAATTATAACGTAATTCCATTACGTTTAACAAAAGACAAAAAAACAAATCATATTAATTTATTATTAATTCAAAATATATACTTTCCTAAACTAAACGATTATGATGCTCCTGATCCATTAGACGATGAACGTATTGAAATAAAATACCATTATTGCTGGATTAAAAATGTATCTAGGTTATTAAATGTACAATTAAATAAAGATGGTCATAAGAAGTTTATATGTGAAAGATGTTTAAATTATTTTTCTAATCAGGAAGTGTTAACTAATCATTCAAATTTATGTGAAAAAATCAATGATTCCAAAATAAACATTCCAAAAGAGAAAATTGTAAAGTTCAAAAATTTTTCAAATAAACAACGAACACCTTTTGTTATTTATGCTGATTTTGAATGTATGTTACAACCTCTTGAA
Organism: Lochmaea crataegi; assembly: GCA_947563755.1. Classification (NCBI taxonomy): domain Eukaryota; kingdom Metazoa; phylum Arthropoda; class Insecta; order Coleoptera; family Chrysomelidae; genus Lochmaea; species Lochmaea crataegi. The sequence goes on from OX387428.1 coordinate 50,589,226, forward strand.
CATAATTTCCAGAAAACAAATAAATATCAAAAACATATTGCGTATAGCTGCGGATATTACGTTAAATGTGAATATGATAATTCTCTTTCATACTTTAACAGTTATCGTGGAATAGATTGTATGCAATGGTTTGCGCATGAAATGGAAATATGTGCTGAAATAATTTATTCTAAATTTAAAAATATAATTCCCATGGATGAAAATAGGACAACAGTAAATGCTAAAATATGTCATATTTGTGAAACTGAATTTACAAATGTTGATATTATTGTTCGCGATCATAATCATTTCACAGGCGAGTTTAGAGGTTTTGCACATGAAATGTGCAACGTAAATTTTAGAAAAAAATTTTGTGTCCCCACTATTTTTCATAACTTGAGTGGCTATGATTCACATTTCCTTATAAGAGATCTTGCTAAACTAGGTAGAATTTCATTGTTACCAATCAATAAAGAAAAATATATTTCGTTTACTAATCATATGTCGAATAATATTAAATTCAGGTTTATAGATTCAATTCGCTTTCTGAATTCCTCACTTGATAGTTTGGTGAAAAATTTAGATGAGAAAAACTTGAACAATACAAAACATGAATTCAGAGACTGCAGTGATGAACAGTTCAAACTTTTAACAAAAAAAGGAGTATTTTGCTATGACTATATAGATAAATTGGAAAAACTTGAAGAAACTGAATTACCCGAGCCAAATGAATTTTATAATAAACTCTGCGATGAAGAAATCACTGAGGAGCGATATAAACATGCTCAGAATGTATGGCAATTGTTTAATATTCAAAATTTAGGTCAATACTCTGATTTGTACCTGAAAACTGATATAATGCTTTTATCAGATGTATTTGAGAATTTTCGAAATATTGGGTATTCCACTAGCGGCTTAGATCCAGCTTGGTACTATACCATTCCTGGATATTCATGGGACTGTATGTTAAAATATACTAAGTGCGAATTAGAACTATTACAGGATGTTGATATGATACTGTTTGTTGAAAATGCAATCCGGGGAGGAATAAGTCAATGCTGCTGTCGATATTCCGAAGCTAACAATAAATATATGAGGGAATATGATAATTCGAAGCCGGACAAGTTTATACTTTATCTGGATATCAATGCACTGTACGGATGGGCAATGTGTCAACCACTGCCATATGGAAATTTTGAGTGGGTTGACACAAACATTAATGTTAGTGACATACCTGACGACAGTCCCGAAGGATACATTTTGGAAGTGGATTTGGATTATCCGGAGGATCTGCATGATATTCATAGAGATTTTCCTTTTTGTTCTGAACATCGAGTACCCAAAGGCTCCAAATTACCGAAACTGTTGACCACTCTGTATAACAAAAACAAATATATCATTCATTTTCGGGCTTTAAAACAAGCTCTAGCACATGGGTTGGTGTTGACAAAAATTCATAGGGTACTTAAATTCTCACAATCAACGTGGTTGAAACCTTATGTAGATTTAAATACAAGCTTTAGGAAAAAAGCTAAAAATGAATTCGAAAAAGGTTACTTTAAACTCAACGTAAATTCAATATATGGAAAAACAATGGAAAATATTAGAAAACATCGGATTGTTAAATTGGTTAGTCAATGGGAGGGAAGGTATGGAGCAAAAAACTTGATAGCTAGTCCAAAGTTTACTGGAAGAACTGTATTCGATGAAGAAAGTCAGTTAATGGCAATCGAATTGAAGAAAGCAGAACTTTATTTCAACAAACCCTTGTACATAGGAATGTCTATTTTAGATATTTCAAAAACTTGTATGTATGAGTTTCACTATGATTTCATGTTACCTCAATTAAAGGATTATTGTAAAATTTTATATACTGATACCGACAGTTTTATTTATGAAATTCAATGTAATGATATTTTCGAGGAAGTGATAAAACCTAACATTAACAGATTTGATACTAGCGAATATGGTGTTAATAATCCGTACAATATGCTACTTTGTAATAAAAAAAGTCCCTGGTTTAATGAAAGATGAGGCAAATGGTAGAATTATTACTCATTTTGTAGGATTAAGATCGAAAATGTATAGTTATAAGGTACAGGATTCAAAGTTGGTTAAAAAATCAAAGGGTGTTAAATCGAGCATCATTGAAAATAAGATTACATTCGATGACTACATCAACTGTTTGAGGGAAAACAAAGATAAAATTATTTCGCAACGTACAATTCGTTCATATGCTCATAATGTTTACAGCATAGAGCAAACAAAAGTGGGTTTGAATGGATTAGACGATAAGCGTTGTATATTACATGATTCAATCAATACTTTACCTTGGGGTCATTATAGTTTAAAGTAGTTATATGTATTTGTATGTATCAATAAACTTTATAAATATATTTCAGTGTATGTATAAATAAACTATAAATATATTTCAGTGTATGTATAAATAAACTTTATAAATATATTTTAGTGTATGTATCAATAAAATTTATAAATATATTTCAGTGTTTTTTTTTTCTCTTTAGTATTCAAAACACATTCAGTATGGTTACATGTCCACAGAAAATGTATTTAGGTGGGAAAATAATTCATTTGACTAATAACATCTTCATAGTGGTTAGCATATCTCATGAATTGAACTTTGAACCATGTGTTAGAATATTCGGAAAGGATAATACTATTGAATTGACTGAAGTGGAATGGTATGAACTTCTATCTTCAATTCAAGCTGTAACAAATGACTATACCATATATGGAACAAATTTTGAATGGAAAATAGTGACAGATCATTCCAGTATTTATTTGGAATCTGATTGTATAATGGAATTATGGAAATTACATCCATTAATAACGTATAATTTGGAGCTACTGAAGAATCAACAATTTTATAGTTGTTTTAAAATTTTAAAACTTGGTGTGGATAGTGAGAACATTGTAAACTCAGCTCTCAACATAATGGACTCTGTGAAATATATAAATTGTGTAACATACAGCTTGGCTCTGGAAGTGATTTATAAATATCCTCATATGTTGAAGAATGAAGAAAGTAAGATTCAATGAAAATGTTCACATTCACTTATTGATCACCTGGGCTTTCGCTTACAAAAGCACCCGAAAATGCGAATTGAGATATCACGATGACTTGAGATTTCAACGTCGAATACAGGAAGCTGCTATTATTATTAATCCTATATTAGATGTAAGTCACAGAAATAAAGTATATCGACGAATAAATAATTTAAATTAACTCTTTGTGTTTTTTTTTTCAATGAAACAAAAGTATAACGTATACGTTTTTTATTCAAAATTATTACAATTTATACAATACTATTTTTATTTATCCATGATTGAGAGTTCATTCCAAGCCACTTAACTAATAACCGATCACCTTTTTTTCTCAACACTTTTTCAATTAGAAAAACATCCGGATATTTCACTTTTTGTAGCTCTTCTGAATAGAATGCCCCTCGAATTTCTTCTTTTTTCTCATCTTCCAAAATGTAAGTAGTGGGATTGGTGAGTTTAACAGATTTAATCTTGAAAACCTCAGTAGTCCAGTTGGGAGTGTATCCTTTTTTAAACACGTGTCGATATTTGCTGATACGAACATAATCACCTTTTCTAAATTTTGCTGGTTTGGGATCAATGGTTTTGATGTTGTTGAATACAACAATATATTTGGCATTTTTATCATTAATTTTACTGGGTATTTCACCCGTTGTAGAGTGTCTGGTATTGTTATATTTTGCAGCAATTTCTGGAAGAATATTTAACCATTTATAAGAACCTTCCATACTAAATCGCTTCCATAATAGTGTTTTCAACGTTCGAATTACTCTTTCTGCAATACTAGCCTTGAGATTTGAAAATGTACTGTAGTGATTGATATTGTATGTTTGCATTAATCGTTGAAATTCTTTGTTGTAAAATTCAGTTCCATTATCGGTTTGTAGATTAGCAGGTGTGGTCTTCATTTTACTCAGTATAATTCTCATAGCATTTGTAATTTCTTTTCCTGTTTTCCTCTTGACAGGTTCCACCCAAACATATTTACTAAATGCATTGATTACAACTAAAATATAATTATATCCCTTGTTTTCTTTGGCATGTGGTGACATAATGGCCAAGTCTGCCTGGATCAAATCGTGTAGACCCTTCACAATAACATGTCGTCTTCTATAATTTATTCGAGCTGGAGCATGTAATTCTTGTATTACTTGTGCTTTAGACATTTTTTACTAACGGACACTGTAACAATAGTTCAATGCAGATAGCAGCTGGCGTTCCTAATTTAAACTTAATTATATCTCCTTTTATAATATTTTTGGTAGCTAGTTGATTGAATTTAGATTCAATATCATTTATTAGCACCACTCCGTCTGCTGTATAATGTGATACACTTTCAATTATGCAAGCAAACTTAAATTTGAAAGCAATACCCCCATTATCTAGTACATAGTACTCTTTATTCAAACTTTGTTTCTTCTCACCTCGCAAACGAACTAGACATTTAACATGATAATCAAATGAGTCGCAAATATAAAATGGAGCAGTTAGTTCAGCCGGACTCAAATAATGTTCATTGAACTTGTTGAGAGGCATGTTTGAAATAAAACTAACACTGAATAAATGTGTATTTATACACTTTTTTCTAGAGGAACTTGAATAACAAATTGAACATAACAATCACTTCTCATCGACCCTTGGGAATGAAGTTCAAACTCTATTCTATCTCCTTTAGTTACAATTTGATTTTCTAGTAACTGATTAATGGGGTTGTTATGATTTTTATATGAAACAAATAAAGGTGATGGATAGCATTGAATACTTTCAACCTTTCCGGTTATCGGAAAAGTGTACACAGTGGTTAAATCATCTAATACATAATTAGTTTTACTTAAATTTGGGTTGTTTTTTCCATGAATGTAAAGTATACATTTACTATGATACTTAGATGGTTGACATATGTAAAATGGAACATCTTGAGGTTTACTTTCGTCGATAGTAAGAAAATGTTGATTAAACTTGTTGATAGGCATGATGTAAACTGAGCAGTTGCGGAGTAAATGCTCCATTTATAGGATTATTTTTCCTTCACGTAATTCTTCTATAATCGAAACTATTTCGTTATTATGAGCAGAACTACCTGCATTCTTTGAACTCAAAAGTAATTTCAATCTTTCAACTATTTCATTGTAGTCATCAAAATATTTGTAGTCTACGGGCTTTGACGAATATTTCATCATTGTCATTCCCTTTCCCCTCCTTGCCATATTTCTAGTAATTACATTTCTCAGCATAGCGGAAGTTTGCGTACCAGATCTTGCTCTTACAGGTGGCTTAAGTTTCGGTTTTATAATGAAAAGATATTTATCTTTGATATCATTGGCAAATTTCTTAATAGGCAAGTCAGGATCATAATTTCGATGGATAGCGTTTGTTCGTTTTATAATATCCACGTAATTGTCAATATCTTTCTGATTCTGTAATGTAGGATTTTTCAAAAACAGTAAATCGTACAGACCTACAGTACCAGGGTATTTAATATTTTTAACTGAAATATTTGCACCTTCAAAATCTACTTCAGAATCTCCGATATAAAACTTTTCTTTGATAGGATCGTGAAATAAACCCAAATCATGATCATATTTACCATTTACGTCACGTACCATTCCTTCAATATACTCTCGAGGCAGAGGACTTTTGAATTGATCAAAATATTCGCGATACACCTCAGGATTGGATAAAGTTTGATAAAATTGAGAAAGGGTATCATCAATGAATTGGTCGTCGCGACTCTTATCAATCTCATCATCATTATGATCGATTTGAGATTGAAAAACTTCTTCGGGTGCAGGTATCATATTCTCTAGCTGAGTGCTATTGAATAGTGGTCGAGCAGGGGGAGTAGTTAGATACGCTAATTTATTATATTTGGTGATTTGCGATTTAGGTGTTATAGGTGACATTGATTTTCTTTCTTCTTTAATCGATTGTTGAATTGGTTCCTTTAAAGCGGACACCAATTCCTCAAGTGGTCGCGTAATTGGTTGGTATGATTGTTCTAACTGAGATTGAGATTGAACTATATCACTTTTCAAACTCTTATATTTTTTCTTTAAAGCCTGGCGTGCCTTTACGAGTTGTTTCGCTAATTGTGTCTCCATGGTTACTACTAGGTGTATGTTCCCATCAATACTATTTATATACTAACAAAAATGTCAAACCCTTTTCTATATCGACCAGACGTCATTGTACAATCTTTATCAATTGTGAGAAATCCAAATTTATCTTGCCAACAAAACGAACACAAATTTTTCAAATCTTGAAATGACATATCAACGTTAACGTGATCATCATAAATGTGTTTCAAATTGGTCATATCTTGTTGAAAGACTATTAAGAGATTTGCATTATCTCTAATTAGCTGTTTGGGTATTGCCGAATATGTTTGACATAAATAGAAGCAGTCTGTGTATTTGTGTCGACCAAAACAAAAATAACTTTGCATTATGTTCTGATTACATGTAGCAACATCGTCAAAAATTATTATAGAATTATCTTTGATTAAGTCTGGAGAAATAACATCTTCTGCATTATCATATTCTTCATAGCCAATCTCTTTTATGGGTTGAATTAGATTTCTTAGATAAGTATATTTTGGTTGCTGTAGACTTTTCGAGTAAACATACACATTTTCAAATCTCAAACCATTAGGATGATCAATTAAGGATAACATAACATTTGTTTTTCCACATCCACTAGGACCAATAATTAGCCCTCTTTTCGAATCTCCTCCAAACATTGCACCATGTTTTCCAATTTGTTTCACCACTCCATCATCATAATTTTTAATGGGTAGTGAAAGTTGATGTTTATGAATCTTCATGTTGACTGAGGGTATATAAGCACATGTCACTATATATAAGAACTTAGAATGAAACGAACCAGAAAAGAAGGAAGAGGTTTCATTAATACTCTCATCAACAAGCTTCCTGTTGAACTGCATCTACCTGGGTACGAATTTTGTGGTCCTGGTACTCGGTTAGAGGAGATACTACGACAAGGAGACTTGGGAATTAATCCTTTGGATCAAGCGTGCAAAGAGCACGACATTGCTTATTCTCAAAATAAAGATTTGAGTAAGCGACATCTGGCAGATAAGATTTTAGAAAACAAAGCTTGGGAAAGAGTAAAGGCGAAAGACGCTAAAACAGGTGAAAAAGCGGCTGCTTGGTTTGTTACTACAGCTATGAAAGCTAAGCGTAAAATTGGAATGGGAATGAAAAAAAAGAGAGTTGGGAAAAAACGTACCATTCGAACTCCAAAAAAGGGTGGTTTCTTACCATTACTGTTACCATTACTAGGAGCATTAGGAGCTATTGGAGGCGGTGCAGCTGGAATTGCAAAAGCAGTGAATGATGCTAAAGCCAATCGTGAACAACTAACTGAACAACAAAGACATAACGCAGCAATGGAGCAAGCGGTAAAAGTAGGTCAAGGTTTCTATCTACGACCCTATAAAGGATATGGTTTGAAAAAAAAAAAAGTTTGGAATCCAAAAAAATTTCGCTGAGCTTACCACGTCATGCGATGACAAATATTGAGCTAGAAGAGTATGCAAAATATATCCCTAATTTTCGTGGTGTTTTCATGCGGGATACGTTACCTAGTGAAATAAAAAAATATGAGTCAGGTATAGTCAATCTTGATGGTACAAGTGGAAGTGGAACTCACTGGACTGCTTACACTAAACATGACAAGCATGTGATTTATTTTGATAGTTACGGTAATTTACCCCCTCCATTAGAATTGGTTAGATATTTTAAGAGTGATGGGTTGGTTGATATAAACTATAATTATGATGTGCTACAATCATTTAATTCACATCAGTGCGGTCAATATTGTCTACGGTTTTTATTTAGTCACTCAGTTGGATCATTATGTCATACACATTTACTTTGAGTGGAGAATCATCAGTTTTAAGTGATGATTTTAATCCCCCTATTTATTTAGACGAAAATGCTGACTATGAAATAGGTTTAGCAAATTTTGATAGTTTTAATAGTATTAGTAACGTACATGAGCAAAATAATGTGTTGGTGTGGGGTGATCATGATGAATATAAATTTGAAATTCCCGTTGGAGCATACGAAATTAATGATATAATACAAATTATTGAACGGGAACTGTTTCAGACTGGAGTTAGTATTCGTATTAGAGCAGATCCACGAACATCAACACTTACAATTAAAAGTAGTGTTTGGATTAATTTTGACATTGATAATTCTATAGGTCATCTTTTGGGATTTCCCAGACGAAAACTAAGTCCAAATGTAATTCATACTTCTAAAAGTGTCAACATTTTACAAGTGAATACCATTTGTATTGACTGTAACATTGCGGTTGGTTCTTTCCTCAATGGAAAACCAGTTCACATTATTCATCAATTTTTCCCACAAGTTCCAAATGGGTATAAAATAGTGGAACAACCACTAGCAATACTCTATTATCCAGTAAACATCAAAACTATCAACAACATTACTGTGAGAATTCTCAATCAGGTTGGAACTTTGATCAATTTTCGCAAAGAAACTATAACGGTTCGACTACATCTGCGAAGAATAGAATAATGGTTTGGCGGTTTTCGGAACATCCATATCAACCATATAAAAGGCAATTCGAACGTCGAAAAAACAGTGCAACACTGGTGACTGATCGGTTAACATCAGAAAATCGTAAATTTTTACAGTCTGTTGGATTTCAAGTTTTAGTATAATGGAAATGTTACACGTTTCGGGTGAACCATTTATTGATAATACCATTGAAGATTATCAGTTCCATACCTACCAACCTTATACTTCTAGTAATTTAAATTATAATGATGAAATCAGAATTCCTATTCAAGATTTGGATGCATACACACTACCATGTAATAGTTATCTTTATTTAGAAGGTAAAATCTTGACTGATCAAGACAAAGTACCCACAAAATCTCAACTTATCAACAACGGTATTGCTTATTTGTTTCGAGAACTACGATATGAATTGAATGGTGTTGTAATAGATTCTGTTAGAAATGTAGGTTTGGTTTCCACAATAAAAAATTATTTGTCGCTCACTGACAATGAGAGTAAATTACTGCAAAACGGAGGATGGTTTCCCAAAGATGGTAAGATTCTTCTTGATGGCAATGGAAACTTTAATGTTTGCATACCGTTGAAAGTATGGTGTGGATTATTCGAGGATTTTCGCAAAATTGTACTTAATATGAGACAGAAGTTGGTGTTAATTCGCGATAAAGATGATATAGATGCGGTTATCGCGAACGATATTAGCGAAAAACCGAAAATTCAAATTAATAAATTATCTTGGAATGTTCCTCATATAACACCTAACTTACGAGAACAACTTCGTTTAAATAAAATTATTCAAAGCAATGTCGATCTCCCTATCAAGTTTCGAAGTTGGGAAATAATCGAATATCCCACTTTAAATGATTCGACACGTCATACTTGGCCTGTCAAAACTTCAACTAAATTAGAAAGTCCTCGACATATCATAGTAGCACTGCAGGCTGGTCGTAAGGGAGAATTATTGAAAGATATGAGTCAATTTGATCATTGTACATTAACGAATATGCGCGTCTTTCTTAATTCAGAACGTTATCCTTATCATGATTTAAATTTGGACTTTGATACTAACCGTTTCGCAACGTTGTATGAAATGTTTGCTAATTTTCAAGAATCCTATTATCACATTCAAACAAATCAACCAATATTCACACCTGACGAATTCAAACAAAAAGCTCCCATTGTTCATATCGATTGTTCTCGGCAAAAGGAAATCATTCAAAGTGGATCTGTTGTTCTTCGTATTGAATTTGAAACGAAAAAGTCAGTAGGTAATAATGTAACGGCGTATTGCTTAATTTTACATGAAAAAGAGTTTATGTATAATCCTCTAACAAAAATTGTAAGACAAATATAGTGCGCATGCTTTATATTTTGTATATATATATATTTTCACATTCGGTTCAAGTTTACAGTTTATAATGGTCAACGAATATCGAAAGAGATTACATAATTATCTCATAAAATTAAAACAACTTCAATCTGATTTAAACTACTATGAGAAACATCAGCAAGTTATAAAAGAACTAATCAAGTTAAAAATATGAAATTGGTTGTGGATATTCAAGGATTCAAAATCGGAAATAACAAACTTATAGTAAAGGAGTTTGCAGCTTTTGATGGTTCAAAATTCTGTCATTACGTTTTCAAACCTCCATTTCCGATGAAGATGTTACCTCCAGATTTACACAAACAGGCTACTTGGTTAATGACAAATCATCATTACATAAATTGGGACGCCGGATTTACACCTGTTCATACTTTTGGTGTCTTGTTTCAAGATTTGCTTACCAACGTTGAAGCGGTTTATGTCAAAGGTAAAGAAAAGGTAAATTATTTAAGAACATTTTCGACAGTTCCCGTTTATGAATTTGATGAACAACCGAAATTGGAACATATGGATCCATCATGTTTTTACCATATGAATGATAAATGTATATGTGCAGTAACAAATGTATATTTTTTGTATAATAACTATTTAATGCATAAATAAAACAATAATTAAATTTCATTAATTTTTTATTTCATAATTACATTTTTATTTTTCCTGTTCTTCCTCCCCATCATTCTTCAAGCGAAGTAACTCCGGCAGTAAGTGATTGTATTCGTACATCCATCTATCCAAATTTAAGTGTTTTAATAATTGTATTAAACATACAATACAAATCACACCTTTCGCGAAATATTTGCAAGCGTCAGCTCCTTGTCTATACCTATCCGCGTGCTGCATACACTCTTCGTGTGTGTATTTTCTTCCCATTCCATATACTGCTTCCCGCTCATACACTTTTTCTCGTTCATTCAAGTCAAATACTAACGTTTGCACTGCTGCTTTCAATTCTTCCATTTTGTAAACAGTTTTAACTTTCAGAGTCTTATTTGCTCGAAATTTATACAGCTTTTCCCCACCACTTTTTGATGATGGTGTTGGGTATATAAGTAGGAGGAGTTGGGTATAAAAATTAAACATTTCACAACATGACTAAGTTTTTGTGCAAGAAATCGTTTCATGATTTCACTACCGAAGAATTTAAAGAGCTTCCAATTGAATACCTAATAGAGAATGTGAGACCTTTCGTTCTGCTGGATATTTGGCATAAACTTCCATATGCCTTTCAATCCAACTTTCAATTGCAAATACGATTACCTTGTTTTGTTCACTATAATCGTCCTGATTGGATAACTCATTGGGATGGACCTGCCAGTGCACAAGAAAATTGTCATTTTTGTAAATATGCACTGAAATTATAAATTGTACTATTTGATGAATAAATAAAACACTTAAAATATTTTACTGATTTTTTATTTTATGATAACATATTATTTTCTTCCTCGTATTGTTCATAGACACCATCCTCCTCCTCCTCCTCCTCCTCATTCTTCAAGCGAAGTTCCTCCGGAAGTAAGTGATTGTATTCATACATCCATCTTTCCAAATCTAAGTGTTTCAATAACTGCATTAAAGATACAATGCAAATTAATCCTTTTACAAAATTTTTGCAAGCGTCAGCTCCTTTTCTGTACTTCTTCGCCTGCTGCATACACTCTTCTACTGTGTATATCCTTCCCCTACCATATATCTGCTCCCGATCAAACATTCTTTCATGTTTGTTAAAGTCATATACTAAACTTTGCACTGCTTCTTTCACTTCTTCCATTTTGTAAACAAACACTTTTTAACGTTCAGAAATCTTATTGCATCGAAATTTATACAGCTTTTCCCCACCACTTGCATTTCAGCTTTTTCCCACTACTTAATTGAAAACCAAAATGAGATCTAAAAATCCCAAGCGTCACCTCAAAAAAGGTCACCGATTCTAAGGTCACACAAAAACCTGTTTCAAGGTTCCACAAAGTTAGTGATCAAGGTGAACATGGTCAAACTGGATCTACAAACAGGTTCAAATTACTCGGTATCCAGTGGTGTCTAGAGGTCAATCCGTTCATTTGACGTATATAAATAAACTGAAGGTTAACAACTAAAAAAGCGGCTCTACAAACAGGTTCTCAAAACCGGCTAAACAGGTTCTGAAAACCGGTTTGTGTCACAGTATTGGTGTAGTTACTCTACTGTGGTCTCTCATACCGCACTTTCCGAGAATTGCAGTTCCAGCCAAAGCTGAATAAGCTGTTGGTGCTGCAATTCGCGGCTTGCGTGCGAACGTGTTGTGGTTTGGTGGCGGATTACGAGGCGCGGGGATGGGTATTAGTGGGTCCCTTGATTGATAGGTGGTAAAGTTTGCTGCGGGCTTACCCACCCATACTACTTGCTGTCAAAGGTTACGTCTCGTCGAGGGCTCATGGGTTCACTTGGGTTTAGTCACCTAGGCTCCTGGAATCTTAAAGACTGTTGACTCGAGGCCGCTAGCCTACCACGCCGGTGGTCCTTAAAATTTCTTCGGTCAGACGAAACGAATAATAAGCCTCGGAAACGCCTCCGCACAGCGCGGGGGCGAGATTGATGAAGGTGGTAGTGGTCGGGATCCTTCGGGTGACTGAGACCAGATACTTTATAAATGCCAACTGTGTGACAAGGCATACAAAACTAAGACGGGTCTGGGTGTGCACAAGAGTGAGGCACATCCGGTGGAGGCCAATGATGAGATTGTAGTGAATCGATTGAAGGCGCGATGGTCTGGCGAGGAAGAGCGGGAGATGGCGCGGTTGGAAGCGGAAGCCACTATCAGTGGTGTCCGTTTCATGAACGAACATCTAACACCGCTGATGCCCTGACGTTTGCGCGCCATGATCGAATTGAAGAAAATCGCTAGAAGCCCGGACGGAAGCTTATTCCAGTCCACAGGCTTGATTCCGTCAGGCCCCACAGCCTTACCATCAGTAACCTTATATCGACCACATTTGTCGGCGGTTATCGGCGCCCATTGGTGATTGAGGATTTTTGGAGCAGCGGGCTCACCCAACCTACCAAAGGCTCCCCCATCAGATTCGAACACCTCTTTCCAGAAGCGTTCAAATTCAGCTGGGGCCACTTCGACAGTGGGCGGACCCTCAACTCTATCGAGAAACCTTCTTGCGCATTCTTTTGTGTTGTTATGGTAAAGCTGCTGGACCCGGCCATACCTGACCTTTCTTCTCTCTTTCGCGTTATGGGAATGGGAATTATATTTTTAAATTTAGAATAAATTATTTCAGCACATATTTCCATTTCATGCGCAAACCATTGCATACAATCTATTCCACGATAACTGTTAAAGTATGAAAGAGAATTATCATATTCACATTTAACGTAATATCCGCAGCTATACGCAATATGTTTTTGATATTTATTTGTTTTCTGGAAATTATGTTCAAGAGGTTGTAACATACATTCAAAATCAGCATAAATAACAAAAGGTGTTCGTTGTTTATTTGAAAAATTTTTGAACTTTACAATTTTCTCTTTTGGAATGTTTATTTTGGAATCATTGATTTTTTCACATAAATTTGAATGATTAGTTAACACTTCCTGATTAGAAAAATAATTTAAACATCTTTCACATATAAACTTCTTATGACCATCTTTATTTAATTGTACATTTAATAACCTAGATACATTTTTAATCCAGCAATAATGGTATTTTATTTCAATACGTTCATCGTCTAATGGATCAGGAGCATCATAATCGTTTAGTTTAGGAAAGTATATATTTTGAATTAATAATAAATTAATATGATTTGTTTTTTTGTCTTTTGTTAAACGTAATGGAATTACGTTATAATTTTTCCCGATCAATTCCAAACCGTAAACATTAACAGATAGTTTATTAATCTTTTCAAAAAGATGAATTTTATTAAATTGCATTGGAATTTCAAGTCCTTCTAATTTCAATACTTGACTATAATGCGGATATGATGTTAAACGATTTGAATTTTTATTTCCAACAGGATACAGAGCACTTACAATACTCCAATAAAAACAAGCTTCGTCATTATAATTATGTACGTTTATACAAGCCTTTTTATTTGCTATAAAATGTGGTAATGAAATGAAAGATGAACCGTTTCCTATTTCTAATTTATTAATATTGACTGATAGTGATACAACTCTTTTTAAAGCCCATCCTGAATCTGAACCTGAAAGCTTTGGAGGAATCTGTCTTATCACATTCCTTGCTTCAACATTTGGAACGTACGTCGGAGAATCAGGTTCGTCATCCCAATTTTCCTGTTCTTCTATTTCTTCTATCTTCCCCTCACAATTCATTTTTAAATTTTTACTAAAACTGGAACTACACTGAAATGATTTTCTGTGTCTATATATATACAGAAATTTCAACAACTTTCTCTTAAAAGGGACTTACCTTCACCAAAATAAAACTGGAAGCTACATCGCCCTGGCATTGAAAACGTTTATTTAGTTAATCAGTCTGGGAATTTTATGTCTGACCTTATTGAAGGTGGTTTTGTATCAAAATATTTTGTATTTAAACCAACGCAATTTCTTCCAATCTTCAGTTTATTTTTTAAATATGACTGTTTTTTTTTTGATTTTTCTAAAGTGTTAACCAAGCTTTCCTATGTAAAAAATGTTGATTGAAACTCCAGTAAGTATGTGTTTTATATGCAAAATTTTAATCCTCATAAAAGTATAACCTCGGATTTTTTTTACTGTCTGAATATATTTTTAAAATTGCAGAGTGGTTATTGAAAATACTTCTAATTTATGATAAACTATTTATATTTCTCTCGTATGGATAGTGTGATAAATTCTTGGCGATAACATTTAATTGTTTTCTAGACAATCTATATGTTTATGCAAAACAGTTTTTCGTTATAAATATTTAATAAATGTATAGTAGGTAATAGGTCTGCCCTCGTGTAAAAAGGTATCTACAAATACTGGGGTATAACTATTTTCAGGTAATTTTTTTAATAATAACCATTTTTTACCTTGCATCTTTGATATAAATATTGTGTTGGTAGTAACGGCCTTTTCTGTTATAATGTGTATCGGAAATTCTGTTTTTATGTAACGAGCTACCCTTGCATCTTTGTTATAAATATCTAATAAAATATTATGATTGTTCTTAAGTAAAAAGGTATACAAATATACAAGGTATCCAAAAATATAGGGGTACCCCTATTTTAAGGTTAATTTGTTTCTCGTTGCCGATTATGTAATAGGTAGCGACAAAGTTTAATAACGTTAGACATACATAAATTGAAGGTTAACTTACGTACTTGACATTCGGAGGTGTATTCAAACTAGAGGTTCAACTAATTTGTATCTGGTTACCAGTTATGTAATAGGTAGCGACAAAGTTTAATAACGCTAGACATACATCAATTGGAGGTTAACTTACGTATTTGGTATCCAGTGGTAGTGCATACAAACTAGAGGTTCAACTAATTTGTATCTGGTTACCAGTTATGTAATAGAAAAAGTTTAATAACGCTAGACATACATCAATTCAAGGTTAACTTACGTATTTGGTATCCAGTGGTAGTGTATTCAAACTAGAGGTTCAACTAATTTGTATCTGGTTACCAGTTATGTAATAGGTAGCGACAAAATTTAATAACGCTAGACATACATCAATTGGAGGTTAACTTACGTATTTGGTATCCAGTGGTAGTGTATTCAAACTAGAGGTTCAACTAATTTGTATCTGGTTACCAGTTATGTAATAGAAAAAGTTTAATAACGCTAGACATACATCAATTGGAGGTTAACTTACGTATTTGGTATCCAGTGGTAGTGTATTCAAACTAGAGGTTCAACTAATTTGTATCTGGTTACCAGTTATGTAATAGGTAGCGACAAAGTTTAATAACGCTAGACATACATCAATTGGAGGTTAACTTACGTATTTGGTATCCAGTGGTAGTGCATACAAACTAGAGGTTCAACTAATTTGTATCTGGTTACCAGTTATGTAATAGAAAAAGTTTAATAACGCTATACATACATCAATTGGAGGTTAACTTACGTATTTGGTTTCCAATAGTAGTGTATTCAAACTAGAGGTTCAACTAATTTGTATCTGGTTACCAGTTATGTAATAGGTAGCGACAAAATTTAATAACGCTAGACATACATCAATTGGAGGTTAACTTACGTATTTGGTTTCCAATAGTAGTGTATTCAAACTAGAGGTTCAACTAATTTGTATCTGGTTACCGGTTATGTAATAGGTAGCGACAAAGTTCAATAACGCTCTACATACATCAATTGGAGGTTAACTTACGTATTTGGTATCCAGTAGTAGTGTATTCAAACTAGAGGTTCAACTAATTTGTATCTGGTTACCAGTTATGTAATAGGTAGCGACAAAGTTTAATAACGCTAGACATACATCAATTGGAGGTTAACTTACGTATTTGGTTTCCAATAGTAGTGTATTCAAACTAGAGGTTCAACTAATTTGTATCTGGTTACCAGTTATGTAATAGAAAAAGTTTAATAACGCTAGACATACATCAATTGGAGGTTAACTTACGTATTTGGTATCCAGTGGTAGTGCATACAAACTAGAGGTTCAACTAATTTGTATCTGGTTACCAGTTATGTAATAGAAAAAGTTTAATAACGCTAGACATACATCAATTGGAGGTTAACTTACGTATTTGGTATCCAGTGGTAGTGCATACAAACTAGAGGTTCAACTAATTTGTATCTGGTTACCAGTTATGTAATAGGTAGCGACAAAATTTAATAACGCTCTACATACATCAATTGGAGGTTAACTTACGTATTTGGTATCCAGTGGTAGTGCATACAAACTAGAGGTTCAACTAATTTGTATCTGGTTACCAGTTATGTAATAGGTAGCGACAAAGTTTAATAACGCTATACATACATCAATTGGAGGTCTTACGTATTTGGTTTCCAATAGTAGTGTATTCAAACTAGAGGTTCAACTAATTTGTATCTGGTTACCAGTTATGTAATAGGTAGCGAGAAAGTTCAATAACGCTCTACATACATCAATTGGAGGTTAACTTACGTATTTGGTTTCCAGTAGTAGTGTATTCAAACTAGAGGTTCAACTAATTTGTATCTGGTTACCGGTTATGTAATAGGTAGCGACAAAGTTCAATAACGCTCTACATACATCAATTGGAGGTTAACTTACGTATTTGGTTTCCAATAGTAGTGTATTCAAACTAGAGGTTCAACTAATTTGTATCTGGTTACCGGTTATGTAATAGGTAGCGAGAAAGTTCAATAACGCTCTACATACATCAATTGGAGGTTAACTTACGTATTTGGTATCCAGTGGTGTCTAGAGGTCAATCCGTTCATTTGACGTATATAAATAAACTGAAGGTTAACAACTAAAAAAGCGGCTCTACAAACAGGTTCTCAAAACCGGCTAAACAGGTTCTGAAAATCGGTTTGTGTCACAGTATTGGTGTAGTTACTCTACTGTGGTCTCTCATACCGCACTTTCCGAGAATTTCAGTTCCAGCCAAAGCTGAATAAGCTGTTGGTGCTGCAGTTCGCGGCTTGCGTGCGAACGTGTTGTGGTTTGGTGGCGAATTACGAGGCGCGGGGATGGGTATTAGTGGGTCCCTTGATTGATAGGTGGTAAAGTTTGCTGCGGGCTTACCCACCCATACTACTTGCTGTCAAAGGTTACGTCTCGTCGAGGGCTCATGGGTTCACTTGGGTTTAGTCACCTAGGCTCCTGGAATCTTAAAGACTGTTGACTCGAGGCCGCTAGCCTACCACGCCGGTGGTCCTTAAAATTTCTTCGGTCAGACGAAACGAATAATAAGCCTCGGAAACGCCTCCGCACAGCGCGGGGGCGAGATTGATGAAGGTGGTAGTGGTCGGGATCCTTCGGGTGACTGAGACCAGATACTTTATAAATGCCAACTGTGTGACAAGGCATACAAAACTAAGACGGGTCTGGGTGTGCACAAGAGTGAGGCACATCCGGTGGAGGCCAATGATGAGATTGTAGTGAATCGATTGAAGGCGCGATGGTCTGGCGAGGAAGAGCGGGAGATGGCGCGGTTGGAAGCGGAAGCCACTATCAGTGGTGTCCGTTTCATGAACGAACATCTAACACCGCTGATGCCCTGACGTTTGCGCGCCATGATCGAATTGAAGAAAATCGCTAGAAGCCCGGACGGAAGCTTATTCCAGTCCACAGGCTTGATTCCGTCAGGCCCCACAGCCTTACCATCAGTAACCTTATATCGACCACATTTGTCGGCGGTTATCGGCGCCCATTGGTGATTGAGGATTTTTGGAGCAGCGGGCTCACCCAACCTACCAAAGGCTCCCCCATCAGATTCGAACACCTCTTTCCAGAAGCGTTCAAATTCAGCTGGGGCCACTTCGACAGTGGGCGGACCCTCAACTCTATCGAGAAACCTTCTTGCGCATTCTTTTGTGTTGTTATGGTAAAGCTGCTGGACCCGGCCATACCTGACCTTTCTTCTCTCTTTCGCGTTATGTGGGTCGTTCAGCCTTTCACCCTACTCGGAACCATATCTCTAAGCATC
Organism: Lochmaea crataegi; assembly: GCA_947563755.1. Taxonomy (NCBI): domain Eukaryota; kingdom Metazoa; phylum Arthropoda; class Insecta; order Coleoptera; family Chrysomelidae; genus Lochmaea; species Lochmaea crataegi. Next base: position 50,607,795 of record OX387428.1, read on the forward strand.
TCCCATAGAGGATCCGAGTTATCATCCGTACGACTGCTGGCAATTAGCTTCCTAATGAACACACTTTGGTCCCCAAGACTTTCCTCGTCAAGTACGCTAGAAAAATTGTCGATCGCGTCGAAGAAAGTTTCAGTTTCCGTTGAGGGAACATCAGGAGTTTCGATTAAAGGCACCAGTTTTGGCGAAGGAGAGCGTTGACTCCCCGACAGGGCATCAGCGGTGTTAGATGTTCGTTCATGAAACGGACACCACTGATAGTGGCTTCCGCTTCCAACCGCGCCATCTCCCGCTCTTCCTCGCCAGACCATCGCGCCTTCAATCGATTCACTACAATCTCATCATTGGCCTCCACCGGATGTGCCTCACTCTTGTGCACACCCAGACCCGTCTTAGTTTTGTATGCCTTGTCACACAGTTGGCATTTATAAAGTATCTGGTCGCAGTCACCCGAAGGATCCCGACCACTACCACCTTCATCAATCTCGCCCCCGCGCTGTGCGGAGGCGTTTCCGAGGCTTATTATTCGTTTCGTCTGACCGAAGAAATTTTAAGGACCACCGGCGTGGTAGGCTAGCGGCCTCGAGTCAACAGTCTTTAAGATTCCAGGAGCCTAGGTGACTAAACCCAAGTGAACCCATGAACCCTCGACGAGACGTAACCTTTGACAGCAAGTAGTATGGGTGGGTAAGCCCGCAGCAAACTTTACCACCTATCAATCAAGGGACCCACTAATACCCATCCCCGCGCCTCGTAATCCGCCACCAAACCACAACACGTTCGCACGCAAGCCGCGAATTGCAGCACCAACAGCTTATTCAGCTTTGGCTGGAACTGCAATTCTCGGAAAGTGCGGTATGAGAGACCACCATCGCAGACACCGAAGGAGGACCTGAGCCTCCGAATCCCGGCTTGGCAAACATGTCTGAAACGGAAGTCTCCCGCAGCTTGCCTCAAAAACTTGAGGGTACCCGTGCATAGATGGGCACTCTACACAGAATGGTGACGCGAATTTATTCTACGACACCATTCACTCAGATCCCATCGTTAAGAGAACAATTGAGCGACACACCAACGAAGGATCGTTCCTCGGCTCCCGTCGTGGCAGCTATGCCCCGCTCAAGAGTCTCCCCTGCACATCCCTCGTGTACTTCAGTCAGGAGATGACGACCCGTGTCACACCGATCGGTGAACAACACGGAGGCATTCGCCAAGGCAAGCCTCACATCATCTCCCTGCACTAGCTGGACCACGTAGAGGTAGTACACACAGCAACTATGTTCTACACACTCAGTTCTACACAAAAGTGTATAGAAATAACCACCGCGAAATTAAAAATGCCATGGTGGCCAGACCCTCTTGACGTAGTAATACTACTTAAGAGAGTCATAGTTACTCCCGCCGTTTACCCGCGCTTGCTTGAATTTCTTCACTTTGACATTCAGAGTACTGGGAAGAAGTCACATTGAGTCAACACCCGTTGGGGCCATCGCAATGCTTTGTTTTAATTAGTCAGTCGGATTACCAAAAGGGATAAAAATGCCATTAGAAGAGATACGCCCTTTTGTCTTATTTTGAAATAGTTTATTAAAAACACAAACCTTAATTACGCCTTTTATTAAAATTCATAAAGATGAAGAAAATACCGTTTATTTCGAATTTTTAAAGCTGCTTTAAGTTGATATAAAAAGAATTATTACAGTTTCCTGTAAAATTGTCGTATTTAGTAAAGCGTGTTACCAACAGATATCAAAGAATATATATTATTCTACGCTTCACAACACAACACAACACAACACAAGCATGTAGCCCGGAAAGTAGTTGCTTCTTCTTCGTTGAACGGTCACTGTTTTTGAATGCTTTTTTTTTCAAAACTTAGTTGGAAGTGTGGAATAATATATATTCTTTGATATCTGTTGGTAACACGATTTACTAAATACGACAATTTCACAGGAAACTGTAATAACTCTATATGTTTCAAGCTAACGAGCTTGTTGACAAATTTCGAATTTTGGTTTGTGACTTGGAGGTGAGCTGAGGCTATTATCGCAACTAAAACATTTCCGTAACTGGAAGATATGTATAGTTGTTAATTATAGAGTCATTTCAGTCCGGGATTAACTCTCGGACGATAACATATACCTTGTACTGATGAGGCGCAATACACCGAAACCGGTCTACAAGTTATGTTGTCCCTTCTAGTTGCAAACCCGAATGGTTAGTTTAAATCTTGTAGATTTACCAACCCCGTTTGACTTAGAAGTGTAATTCAATGTCTGTCGGGGCATGTACCCGGGAAGTAGTTATTTCTGCTTCGTTGAACGATCACTGTTTTTGGAAAATATTTTTCAAAACTTAGTTGTGAAGCGTAGAATAATATATATTCTTTGATATAAAAACCAAAAAATTAATAAAATTAACGTTTATTTCAGAAAAACAAATGCTAACACGTTAAAGTAACTAGAACTAAGGAAATGTAACAATGTATGTGTTACGCCGAATTTGCGTAATTGCCGATTTCGTGTATTGGGAACCTATTCGCCTATTACGTGAAATAAGCAACTATGGCTTCTTCAATGATTTTCCTTGCCCTTCTCGATAAAAACTACAACTATAAAATCTCCTGGCGGTTAAAAACAATGAACAATGTAATCCAGCTTGTCATGATGGTTAAAACAGGTCATTGATTAATTTATCGAGAAGGGCGAGGAAAATCATTGAAGAAGCTATAAATAATTGCCTATTACATGATATAAGCCACTCTGCTGCCTATTTCGCGAATTCAGCAAAAATCTGCCCAATACACGAAATCGGCAATTACGCAAATTTGGCGTAACATATGTAACTCAACAGACAAGCAAATATATTTTTTCCTTATTTTACTAAACTTATACAAAAATTAAACAAACTTAACCAACATGGTTAGAAAAACTAGTACAAATTCGTATACAAAAACGTTAGTGTGGCAACTGCTCGTAAAAAGAAACATGTTCAGGTAGTTTAATGATAGGGGTTGTTCCACTACACATTGCCATTAAGTCACTGTATTCTGCAATTGATATTTTGGGAAATTCGGGATTGAGGCAAGGCTGCTCAGATCTGATATTGTTTGTTGCAGTTCGTTTCAAAGTTATATATCGGTAGTTATTCTGCAGATGACTATTCTTATGATAAATCTTATCGTTGCTACCTTTCTGAACCATGACCTCATGTATTTGTTTCCAATCAATTATACCTCCTTCATCATCCTTTCTAACCGCTAGTATTTGTAGGTCATTGGATAGCTTCTTAAAATTTAAAAAGTCTGTCGAAGTTAAAGAATGCACAACATATGGATTTTTTTCTTCTTACGAGTTTTAGGACTGATGCTAAGTGAGACGGTACAAACAAGTCTCCAGATTTTTTAATAGCATGATCTATGTATGGTACTATGAGCCGAATCTCCCTCACTCTGGCCGTGATATGCTTCAAAAAATCTTAAGGACATGGACACTTGTTTCAGTTGTTAACAATCTCGTCAGTTTCTTTTTGTTTCTCATGCAGTTAAGATCGTAATTTAATAAAAGTATATGTAAAACTTGATAATTTGTAAAAATAAAGCTTTTTAAAAACGGCTTCGGCATTCTCGATAAGTTATTTGGCGCAGTCAGTAGGATTTTCAGAAATTCGCGTATCGAACGTGTATTTTTCGTTTTAACGATTGACTGAAAACCGAACTTACAATACAGGGTGTGTCATTGTGTGGAAGTGTTGTGTTGGAGGCTCCTCAAAAATCAGGAAACCAAATCTATCGCAGAACCAACGCAGCTCAAAACCAGTAGACTACCGGGATTTGGAACGAAAATCGTCCCAATTCGCAAATAAGACCTACATAGAGAAGACAGAATCGCAGATCTAGTAGTCATCTTTATAGGAACATAAGTGAGATGCTAATAGTCGTGTTGTTCTATATGTAAGTACATTTTTCCAATTGAAACAATTAAGTGCATTTTATGGAAGAAATAACAAACGAACTTGAGAATTTAGCTTCAGCAAACGAACCCAATAATTTAAATTTAGAAATGAATCAATTTAAACCAGAATATTTAAAGTGCATCCCAGAATTTGATGGGAATCCTAATGAGTTGAATAGGTATCTATCTACGAGTGAATCACTTATTGCTAATTTTTACGATGTCAGAAATCCGAACAATTTTCAAAATACCTTTATCCTCAATTCTATAATTTCAAAACTACAGGGTAATGCAAAATTAGTGGTTAATATTGAGAATGTTTCTACTTGGGAAGACTTAAAACAAATTTTAACTCGTAGTTTCGCTGATCAGAGGGACGAAGCTTGTCTTAACAGAGACTTAGTCATGCTAAGACAGGGTCAAAATGAAAAACCTCAGCAATTTTTTGACAGGTGCTTAAATTTATTGAATCTTTTATGTAACTATGTAGATTTACACGAAGCGACAAACGAGGGTAGACGTTTAAAACGTGAGCTATACCAAAAACTATCCTTGAAAACATTTTTATCTGGTTTGAAAGAACCACTAGGAACAACTATACGTTGTATGAAACCATCAACCTTAAATGAAGAATTGCAATATCTTACTAGAGAAGATAATATTCATTACTTCCAAAATTTTTCGAACAAAAATTCTGTTCCACCCCAAACTCCACTAAACAGTCATAGAGGCCAACAGCCAAGTTTTCATCAAAGTTTTAATGGTAGGCCAAATTTGCCATTTAATTATCAAACACAAAATAATCAATTCAGACGAAATTCGTTTCCCTCACAGCCCATTCATATACAACCAAGGCCAAATTTTCAGCCCACAAAATACCCAACTAATGCCCAAGTCCTTAGGCACCCCAATAATAGAAATGTTTTCAAACCAAACCCGAACCAAGTATTAACAGACCCTACACCTATGAGTGTGTCTACTCGAAATACCTCAAAACCAATACCCGGTCCATCGACCTTCCATCAAAATCAAAATTTTACTAATTCATCTAATTCTAATAGAAATATTAATTTCGGTAATCAACCAAAATATTTCTCAGAAGAACTATTTAATACGGAGTTTGATGAAGACCAATGTTAAGAACAAAATCATCAAAACTATGATCAATCTTTCAATCAAAACAATCAATATGATAACAATATTATTCAAAACTCTAACAATTACGAAAGTGATATCAATACACCAACTAACAGACAGATAACACCAATCATTTCTATCAATACATCAAATTCAAGTGAACTCTCTTATATAATTTTTCCAGAATATAATATTAAAATTCTTATAGATTCTGGAGCAACAAAATCATTTATTGATCCTAATATTGCTTATAAATTTTTTCCTAATTCAATAAAATTTGAACCATTTATAGTATCGACAGTGTTTCAAAAATCTTCACACAAGCACAGTGTAGCTATACCTACTCCAAAAATTTTTAATTTACCAGAAACTAAAGCAATGAAATTTTACTCATTTGAATTCCACAATACATTTGATGGTCTTATTGGTATCGACAATTTGAAATTCTTAGAAGCCAATTTAGATTTTAAAAAGGATATTTGGTAACACCTCATTGTAAACTAAAATTATTATTTCATCCCTCATCAAAAGAACTTAATCTTATAACAGTTGGCCCAAGATGTCAACAAGTAATTAAAGTGAAAACTTCTATACAGAGTGGATAAATTATTATACCCCACCAAAAAATTCATAACTGTGAAATCCCCGAAAGTCTTACAATTGCTCAGGATCACGAAGCTTTTACTACTATTTTAAACAGTACTACACAACCAGTTACCTTAGACTTTTCTCGACCATTATCAGTCGAACATTTTGAGAGACAAGAAATTCAGAACTTTGACTTCAACAATATTGAAACAGACTATAGAAATTACTTAAACTTAGATTCAATTAGGACAGATCACTTAAATCAGGAAGAAAAATCATCCATTTTAAATCTTTGTAAAGAATTTTCTGATATTTTTTACCATGAAAATACATCTTTGACTTTTAATAAAAAAATAAAACACCAAATTAAAACAACAAACGATATACCTGTTTATTCTAGACCATACCGTTATCCATTTATTTATAAAAACGAAGTTCAAAATCAAATCAAAAAATTGTTAGATTCTAACATTATTCGACCAAGTAATTCACCGTGGTCATCGCCAATATGGGTGGTTCCCAAAAAACTTGATGCATCAGGACAACAAAAATGGCGCGTGGTAATTGACTACCGACAGCTAAACGCGAAAACTATCGACGATAGATATCCGTTACCCAACATAACTGATCTATTAGATAAGTTGGGCAAATGTCAATATTTTTTCACCAAATCCAAATGGAAGAGAGAGACATAGAAAAAACTGCTTTCACGACAGAACAAGGACATTGGGAGTTTCTACGTATGCCATTCGGCTTGAAAGGAGCTCCAGCTACTTTTCAACGCGTAATGGATAATATCCTTCGCGGTATACAGAGCGAACAATGTCTTGTATATCTTGACGATATTATCGTTTTTTCTACGTCATTACAAGAACACCTTGAACGACTTAAAAATGTATTCCAAAGACTAAGAGAGTCAAATTTCAAAGTACAACTCGATAAATCCGAGTTTTTGAAGAAAGAAGTAGCCTACTTGGGTCACATAGTGACACCAGATGGCGTGAAACCGAACCCGGACAAAATAAAAGTAATCAAAAAATCCAATACTAACCACAACAAAACAAATTAAGGGTTTTTTAGGCTTGTTAGGTTACTACAGGCGATTTATTCCAAACTTTGCTAGAATTACCAAGCCCTTAACAAAGTGCTTTAAAAAGGGTGCAAAAATTGTACATGATAAAGAATTCATAACTTGTTTTGAAACATGTAAAAATTAACTAATCAATGATCCTATCTTGCAATATCCAGATTTTAATAAAACATTCAATTTAACTACAGACGCAAGTAATGTTGCTGTAGGTGCAATATTGTCCCAGGGACCGATTGGCAAAGATTTGCCAATAGCATACGCATCAAGGACCCTAAACGACTCCGAACGAAATTATTCGGTTATTGAAAAAGAACTACTAGCCATAGTTTGGGCTACGAAATATTTTAGACCCTACCTATACGGTCGAAAATTTAATATCGTGACAGATCACAAACCTCTTAAATGGCTTTTCTCACTCAAAGACGAAAACAGCAAATTAACAAGATGGAAGTTAAAATTATCTGAATACAACTATGAAATTTTGTATAAACGAGGAACCTTAAACTCTAACGTTGATTCACTTTCGAGAGTAGAAATCCACACTAATGAAACATATACATTTTGACAACAAGTAGACGAAATAATAAATGACAATGATAAAAATAACAAATCACAAACAAATCCCTACCATGACCCAGTTACAACCAATCCTTCAGAAAAACCTCTAATAGACCTTTATACCGAAAATATCTCTATCCCAGAGAGCCCACTCAAAACAAACTATAGAAATCGAGACGATAACGAAGATAACATATCCTTACTAGTGCATCCTGACCTATACATTCCAATAGAACCAATAACAATACCCAAAAACCAAACCGACAATTCCGAAAGTCAAATTGACACCGATAATGATACAATTCACTCCAACGCTCAACATAACCCAACTTTCGAAATCCCTACCACAACTACAGCATTAAACTATTGCCAAAATCAAATCATAATTAGTTCAGTGCTACATTCGCCCAGTAGTCCCAAAACTAAAATTTTATTCGGGAATAAAAAACGAATAAATTTTCAGCTTTCAGAAAATAATTTTGAAAAAAACGTGATCGATTTCGTGAAAAATTACATTAACCCGGACACGCAATATTGTCTGTACTTCGAAAATCCAGATCTTTATGAACCATTTTTAGTAACATTACAAAAGTATTTTAAATATTCATCCCTAAAACTAAGAAAATGCTCCAAAAAATTAATTGACATTACTGATGAAGACGATGCTAAAGAAATAATTCAGAATTACCACGAATCCAAAAGTAATCATAGGGGTATAGACGAAACGTACCAACGCATTAAAGAAAAATATTACTGGCCATTCATGAAAAATTCTATACAAACATATATCAATGATTGCGAGATATGTCAACAAAGTAAATACGAACGACATCCTGTTACAAAAAAAATGAATATCACGCCAACTGCTAATAAACCTTTTCAGATAATACATATGGACACATTCACTTTAGAACGCGACAAATTTTTGACAATAGTAGATAGTTTCTCAAAATATGCACAAGCATACCATCTAACATCCCTCTCTAGTACAGAAATCGTGAATAATCTAATAAACTTTTTCTCCCATCACGGAGTTCCTGAACAAATTTTAGTTGATAACGGTACCGAATTCAATGTCATTTCAGAACTTTTAGCTTTACATAAAATTAAAATTCATTTTTGTTGCCCAAATCACCCCCAGTCACAAGGAGTAGTTGAGCGATTCCATTCAACAATTTTAGAACATGTACGCCTACTCAATACTAGAGGTTTTCTTAGAACACCTATCACTTTGAAAATGACCTATGCCATTCTTGCATATAATTATTCAATACACTCTACAACAAATATGAAACCCATAGACATTATCAATGGGCACATAAATACTAATGATCCTTTTAATTTGGAAATCGATAAAATTCCTATAAATGATTACATAGAGGACCATAGAGAACGTTCTAAACTGCTTTATAAAAAAATAAATGAAAACCTTATCAAGGAAAAAGAGAAACGCACAGAGCGAATGAATAAAAATCGAGACGATTCATGTATTTTTACACAAAATCAGAAAGTTTACGTCAAAAACCCTAAACGTCAAAAACATGCCAAAAAATTTAACAAACTACAATAATTCAGGAAGTAAAAACTAAAGATAAAACGATTTCAACAGAATCACAAGAATGAGTGCATATGGACAATCTAAGACGTCCCCGTAATAGTACGTTTACTTTCAGCGACTAACTCAAAATTTATCTTTTCAGTTTACCCGGAGTCTTCAGCTCACTGGAAAAAGTAAAAATAGAGGACTTAGAAAATAACCCAGGATTAATTCCTGTAAAATTAGGAAAAACAAAAATAAAAGATTACGATTACAAATTAATTCACTATTATGACCTTCAACCGATAATTACAGAACTAAATCAACTAGAAGCCCAAACACGTTATTTAGAATCTTACAAAAACAAAATTGAAAAATATTCGGTAGTAGAAGATAACACAAATTGGGCAAACTATCCTCTAGGATATTACCCAATAAAAGAGAAAAAAGAAGATAATACAAATTATTTTAAAATATTGAAATTTCTTGAGCAAAAAGTAACAGATAAACTAAATGATATATTACCTCATCCCGATAGAATTAAACGCGGCCTCATAAACGGGTTAGGTTTAATTTTCAAAACTATATCTGGAAATCTAGACGCTAATGACGGCGAACGTTATGATAAGTTAATCACAGAACTTCAAAATAATCAGAAAAATTTAGCTTCAAGTATCAGAAACCAAAATTCACTACCAATTCGATTAATTGAAAAATTTATCAACACTGTTAATACTATAATACATAATGAAAAATTACTAGAATCAAAAATCATTAAAATTTCAAAAATGGTCAACAGTCAGGCACTTCATGAAAATTCAATATTTATCAAAGATACTATCAATCTATTATTGGACTTTACAATATAATTTACTCTTTAATCCAAGATATAGAAAATTCCATTGCATTTTCACGATAGGGAAAAATGCATCCCAGTATAATGAGAACTAACGATTTCTTTAAAGAACTTCAAATTATAGAAGATAATATCGGTCCTCGCAAACTTCCGTTAGGTATAAATTTAAATAACGTTCTACTAATAGAAAAACTTGTTAAGATAGAAAGCTATTCAAACAACAACAGGATTATATATGTTTTGCACGTCCCTATAACATTTCCATTCGAATTAGAATTATATCACTTATATTCCGTACCGATCTTCCATAACAATCAATTCAAAGCAATTATTCCGAAAAGTAAATTTTTGGCTTTTAACGAACTGTACTTTGCATATACAAACGACTACTGTAGTAAAATCTCATCAAAATTGTTTCTCTGTGACGAAATTGATCTTCAAGAAATAAAATTTGGAAATTCCTGTGAAATTGAACTCTTAAATTTAAAAAACACTTCCACATGCCAGCAAACACCTACTCCTGTAAACCGGCCTATTATCATGAAGTTAGACAATGCCAACCAATGGATAGCCGTACTGCCAAAAGAAATAACCACCTCCATTCACTGCCAAACTCAAGAAGAGATTGTTACTCTCCAAGGGAGCTATCTATTTGAAATTCCAATCAACTGTCAAGTAAAAATGCCATTCCGAAATATCGAAAACCAAGAACACCAGACAAGTTCAGGTCAACCAGTTTTGTTTCTCAAATTAAAATTTTACGAAGCCGAAACCCAGAAAATTTCAAGATTCAGCATAGATGACACCCCGTTAGATGAGTTGCAAGACCTGAAGATGAAACTGTTGGAAATCCAGCCGGATATGTCATTTTCGAAAATTTCCAATACTCCAAGCATCTGGATTATTGTTATTTATGTATTTTTCAGCATTCTTCTAATCTACCTTGCATACAGGTACATCATTCCAAGGTGCTGTACCAAAAAGAAACCTCAACAAGGCCATCCAACCCTAGAACCATCGGCTGTTCAAATACCTCGTTAGCCCTGCGGATTTGAATCTTCGAGGGAAGGAATTACCTCACGCCTTCACTGGTGTATTCTAAGAAAAGTGCTGAGTGCAACGACATCATAGTATATTTCTTTATCTATGAACACTTGTTTCAGTTGTTAACAATCTCGTCAGATTCTTTTTGTTTCTCATGCAGTTAAGATCGTAATTTAATAAAAGTATATGTAAAACTTGATAATTTGTAAAAATAAAGCTTTTTAAAAACGGCTTCGGCATTCTCGATAAGTTATTTCATGTGTTTCTCAAAATCGAAATTCCTTTAACTCGTTTGCTATTATTGACGCAATGAAGAATCATCCTGAATTGAATAGTGTCACTATGAAATATTCTGTACCTGGACACGGAGCTATTCAAGAAGTTGACAATCCACACAGCCAAACTGAAGGTATATGAATAAAACAGAATTTTACTCGCCTTTGAGTTTTATGAGAAATTTGAAATCGGTTAACACAAAGAAACCATATTGCATTTTACAAATGAAAGACGAAGATTTTGAGTCTTGCTCCAAAAAACTTTCATTTAATAAAATCCCGTTCTCGAAAGTTGCCTCATTAAGGTTCACTCAAAGCCTAACTGAAGTTGAATACAAATTGAATCATGCTGACAACTTCATAAGAGAAACTCTTAAACCCGATAGAGTTACAGCTCGCCGTAACAGAATTTCACGTATCACTGAAAACACAAATAATGCAGTCTCGAAATCGCTAATAATGACTTTGAAACCAAAAGTTTTATCTTCAAAGAATAGCCTTTCAGAAGATAAAATTAAGGCTATTAAGAAAATGATGACTGGTTGTATGCCAGATTTGGACAAAAAATATTTTGCTTCATTTTTAAATAAACTTACTTGAGTTTGTACTGTTTTATATCGTTACTGTTTTCAATGTTTGTTATTTTTTACTAAGGTCAGCAATAATAATAAATTACAATATTTCTAACAGAGTTGTTTTATTTAATTCAAACAACAAAGTTTCAACTGGCAATTACAACCTTGTTTTTCTAATCTGCGGGCTTGTAAGCATTAGAATTCTAACATAAGGGTTTATCTGCCACATAGAACCTTGTTAAATGAACTCAAGTACGTTTGGTTAGATAACAAAGGTGTATCTGCTTGTACCCAGATCAAATTGTAATTTATTGGTTCAAACCAAGTGGCTTCTATCTACTTCCTTTCATTAAGGAAGTTCACCACTTAATTTGTGTAAAAGCAGTACTTGATTTGAGGCTAAACTAGTAAAACCATACGCATTCAAATATTTGACTAGCAATTTCTCGAAATGGCCGCATGGCCAGTTAGAACTGTGTTATTCTAATGCGACGATTTCTTAACATCAGATAAAAGTTGGGAGAGTGCATTATGGAGGATTTATGCTCTTTTGTAACCTGTGTATCTCAAAATTTTAGGTACTGCTAAATCAAATTGGAAATCGTCTGCTCCCTACAAGACAACCACAAATAGATCTAGAAATGAAAGTTTTGTTTTCAATTTTGATTTTGGCAAAACCTGAAAGTTTTCTGGCATGTGGTGACAGATTTGGAATTGCTCAAAGTAGTGGCAATTTTATATATCGACAGATTGTTACGATTCTTTCTGATATGGTGCCAGAGTTTATTATGTGGCCACCTCATAGGCAATGTGAAGAAAATTCAGAAGTAGGTGACATATTAATGCTTAGTTTACTAAATCAATTAATGAATAAGCACAAGCGAAAGAGTTTTGTTTCTTTTTTCTGTACTAAACAAAAAGATACAGAAATGAATGGTGTTTATGATTATGCTTCAATTGATTAGTAAACTAGCATAATTCATTCATAATTGGCTTGTATTTTACTTTTTCGTAGGTATTTCGTGAAAGATCCAGAGGAATTCCTAATGTTATAGGAGCAATAGATGGTACTCACATCTTTATAAAACAGCCAGTTGGAAATGCTGTTGATTATTATAATAGATATCAGTGCCATTCAGTTATATTACAAGCTGTCTGTGATCCAAGTAAAAAATTCATCAATATAAGTGTTGGTCATCCTGGACGCATGCATGATGCCCGAGCTTTTAGAAGAAGTGGTTCATATGGTAGGATTACCAGTGAGGATAATCCTCTTATTCTCCCTCAAAATCACATAATTGGAGATTGTGCATACCCTCTTCTACAAGAACTTTTAACACCATTTCGAGATACAGGACACTTAACTGAGAGGCACCGCCTGTTCAACTTCAGGTTCTCAAGTATACGTTCGGTTATTGAGAGAGCCTTTGCCCTTTTGAAAGGGAAATTTTGAAGACTGAAATATTTAGATATGTCCAACATAGACCTAATGAATAAGGTGATCTCAGCTACTTGTGTCTTACACAATCTGATTATTCAAGAAGGTAATGAAGAAGATGAAGTAGAAGTTTTAGTTGATATTGAACAAGATGTAGCTGAAATGGGAATAAATGAAAGGAGACGCCAACAATTGGGTGAAATTAAAAGATTCGAGATAATGAATAATTTACATTAAGTGAAAATTGTGCCAGAGTTATACAGGGTCTCCCAGGAGCTCATCCCAATAACTTGGGAGATGATAGAGAGACTAGAAATAATGAGGGTATTTCATATAAAATTTTTTCTTAACACCCTTCCTTAACGAACTATAGGGCTCTAAAGTTGGGAATTAAAAATGGTTTTATATTTATAATTATTAAATGGCTGTTTCGAAATTAGTGAAATTTTAACCAATCATAGACACCATAATTTCACACTTTTTGGCGTGATAAACCAGTCTACACTAGAGGTACTTGTGAACTCCGGTACAGACTAAGTTCAATGGTGGATGCGGATATTTTTTGGTAAATATAACTTTTTTCAGTTATAAATGCAACAATTGACTTTTTTGAACATTTTAGAAGTACCAAGTCCTCTTCTGACATCTCGATAAAATTAAAGGTTTAAGAGATACGAGCAATTTTATGTAGCACTGCACACCAATTGGCGCATTCACGAAGGGCATGAAGAAATTTTTTTTATGAGAAATACCATAATTATTTTTAGTCTTTCTATCATCTCCCAAGTTTTTGGTATGAATTCTTGGGGGTATATACAATGTGTCAAAAAAATGTATATACTTTAAATAAAGGTTCAATCTCAATATTATTCAACAGGTTCAACTTATTATGATTTAGCTTTAATTTAATCTGCTTACTGGTATGTGAGGTTATGTTACCTGAAAGTAATCTCTGCATTTCTTTCTGATCCTGGTAATGAAAATATAAAACCTGGCCATAAATTTCTATAGGAATAAAACTATCGCCCACGCCCAAATGATCCAAATCCATTTTTCAATTTATTTTTTCAACTCCGCTATAATTTACAGTTTTGAATTTCCAGCGCTAAAGCATAAAAAATATATGCTTGACCGCTGCATAAAGCGCTGCAGCAAACCACGCCGAATATCGTACGTTCAGTCAACTTGTCACGGTTTGATTTTAGCATTAAATATTTTTGAGCCACCCCGTATACATGAATTATAACTTTCAGCATTCTAGTATAATTTCGGTATATTTGATTGAAATCTCTGGTTAATATATCCACAGCTGACTATCTATTATGCCCAGTTCACATTCTACTTCAACTAAATAATTATTTAACGTTTTTTTAATACCCTTATTGCTTCGTTTTATGGTAGTTGCATATAGGGTAATGGTATTGTGTTTTGCTGAAAGCAACATTTCCATGAAATGGTTCGGTAAAACGAAGGGTTTTGTAATAACATGATAATCTCCTATTGCTATTCTATTATTTTGAAACAATGCGTGTGTGTAAAGGCCTTCACTTTCTTGAATACACCTTCGATAGTAACCGAGTGAATTAGTTTTTGCCATCTAATGTTTCTTTCTGGGTTTTATTTTTATCAGTGTCAAGTAGTAGAATATTGGAATTTTACGTGGACTTCACTAATGAAATTGTGTTCGGCTGGTTGGAGATTTAAAACCCATCATTTTGGTCACTTGTTTGTGGATTTCGGGTTTATTCTCCAGAAGTAATCTTCACGGCTAGTATTGGTATTGGTATTGTTGTATTGTTGTATTGTTGCATGCCAGAAGATTCACCTGAAAATCAGGATTTGAGGCCACCGACTGCACATTTCTTGGAAAGTAACCCCTATAAACCATCTCAGGGTAAGCTATTACTTTTCTTTTTACTTATTCTGTTACCTTGTGTTCATGAGTATTTATTATGAAGCCGGGTTGTTCTATTTCATTCAAGATCTAATTAATTTTCTGTATAATCAATTTTTGGGTTAGTTTTGACACGTGGCGATTAGGCTGATTAGGGGTAGAGTGCGTTTTCTTTATTATTTTACATTTTAATTCAAAAGAACCTAAATTTATTTTCTATTATTGATTACTGGCCAGCATTATTGAACATATTTTTATAATTCGTGGAAAATATAGTGAGTTTTTCTTTACCATGTGCTAAAGCACATTTTCTATTGGGACACGGTTTTCTAATTTTATATAATTCATTGAAAACAGAAATCTGTGTTCTCTCGAACAGACAATGATGGTACTATTTTTTTTTGTATGATGATTATCAGAGTTTTTTTTATTTAAGGCTCTGTTCAAATACTGTATCTTTTCCTTAATATTTTATTTAACTTCCGCATCAATCAATAATGAATGATCATATACCCACTAGATATTTATATATATATATTTTTTTTTAATTGTTATTCTGATTTGCATCTATTAGTCCATTACTTATTACATTGTGTGTGTAACATCAGGGGACATAATTTGAGTCAGTGTATATCATTTTGGGGTTTGTACGACAAAATATTTTTTATTGATTCTATATATATATTGTTTAATTTTAAATACATTCCATTTATTACTAATTCTTTGTGTTAACAATTACTGTTGATTCAGTTGTTTGATTTTCCTTAATATATATTTTTTTCCTTAATTATATATTTGCTGTGTCTACAAGCTCTATGTACCTATCTGAATTATATGATATGAGTTTTTTCTTTTTTTTGAGCCATTATATTTTAAATGGATACTTATTTATAGGTAGGTACTAGATTTAGAATTTTTGTTGAAAATTTGGGACTCTAAGTACATAGAGAATATAAAGACTATTTTGTTATTACTGAATTAACTTCTATCATGTCCAATTATTTTAATATTGGTGGAACCTTCCCATAACATATTATTATTATGATTGGTAGCCTAATTAGTACTTGTATTGTAGGGTTTTTGAGTACGGCCTACAGGTTTTGTAAAGGCCAAAGAGCCATACCAGGTAGCAGCTAGTTACTCTGGTTTTCAATACTCCATTCCACCAGCTCACTCTACTAGTTTTAACTGCTTGGCTAAGGCTGGATGTTGATGCTCGGAGTACGAGCTACAAGTTTGTCAGGCCAGAGAGTTTCTGGATGCCGATACATCATTCCACCAGTTCACAGCAATTTTGACCATCGGCTATAGCTGGATATTGGTGATACTTTCATATTATCATATTGTGTCTGTTTAGATCTTTATATACATGTATATATTTTTTTTTACCAACATCTCTGTAAGCGTATAGATAGTTGTATATTTTCATATATTTAAATAGATCAAATTTAGAGTTCTACTCTGTTGTTTCATTTGTTCGTCGCAAGACCTCTGCTTTAAATAATTTAGAGTTCATATCTATTATTTTTTTTTGTTCTCTTTCAATACAAATATATTATTTAACTATATAGATTCTGGTAAGTTAACTGATAGGTGGTTCCAGGACAACGTGGAAGGCCTCTGTTTTGGCTTAGCAATAATAAAACAGTAGCGCCCTTTTAATTTTAACTCACCCCTACTCTTCGGCACTTGGAGTAGCTTGGCATAATTGCACGCTCACTTCGCTACGATCTATCAGCTTAACTTTCATTTTCTATTTTTCTTAATTGTTTTTTTTAAGGACTATTACACTTAACTGCACATTAATCAATTATCATAAAAATAATTTCACACAAAGAAAGCGCGTAGCAAACTGCTTCAAGAAAGTGCTGCAGCGCTTCTGTTCCCTGAATGCAGCCAATCTTAAACACATTCAAATAAAGAGAGTAGCTGCATTGTTTATGATAAACATATCATACATTTTCCTGACATTTAAGATCAGTATAACTGTGCAATGATATAGGAAACCAAGGAAAACTATATCTGCTGATCTTTACAATTGTTACTTAAGAAGACAATTTATTAGTGGAGAGCTCCCTAGATTTATCTGTTCATTGACAACTTCATATTATGGGTCTCTTAAGTGTCTTCTCATTTCTAGTTCTTCAAGGAAATCTAGTTCTTGTTTCTTATCACAAATATGCAGTACTTCTAGTTCTGTGTTAGGTGTTAATGAATGTTTTGTGTCAAGAAGATGTTTTGCGTAATGTGATTTATCTGGCTGTTTTAATCTGTATGCTCGTGAGTGTTCATTGTATCTAATTTCAAAGTTTCGAATTGTTTGACCAATATAGACAGCATTACATTCTGGACATTTAAGTTTATACATTCCAGACTTTTTTAATGGGGGTATTTTTGTTTTTTTATTTAACCAATTTTTCACTCACTCACATTGTTTTCTGTATTTTGCTGTATTTGTTGAACAAGATATTATCTTTGAAATATTATTATTATTATTTTGTAACTATTTCGTTCATATAGTGTAATACGACGAACGGGCGTAAGTCCATTTCCGCCTGTTTGACGTGTTTTGTAATTATCGATGGCAGAAAGGCTAATTGACGTAACTAGCAAAAACCTAATTTTGGAAAAAACGGAATAAACTAAATGTGTAGTCCTAAATTTATTATTTTTTTGCCAATCGCTTTAATCAAAGTGGTCTATTGACCAGTGTAAACATTATTGTTACATCTGTTCAGAAAAGGATGGATTTGTTGGTTACGCTAATATATGATTTTCCAAATTTTTGCTAGTAAAGGACGTAACCAACATTATTTTATATGGGGGTATAGTCAGAATAATATTTTTAGGATAGGGAAAATGGTGTAACGAAATTTGTTCTTCATCTTCTTCATCTTCTCCATCTTCTTCATCCGCGATAAAGCCAGCCATATAAGTAGCTGAACATTTTGATATTTTAGTTCGTTTGTATAATAATATATTTGAGGTTATTTCAGGTTCTTCCATCTCTAAAGAACTTACACCTTCAATTTCCCCTAAAAGGAAACCTTGAAGGTGCACTTAAGCACCTGTGCTCTCATCTCCTTCACAACTAGCTCCAGGTGAGTTAGACGACATAAAATTGTTTAGTTTAGATTTAGTTGAAATATGAAAAAAGAATATAAATATGAAATTATTTAAAAATGAATATTTTAATTTTCACAATCAATTGCTTTCTAATGGAGGTAGTTTGGAATAAAACAAAACATAGTTCAATATTATGTTATTTAAAAATATATCTACCGGAACAATTTTTACATGATCAATTTAATTAATTATTGAAACAATAAACAATAAAGTATTTCTCGAAATTCCCTAACAAAAAGTTTCGCCTCCTATGAGTATACATATGTTTGAATGCAGAAAAGCTTCTCTCTACGTCAACAGACGTAATAGGGGCGTTTTTTAAATGTGACAAAATTTCTGGTTCCAATGTAAATGTTCCATCAAAATCTCCAATCAAAGCATTGGCTGCCTCTGAAAGGAATTTGTAGCCATGGTTCTTATCAATTACTGCTTTGAATTTCTTACATTTATGCTCAAATTCTTTTATTAAATTTACCGCCTCTATCAAAGATAATTTGGATGACTCTAATTGGATAATAGTGTTTGAAATGAAATTATAATTGGTTTTTATACATGAAACTTGTTGACATAAAATGTGATTGGTCAGCAATTATTTGGCTCGTAAGAGAGGCTGAGAAGAATCATCTCCAAATTCTTGTATAACAGTTTTTATTTGCGTAAAGTTTTCGGCATAAAAAAAGCAGCCTCTAACCATGTTCCCCAAAATGTTAAAACGGGTTAAGGTGGAAGAGGAAGATTAGGTAAATGCTCTCTATAAAATTGAATTCTAAGTGGAGCCTTTAAAAATATCTTTTTACGCAAGATATTAATCATCATTTACAAGGGGAAGGTTTTTTCTAACTTCTTCTGCCACCCTATTTAATGCATGGGCCAAACAAGTAGTGTGTATTAATTGCGGATAAAAATTTTTCAAGTTTTCGCCTGTCTTGACCATATAAGGTGCTGCATCTGATAGGAGAAGTATAAACTTTTCGTTTAGCCACATGTGATGCAGTTTTAACATGCTATTCTATTAGAAACCTTCTCTCAGATGTAATCTACGAACACGAAATACCATATGAGTAGGTATAGAGGCACTCCAGACAGACAGACAGACAGACGGCTCTTATCAGCCCGCTCCGCCTTATCAGCTCTTATCAGCACTTCCGCTCCACCAACGGTCCTTGTCAGTGATGCTCAGCGGCGCAACCTGTGCTTTACAGTTTCATAGGAATGTGACAAATAAAAGACAATCACTAGAGAAAATCTAAGCCGGTCATTTAGAAAAAAAATCTCCAAGTGGTAAATTCGGTTTTAAATGTTTTACAATTTCATAGGAATGTGACAAATATATAAATGATAATTACCAGATCTTTTGCGCCGGTCATTCACAAAAAAACAACGCGGAATAAAAATTATCACGGTTTTTCAAAATACACAGCGATTTTATCGTTGTTTGTGGTTGTACGGCCGTATGCATTTTCACACCAATTTGCTGGAAGCCGCACTTCCGCTAAAATCTGAAAATTCATATCACTTTTATTATAGACAGTGACTGGTAAGCATGATAAAATAAAATTAAAGGAATCATTATTTTAATAATTTTCCAGATTTAGTAATATTTAGCAATATTAAATGCCCTATGGCTATAAGAATGCTCGTGGTGGAGAAGTCGAGGGTGCGTAGCAAAAATTAGAAGAAAAAAGTATTGATTTGTTTTTTTCAGAATCATAGATATATGCGAGAACGGCTGAGACAAAAAGTGCGTCTGGAAATATGCGACGAGATTCCTCCACGATCGCACTCTCTCTCACATGAGAAATTTACACGGTGGACCGGGGGCTTACAGCTGTCTCCAAATATAGAACTAAGCTACATTAAGGGCAGATTGGGGTTTGTCGTGTTTATTAAGAGGTTCTCCTTTACACGTGTAGGGGCTCTCACCCCATACCAAAATGAAACTTATCGATGTTTGTGCTTGTAGGGCGCATTTTTCTGTGCGAATTCAAAATGCCCTGTATATGCTTTACATTAGGAATGTGACAAATAAATGATAGTCACTAACCGCGGGGACATCCGGCATATCGTTTGGCCTAAACAATAGTTTTAACGTATTCGTCGTTTCGAACAACACACGGCACACAAGAGCTGTTTAAAACTAGTGAAAAAATGTGTGTGTACATCAAAGAATTTAAGCATTAAAGAATAATCAATGTCGTTGCACGGTATTTTTAAAAACAGTGCTGTTTAAACTAGTGACAAAATGTGAGTTTGTACATCAAAGGATTTAACGAGTATGCTGGAACGGAAAATAAGGTAAGCTGCTTTTTATAATGTCTAGATATCTAAGCGTTTCTGCTTGGACAATTTCAATGCTTTTGGTGTAAGTTTAAGGTAAAAATTACGAACAACGTGGTAGAGAGTTGATGTCAAAATGTCTAGATACGCATTGCTATTCTAAGGCAATGCTAACACTTTTTGTTCGGTGTAAGATTAAGGTATAAAATTACGAACGTGGTAGAAGGATTTGCGCACAACCACCAAGTATCCTTTGAGCACCCTTGGCCTCTTCTTTTGGTAGTAAAGTTCAAAAATATCATTTTGTTGTTTATGAGTGTTATTTTAAAGGTTTTATAGCGAATACCAATGGCAGCAAAAAAAAAGCAGCGACGGTTGGTGTATGATAGGAAACCAAAAGCATCGATGTCTATGGTAGAAGTTTATAGGAAACGCAATGGTTAGTTTATAGTTTTTACCCCAGATTCGGACTGAATATAAGACCCAATCTCGTGTGGTGGGTAATAGCTGTAACACCTGTAAATGTATCTGCCAACATTTCACGCGCAGCTATTTTAAATCGTACACATACGAGGCAACCGTCATTTTCTGTTTTTTGTTGGGAAACCTATTTTTTAGATAAAACGTTCAGAACTACTGCCGAATAGTCAACGATAAAATTAAAAAAGGCCGACGTAAAGCATAGATAAGAAAATATAGCAAATAATATATTAATGAAGCAAATTCTCGAAAACATAGCCACAAGCCGAAGACGCTGATAAAAGTGTACTTCTATCAATTTATTCACGTATTACACAACAAAGAATTATGCCGGAAATTACTTTGAAATTGACCACGAAATTTCTCCTAAAATTGTCTGCAGGCTTCCAAACATTTTCGGAGTAATTCATACGATACGCATGCGCAGTCGGGTAAAGCTGATGCAAACATTAAGGCCTACAACATCAGATGTTTACACTACGTTGCTATCACAACAGCTGATTCATAAAACTTAAATTACAAGTATTAGTCGTGAAAAAAGCACCTTCAGAATGGAGAAGTATCAGGAATTTTAGGTTTATATACAGAGTGGACACGATTTAACGTAAAACCAGGCGGTCTTCAAGTAGGCCGGGGCAGTACAGACTGGAACGATCCAATAACGGACAACAAGGATTTTCGAAGAATAGACCCACGGCCCAAATGTTTTAGATTTACTAGGTATTTTTGGTGTATTTATACAAGGTGGTTACTGACTATGCAAAAGTATCTTATGAAAAAACTTATCAGCGTGCAGATAGTAGAAATTGTACACGTAATCAGGCAAAACAGCGACTTGGGGCTTGCGGTATTTACTAGGAAGTCCGTTTCCACATCACCCTGGAGGTAGGACTTTCAATGCGTTGTATTTAATATTTAAAGTGGTAAATACGTCCCCAGGAGGCCTACGAACCACTTGATGATAATAAAGAAAATAAGCATTCAAACATATTGCCTATTTTTACAAATGGGTCTTTTTATTTTTACCAGCAGCACGAACACTAGTCTCTAAATTAATAAAGACGGTTCATTATTTTAGCTGGCTATTGCCTCTTTTTACCAGCAGCACGAGCAGTAGTCTCTAAATTAATAAAGACGGCTCATTATTGCCTGGTTATTGCCTCTTTTTATAAACATTCACAGCCTCTTTTTACAAATGGATCTTTTGTATTTTAATATTAACTCTTTTAAAACAAACAGTAATTTATATCTGAATATATTTATCTTCTTAATTAACATTCTTAAAGAACGGCATAGCCATGAAAACGGCTGTTTTTTACAAACTATGTGTGGTTTCAAAAGATTCTCTCTCATTGGACAGACAAGCTTGAAGGTAATTTGACCAGATTATACTAAACATATTTGAAAAAACTATTCACGCTGTCTTTTATAACCGTAAGGAACAGAGTCATAGCCATCATTGCGCCTTCGTTTGGTGAAGTTTGTGCGGAAAACCTTTGTAACGTTTTTAGTAACAACTGTGTGGTCAGTGTTTCTTAAAATATTTCGAGTTGTTATGTACTCATCGGGGGATTCATTTAAGACCATGTCTCTTAGTTTGTCAAAGTTCACGCGGTTGTGGGTATTAAAATTCAATGTTATACCCTTAACTTTAATTATATCTAAAGTTTTATTTTTTAATGTCGAATAAACACGATAAGCATATAGTTTTGGGCCACCAGAGACAAAGTCTGTAATATAACTCCCCTCCCCGTACTCAGTTAGTTCGTCGGTCATGTCGCCGAGAAAACTGCCTAAGGGTACTTCATAGTTGTCCCCAGGGCGAGAGACATAAATAACAGAGTCGGTGTCGTGGTACATTACTCTATCGCCAAGCTTTTCCAGATATGAATATAGCTTAAGCCTGGCATGGGCAGTGGTCTAGGCGGCGAGTGCTACGTTCACAGTTGGTAAAGAAGCGTATGCTTCATCTTTAAAGGACCAGTTGACGACGAGAGTGTTCTCGTTAACCGGAAAAATATGGTTAACTTCTTTGTGAGGTTGTGACAGGAGGTCTAATAGTTCTGCTGGATCGTTAACAATAGAGGACTTGCTCTGGTTTTCACATTGGCCTAGTTTGCCCCAGAATGACGTAATCATACTTTTACCAACCTGTCGTCGTCCAGGATTATATTCGATTTCGTCAGGACATAGCTCTACCCCTTCTTTTTCCAAATATTCTTTTATATATTTCTCCTTATCTTCTTCGGTTTTACAATCTGGCGGCCAACCACTTGCTTGCTGCTTTGTTTTGAGAAATTTGGATATATATTTAGAAAACAAACCACCAGACTTTGTAGAAAGATCATACTGTGCAACTTGGTATTTCCAAATTTCAAAAATTTTCAAAATTTTATATCCTTTTTCCAAAGCTTTCAACGTTTCGTCTATTACCCACGTACCGGTAAGACTTCGTTCTTCGTCCGTATGACAACACTTGCCGTTAGACATATTTTCACAACAAGTGTGGCAAAGAGGGAACATAAGTTTTTTATTAGATTTATATGGTAGAACGGGGTGTTAGAGATTTGTTGGCGGCAGTACTTGGCATTTTATTAATCCATCTGTTCGTTTTAAATCTAGAGAATAACATTCTTCTCCGACAAAAACTTCGGGGTGTCCAATGGGGTACTTTCCATACTTATTCGCCCAAGGATACAATGAACAAACGTCTGCATAATTGATTTTCTCCCCTTCCTTACACGAATAATATAATTTTGTGGCGTCTGTTCGCCCTCCGTAAAAAGCGTCGCCAGGGATTTAGAGGCAATTGTGCGAGGAGAGGATGTTTTTCAGTGAGAGCGGTAATTCCGGGATTCATCTCGCGGCGAAAATCACACTCCCACTTCACAATTACTTCGTACCCGAGAACTCTTAATTGTTCATTTTTTGCTAGCGTTGCTTCATAACGTTGTTCATATGTAAGGGATGGGTCCTCATAGGTAGGTGTGTCACGTTTGTATTTAATGCATTTTGGACAGCCATGAAAGTAACAACCCTCAAACTCGAATACCTGTCAAGTATTCTCACAGTATCCATCCAATTTAAGGCCATTAATCACGGCTTCTCTACCGCGAGCAGCGTGTGGTATTTTTATACCTCTTTGACATTCTTCATAAATTAACCATTGAGTAGCAATCTTGGACTGGTTGTCTACACCTATACCCATTTTTAGGTATGAGGCCGATGGTATTTGGTTTTAAAAAATTTCGTCGGAATATTTTATTACAAGCGCCTGGCAAAGTAATGGCTTCTGTAAATGCGTCAACCCCTCCGTCGTTTAAAATTAGCTCTCTGAACTTTAGACAGGAGCGGGCGAGAATACCAACGTCGTCGATACAGTACGATATAATTTCTTTTTTAAAGTCAAACATATACCCCTGGTCGGAGAGTTCTTTATGCCAATCAGTTAATTTTTTTCTGGCATCGCCTTTTTCGTCGAGTGAGGGCGAATATTTCAAACTGTCCGGGTCATAGTATTCGAGAGCTGGTAATGGGCCTACGTAGTTCCAGTTTTCTTTTTTATTAAATAAATGTGGAAAGTACCCCTTTTTTATATCTTTTAGTCCGAAAACTTTGGGTAATTTTGCTAGAGGCATTGGGAAGTAGTTTAGAGAGTCGATAAAACTTACGTTGCCCACTTTCATTTGTATTAGTTTTGTACCTCTACTAATTAGTTCTGGGGTCAAATCCGTCTTTGTTATAAGATGGTTTAGCATAAACTGGTTATCATATAGACCTCCAGCATGACCTACTACGATTATTTTCTTAAACAGAGTACGCTGGTTCAATACGTACTCCATAAAACGTGCCACAGGGTCAATTGTTAAAACTTGGTATCTAACGCCACAATCGCACCATCTTTTGTCTGTACCTATACATAATGTACAATGTTGCTCAAACACACACAAGTTGGCTTTGTGAAGTAGAGAGCCGTCTGCCATAGTTTCCTCTTGAGTAGACTCGAGGTCATAAAATATAAATAGTACACCATGCATTGAAGGCTTATGTGTGTCTACGGGCATAAAACAAAGGTGAGGGGAAGGCTTATATTCTCTGCATACTTTACAGAACACCTCGCCACAGGTATGTTTTCTGCTTTTTAGAACGGTTTTAATACATAGTTTACACGCCATCACCTGTTCACACAGCCTAGTTTCTATGTGGTAATCGTAGCAAATCTGTCCTCTAAAATACCTGTTACAGCTGTCACACACAATTTTCTCATTTGATTGACAAGGCGGAGATTGTTTGCACGCAGGACAACTTCTTTCGCAGCGATGAGAGTTTTTGCTATAGAAGGGAGAGTGACAATTTTCACAAAAATAACTACAACAAAATGCAGAAGGCCGTAAGCTTGGTCAAGATCATTATGTTCTCCTATGTTAGCAGTCATGGGAGCAATTTTGATTGTTGTTGTTTTACGACGCCTAACGAACTTGCTATTTGTCCAAGAGGCTCTGTCACAGGCTTAAAAACCTTTTCGAGATGCTCTTCTCGATCACGCTCAGCTCTTTTGAGCGAATTGTATTTTTCACGAACAGCTATTGCGAGCTCTAATACGTGCTGTTTACGAGGCGCCATGCTATTAAATGAAAAAATAGCGTACACACTCCTATTTATAACCTCGCCCCTCTGAGACACATCTGTCGCACGTATGGGATCTGTCACCCATCTGGCGCACACCTGAATGCTAGCTGACTGTACGCTGACTATGCGCTGACATATACCTGACTATGCGCTGACATATACCTGACTATGCGCTGACATATACCTGACTATGCGCTGACATATACCTGACTATGCGTTGACATATACTTGACTATGCGCTGACATATACCTGACTATGCGTTGACATATACCTGACTATGCGCTGACATATACTTGACTATGCGCTGACATATACCTGACTATGCGCTGACATATACCTGACTATGCGCTGACATATACCTGACTATGCGCTGACATATACCTGACTATGCGCTGACATATACCTGACTATGCGTTGACATATACCTGACTATGCGCTGACATATACCTGACTATGCGCTGACATATACCTGACTATGCGCTGACATATACCTGACTATGCGCTGACATATACCTGACTATGCGCTGGCATATACCTGACTATGCGCTGACATATACCTGACTATGCGCTGACATATACCTGACTATGCGCTGACATATACCTGACTATGCGCTGACATATACCTGACTATGCGCTGACATATACGTCAAAAACTGTTTTTGCAAAAAAGTTTGGTCGATATCTACAATGGAGTACTCTTTTGTTTTCTGATAATAAATACAAACATTATCGGGGTTCGTCAC
Organism: Lochmaea crataegi; assembly: GCA_947563755.1. NCBI lineage: Eukaryota > Metazoa > Arthropoda > Insecta > Coleoptera > Chrysomelidae > Lochmaea > Lochmaea crataegi. The sequence goes on from OX387428.1 coordinate 50,633,993, forward strand.
CAAGGACTCTTTTCATAACCACAAATGCATGCTATCAGTTCTAATCATCACATGTTATAAATAAATGTTAACAATACTGTTATTTTGTACCTAAAGATTATAAAATTTACCATTTTTTTAATTTTAGTCACATTGGCTAAAACAAAAAAAATATACTAATCATTGCAAATCGTGAACTGATGAATTTGGGTAATTTTAGGAAATACGCCACATTGTTACAAGATATTTTATAATTACACAGAGTCCAACGTGTGTTATCTAAGTCCTTGTTGGTTTTGTTGGTTATATTGTAGAACTTTCTGGGTATATAAGCAAGCATTTTATTATGTTAAAATCCATGGTTGACTACCCGCTTCTCCGAGGGGTGTTAGCGACGTGCTTTTGGCTTATCACGGTGTAGAAGTGTTTGAGAGAGATGGATATCTCGTTGTATGGTTATGAGAAGAGCTAACGATATTCGGCGTAAACCTCTCTATATGTTCGAATATATTGTGACCTATAGAAGATGGGAGTGAGGGTTCTGTTATTAGTATACATTTCCATTTAGATAATATTTTAGTGAATTATTATTCGTATTACCGAATCCTGAAGATGGTGGTTATCGAGAGGTGTTTTATGAGTACTGCGATAGAGAGTTTACTTTTTATGGGGACCAGAATAATTCCTCCTAACCCCCGTGAAGAAAAACCTCTACAAATTTGTCTGATCATCGCTAAAATTAAAAAACGATTTTGTTGAATTGAAAATTATAACATGTTCTAAAAAGTATCTTAAAATGTTTATTTGCTGCTGAATTTTTGTTTCACCTTGTCGCTGTTTCTTATGTTTTTTATTATCTTGTTGCTGTTTAAAATGTTTGATGCTGATCCAGCCGAAACAAGTTGAAGTTCGTTTTTCTCGGCCGGGAAAAAGAGGATCTAGGATTGGTAAAAATGCTTATTGATGTATTAATTGTGTTCTGTTATTAGTATACATTTCCATTTAGATAATAATTTTAGTAAATTATTATACGTACTACCGAATCCTGAAGATGGTGGTTATCGAGGGGTGTTTTATGAGTACTGCGATAGAGAGTTTACTTTTTATGGGGACCAGAATAATTCCTCCTAACCCCCGTGAAGAAAAACCTCTACAAATTTGTCTGATCATCACTAAAATTAAAAAAACGATTTTGTTGAATTAAAAATTATAACATGTTCTAAAAAGTATCTTAAAATGTTTATTTGTTGCTGAATTTTTGTTTCACCTTGTCGCTGTTTCTTATGTTTTTTATTATCTTGTTGCTGTTTAAAATGTTTGATGCTGATCCAGCCGAAACAACTTGAAGTTCGTTTTTCTCGGCCGGGAAAAAGAGGATCTAGGATTGGTAAAAAGGCTTATTGATGTATTAATTGTGTTCTGTTATTAGTATACATTTCCATTTAGATAATAATTTTAGTAAATTATTATACGTACTACCGAATCCTGAAGATGGTGGTTATCGAGGGGTGTTTTATGAGTACTGCGATAGAGAGTTTACTTTTTATGGGGACCAGAATAATCCCTCCTAACCCCCGTGAAGAAAAACCTCTACAAATTTGTCTGATCATCACTAAAATTAAAAAAACGATTTTGTTGAATTAAAAATTATAACATGTTCTAAAAAGTATCTTAAAATGTTTATTTGCTGCTGAATTTTTGTTTCACCTTGTCGCTGTTTCTTATGTTTTTTATTATCTTGTTGCTGTTTAAAATGTTTGATGCTGATCCAGCCGAAACAACTTGAAGTTCGTTTTTCTCGGCCGGGAAAAAGAGGATCTAGGATTGGTAAAAAGGCTTATTGATGTATTAATTGTTCATAAAATGTTTATTTGCTGATAATCAAATTAGAAAGTGATTTTTGGTGAATTTAAGGATAGGTAGCTAGTGTAAGTTATATAAAAATGTCTAGTTTTAAAATCAACTATTTTTTTCTAATGATCTAGACATGTTTATACGTAACAGACGAAGCAACTTGAAACTCACTAGTTTTCTCGGCCGGGAAAAAGAGGATCTAGGATTGGTGAAAAAGAAAACATAATTTTAAATTTCTCTCCTTTTATTGGAACACAAATTTTAAAATGTATAAATTGTTTTAAAAATATAATGCTATACCTCAACGCCCACACGGCCGCAAATCTTATTCGTGTCTGTAACACAAATTTTTAAATGTAATAATTGTTTCAAGTAATAAATACAATAAGTTTTCTAGAGGGACTTAAGGATAGGTAACTAGTGTCAGTTATATAAAAATGTCTAGTTTCAAAATTAACTATTTTTTCTAATGATCTAGACATATTTATACGTAACAGCCGAAGCAACTTGAAGCTCACTAGTTTTCTCGGCCGGGAAAAAAAGGATCTAGGATTGGTAAAAAAGGCTTAATAAAACATATTTGAATTTCTCTCCTTTTATTGGGGTCTGTAACACAAATTTTAAAATGTATCAATTGTTTTAAGTTATAAATACAATACTATACCTCAACGTCCACACCACAAATCTTCTTATTCGGGTCTGTAACACAATTTTTAAATGTATTGATTGTTTCAAGCAATAAATACAATAATATACCTCAACGCCCACACCACCACTAGCGGGGCCTCTGGCATTGGACTGTACCATATACAGTACCCCTGGTATGTCCCTAGCCCCAGCATACCAGGGGGCCTCTGCGAGGGCACAAGGGATGGCCCCCGCAGCACCAAAAGCTGCTTATTCTGTAAAATAAAATCTAATTTATCTATTTTATGTGTTTAATAAACTTACTCTAAACATTGGCGGCATCCTTCCTCTGATAACAGTTTCTAGATCTGAAAAAATGTGTCAGTACAACGTTATATAAAGATTTGTATTATTCTTACCCATTTTTTTGCTGTTCAACAACAAAAAACCTTGTGTCCTGCTTTTTATATAGTTGGTGCTTGTCAAGGAGAGGGTATGTGGCTAGTTATCTTTTTTTGTTTTTCTGCGATACAAAATTGTTGTTGAAAAATGCCGATATTTCCTCTAACCGCAAAAATGTACAACAATCAACTATGCAATCTTCTACGTTATATTTTCGTTTTACATAATGTCGTGGGAATACTTAATTCCTTTTATTTAAGTGGAAATTTCGGTGCGGATGTATGCTATCAATCTTCTGCAAGTTATATTTTCGTTTTACCGTTGAACGAATAAATAGACCAATCAACGGTTTTACATAATGTCGTGCGAATACTTAATTCGTTTTATTTTATTAAGTGAAAATTTCGGTCCGGATGTTCATCTGGATTTTTATCCGCCTGTCCAAGACGATTGTCAAATCTATATAAATATGGATATTAATAGTCATAGGTTCCATCACCATCTTATTTCACGAGATAATCACGGGGCCGGTGATTTGCTACAAATCCATTATTTATTAGACGGTCGTTTATTTTGTGTAATTAATTATTATATAAATGAGAATGAAAGCGAGCGTATTTACGTAGATTACTTCTTTTCTGGGGACCATGAGGAAACTATTCCGCTTACTATGGATTCCAGCGAAGGCTTCATCAGTTCCGAACCCAAAGAAGAGTAGTGTGAGTAGTTTTGGATACATTGGTAACTACCATTTTTGACGAAATTCTCTGTTTCTATTCCTTTTTTTGAACCGTGTCTGCAGAAGCGCTTAGAAATCTCTATCTCTGTATATTTTACGGTTTTTAGATGGGATACAGTAGAGCCACATGATTTTGCTTGGTGTCTGTTGTGCCCCCTTTTTTTCATCAGTGTTTCTAGATTTTATTTAAATTAATTTTTAGATTCCACAGCGAGAAAAACTTCGAAAAAAGCTCGGCACTGATGACGACACAAAACACAGCAACAAAGGACTCTTTGAAAAACTCGACACCACGACAAACCCTTATGACCCTCCTGTAATACAGATAACACCACTAGTACAAAATTATTGACACAGATCGATGGAAAATAAGTAGGAAAGAGGTGAGTTCTAATAACTTTTTGAACCCTCAGAAGAGGAATGTGAGTAGTTTTGATACATCGTTAACTACCATTTTTGATGAAATTCTCTGTTTCTATTCCTTTTTTGAACCGCGTCTGCAGAAGCGCTTAGAAATCTCTAGTTTTATCTGTATATTTTACGGTTTTTAGATGGGATACAGTAGCTCCACTTGATTTTGCTTGGTGTCTGTTGTGCCCCCCTTTTTTCATCAGTGTTTCTAGATTTTATTTAAATTAATTTTTAGATTCCACAGCGAGAAAAACTTCGAAAAAAGCTCGGCACTGATGACGACACAAAACACAGCAACAAAGGACTCTTTGAAAAACTCGACACCACGACAAAACCTTATGACCCTCCTGTAATACAGATAACACCACTAGTACAAAATTATTGACAAAGATCGATGGAAAATAAGTAGGAAAGAGGTGAGTTCTAATAACTTTTTGAACCCTCAGAAGAGTAATGTGAGTAGTTTTGATACATCGTTAACTACCATTTTTGATGAAATTCTCTGTTTCTATTCCTTTTTTGAACCGCGTCTGCAGAAGCGCTTAGAAATCTCTAGTTTTATCTGTATATTTTACGGTTTTTAGATGGGATACAGTAGCGCCACTTGATTTTGCTTGGTGTCTGTTGTGCCCCCCTTTTTTCGTCAGTGTTTCTAGATTTTATTTAAATTAATTTTTAGATTCCACAGCGAGAAAAACGTCGAAAAAAGCTCGGCACTGATGACGACACAAAACACAGCAACAAAGGACTCTTTGAAAAACTCGACACCACGACAAACCCTTATGACCCTCCTGTAATACAGATAACACCATTAGTACAAAATTATTGACAAAGATTGATGGAAAATAAGTAGGAAAGAGGTGAGTTCTAATAACTTTTTGATGGTCTCTTCTAAATTTTCGAGGAAAACATGAAACTGCCTCCGTAGTCTGATACGGAATTTTCTATTGGATATTGGTTTCTAGAGAAACAGTGTTAACCCTCCTCCGGGTGGGGTAGAATAACGTCATGGGTGACCAGGACCCTAGTATTTTTGATTAGCGTTTGAGGTTTAAACATTTTTAATTTTCTCCAAAATTTCCAAATAAAATGCACAATTTTCGTCGCATATTTCCAGACGCACTTTTTGCCTCAGCCGTTCTCGCATATATCTATGATTCTGAAAAAAACAAATCAATACTTTTTTGTTTCTTCTAATTTTTGCTACGCACCCTCGACTTCTCCACCACGAGCATTCTTATAGCCATAGGGCATTTAATATTGCTAAATATTACTAAATCTGGAAAATTATTAAAATAATGATTCCTTTAATTTTATTTTATCATGCTTACCAGTCATTGTCTATAATAAAGTGATATGAATTTTCAGATTTTAGCGGAAGTGCGTCTTCCAGCAAATTGGTGTGAAAATGCATACGGCCGTACAACCACAAACAACGATAAAATCGCTGTGTATTTTGAAAAACCGTGATAATTTTTATTCCGCGTTGTTTTTTGTGAATGACCGGCGCAAAAGATCTGGTGATTATCATTTATATATTTGTCACATTCCTATGAAATTGTAAAACATTTAAAACCGTGATAATTTACCACTTGGAGATTTTTTTTAAATGGCCGGCTTTTTGCATAAGAGATTTTCTCTAGTGATTGTCTTTTATTTGTCACATTCCTATGAAACTGTAAAGCACAGGTTGCGCCGCTGAGCATCGCTGATAAGGACCTTCGCGCTCGCTGATAAGAGCGTCACTGATAAGGACCGTTGGTGGAGCGGAAGTGCTGATAAGAGCTGATAAGGCGGAGCGGGCTGATAAGAGCCGTCTGTCTGTCTGTCTGGAGTGCCTCTATACCTACTCATATGGTATTTCGTGTTCGTAGATTACATCTGAGAGAAGGTTTCTAATAGAATAGCATGTTAAAACTGCATCACATGTGGCTAAACGAAAAGTTTATACTTCTCCTATCAGATGCAGCACCTTATATGGTCAAGACAGGCGAAAACTTGAAAAATTTTTATCCGCAATTAATACACACTACTTGTTTGGCCCATGCAATAAATAGGGTGGCAGAAGAAGTTAGAAAAAACTTTCCCCTTGTAAATGATGATTAATATCTTGCGTAAAAAGATATTTTTAAAGGCTCCACTTAGAATTCAATTTTATAGAGAGCATTTACCTAATCTTCCTCTTCCACCTTAACCCGTTTTAACATTTTGGGGAACATGGTTAGAGGCTGCTTTTTTTATGCCGAAAACTTTACGCAAATAAAAACTGTTATACAAGAATTTGGAGATGATTCTTCTCAGCCTCTCTTTAAAGAAAACTGTAATGATGCCCCTCCTCGTGCCCTCAATTTGGCAACAAATAAATGGACCCCAATCGTGTCGGGTAATTAATTCTTAGGCTGGTCGTCCATTGGAAGCGTAGTCGCGCGACTCGAAGGTAGCGCGTATACGCCCGTGTATGTGCGATCATGAGACTGAGCGACTGGTATCATTCACTGCAGGCGACTCTATACTACTTAGTTCGCAACTGTTATCATAAAGAAAGTATGCTTTGTAGAATCGTGTGAAATGGATTTGAAAAACATGTACTTTTTGAAGCAACCTTACATAATAAGGCGTTTGAGAGCTCGTCGTGATAAGAAGAGACGTTTGTGTTGGATAAATGAAATATTTAGTAGAAGAAATTTACTGGGAGAATTCCATCACCTGCATGACGATTTACTAAATAATCCGCACAAATTCTTTGATTATTACCGAATGAGTCCAGACACATTTCAGTACATTTTAAGTGCTATAGAGTCATCGATCGCCAAATATTCAAATTTCAGGGAGACAATAAGATCTGTGGAACGTTTAAGTGTGACTTTAAGGTAAGTAAAGTTATTCAATTGTCATAAATCTTTATTAATTTAAATTGAACACAAAAGAAGTAACAACTATTTATCATGAAAAGGAAATAAAAAAAGTACTCAATAGTTCAGACAATATGCAAACTTTTTGTAATTCTTATTGCGCCTGATTGGTATTAGCCTACATAACACAGTTACTTGGTATCTGAAAAGTTCCCGAAATATTGTCGCAAACCAGTATTAATCTCGCCTGGAGGTGAGTTAGACGTTTGAATTGTCCATGAGGGTCCACTTGTTTCGCTGGTCCAAGGCGAGGGTACCGGTGTTGTTGTGTAGAGAGATGGGGTATGCGAGGATCTGTTGCATTGCTCTCCTTCATCAATAAGAACTTGCTGAAGTTTATGTTTTACATTCAATTTGCGGTGTTCTGGAACTTTTTTTAGGTACGGAAGAAGACTAACCAAAAACTGGTAGTCGCTATTTCCTTCTTTGTTAACAGCATGTTCGGTAAATAACTGTAACTTAGCCCTCTCGATTTCTAGAAATTTATCTTCAACCGTGATGTCTGCTGGTTTATTTTTTTTACGTGTAGGATTGCTAGTTGTAGGTGTTATTAGAGGACCAACAGGACGAACGTCAGCATTATTTGGTTGTGTATCATGCTGTTTTCTACGCATCTGATGGTTGCTTGCAGGTACTGGGGGTTCCATCTTTCTGGTTTCGCTCGATGACATATCAACTTCTCCTTGGTCAGTGACAACTGTTTGTGGTGATTCTAAATGAGACAAATCATCTTCATCATCATCATTTCGAGAAGGTGTTCTTTCTAGAGAGGCAACATTTCCCCTCAGCTGTCTTGGCTCAATTATGTCGGAGAGGAACAGCATCTGGTCGAAGAACGTCCATGAAGAGGAACCTTCCTCCGGCGCCTCATCTCCTGATCTATATAATTTTTTATATTCTCTTCTAAATACATCGCGCAGTCCTCTCCACTTTTTATTTACTTCGTTCACTAAAACACAAAACCACAGTTTTGGTTAATATTGCAAATAACAAAAACATTTTTTTTTTAGAATAAATCATGTAATCTGTATGTTCATAATGATTTCTGTTATTACAGGTACTTGGCCACAGGTGCTTCATTCAAAACATTGGGGTATTCGTTTAGAATGTCGGATGTAACCGTTGGAAGAATAGTTAAAGAAACATGCATTGCTATTTGGGACCACTTGAGCACTCTACATATGCCATTCCCTCCTACAGATGAACAGCAGGAGTCAATAAAAGAAGGTTTTTTCGCGTAAATGGAAATTTCCTAGTTGTGTTGGGTGCATTGATGGAAAACATAAACGCATACGAAATCCACACCATTCAGGCAGCATGTTCAGAAATTACAAGCATTTCTTTTCAACTGTGCTACAAGGTGTTGCGGGACCCGATTACAAGTTTATTACCATTGATACAGGAGGGTACGGCAAGGAAAGTGACGGCGGTCTAATTCCCGCCTTTACAGAAGGCTTGAAAAAAATGAGTTGAGTAATAAACGGCTTACCACACTGCCTGGATCGAATATTAAAGTTCCGCGCGTTCTTTTGGGGGATGAAGCCTATCCATTGAAAACTTACTTGATGCGACTTTTTCCCGCATTACAACTTGGACCTTCACAGCAAATTTCCAATAAACGACTTTCACAAGCACGGCAAGTTATTGAATGCGCGTTTGGTATTATTTCCGCCAAGTGGAGAGTGCTTCAAAAAGGAATTGAGGTTGAACCAAACTTTGTCGATGATATCGTTAAATGTATGTTTGTTGCACAATATTATAATTGACAAAGAAGGCGAACCACAACCTATGTCAATACCTCAACAATCAGAAACCAGTACTACAAAAGCCAGATTTGCTTCCCTAGGCGAAAATAGGAGTGTCACTACCGCTTATGTGATCAGAGACAAATTTACAGCATATTTTTGTGAACATGGAGCAAATACCTAAAAAAACTTGTGTCTAAAGTAAAAGCTTTGTACTGACGGTCTGTTTTTGCCTAAATATTTCTTATGTTTTGTTCACTTTGTAATATAATAATGATATTAAAAACAACTCTTACCATTATTATTAACACCTACTTCTTCTGCAACTTTCGATCACAATTTCCTCTGTACATCACGAGAATGATACATTTTGTCTTTCATGTTCCACAACGCAGACTTTTCACGAACGGCACTAATCAATTTTTCGTTATCAATTTCCATATCGAAAACTAACCTGCACAGAACACACGAACCCAAACGCAATGAATAATTTTATGGCGTCTTCCTGTGATGCATACAGGCGATTACAAGCGACTAATTCGATTCAGGACGCCAGTCGCTTGTGGTCGGCCGAGGCCGGTCGCTCAAGGTCGTTTACAGTGGATGTTGTTTACTTACATTTCATTTGTTAGGATCAGTCGCTTGTATACGGGCGTATACGCGCTTCCTTCGAGGCGCGCGACTACGCTTCCAATGGACGACCAGCCTTAGGCGGACAGAACGAGACGTGAACGGTGGGAGAACTTCGAGCTGCGTGAAGTCAGAGTCAGTGTTAGACAGAGAAAGTATTCGGAAAACAGAAAGGCAAACTTTGTATAGGAGTCGGGTGATGATCGGACTAACGGTACGCGTACACCAAATTCGTCATCGGCCGAAGTATGCTCGGGCGTCGTCGGCCGAACTCGGCCGATGAAACCAAACTTATGTAAAAGTTTGAAAGCGCATACACTGCTACAACCGACCTCGCCCGATGACGCCCGAGAACGAACGATTAACCAGCGAGTCCGAACTTGTTTGGATTTTTGTCAGTTTTGCCCGGTGCTCTCTACGTTCGAGTCGTTTTTATGAAGGAGGGATACTGAAAAATTAATTACTTGTGTTTATAATAGGCCACCATTGTGGGACAAACATTCGAAAACTTACAATAATCGAGATATTGCGAAACGGCTATGGGACGAAATTGCTTCAGAAATGGATATACCAGTAGCAGACATAAAAAAATGGTCTAACTTGAGAGACCAATTTCGCAAAGAATATAACAAATGTACTGAACCAAGGTAAATCTGGCGCTGCGGCAGATCACAAATCATCTTCATGGGCATATTATGATATGTTATTATTCCTGTCGAAACAAATCGCCCCTAAACCATTAAGTGGAAATTTGCCTGAATTAAGAAGCCCCAGCCAAGAACATGTAGATGATACATCATCTCAGTTTTCCGAGGTGTTATCAGAATCTCAGTTACAATTAATTCCGCAATCTGAGCATTCACCTGATTCGCGGCCAAGAACTTCTAATTCGAGCCACTCTGAAAATTCAACGATGCAATAACATACCACATCAAACACAAATCCTGTTCGTGTACCTGTAACACAAGCTCATCGTTTTAACTCTTCAGCTGGAAGACTTTTGAAAAAGCGAACTACTGACGTCGAAAAAGAGTATTTATTTGAGTCCAGGTCAGCTGATAAGTTTACAGAAGACCCTGATCGAAACTTTTTGTTGAGTTTACTTCCATACTTAAAAGAAGTGCCACGAAATAGGAAACTCTCCGTTCAACGAAAGTTGTTAGACGTGTTTATGGAGGAAGAAAAAAATCAAGCTGTATATTCTCCCGTAAGCTGCTATTCTACAGAAGAATTAAGCCGCCCCGATTCTGGTGAAATGTCTTCAAATGTGTCACTTCCGAGCAACGTTGTTAATGTTGACGAGCCCTTGTCATTGGCCACGAATCCAATGACACTTTCACAACCATCCACATCTGCGCAGGGCTACTTGCCACCAGCCACCAGAAGTTCGATTATTGCTTCACAAACTTCAACAACTGCCCAGCCAGCAGGTCAACTGTATTCTTTTACTTATGCAGATCTCGATTTATAAGTGAAGGCTTCGCCACAAACAGAAGGCGTAATTACGGCTATTAAGGCTTTATTCTTATTTCACTACCTATGTTTGAATATTTTTTCATTAATAATATAAATAAAACCACTAAAAGTTACTTAAATATTTTTCATTTACAATTTTTTGGACCTAAGTTTACGCTAGAATTAAAATTCCCGTACTAAAATATTACAATAATTATTAATGTCTAAATATTTGTATTACAAAAAAACTGTTTGAAAGCTTCACGAATATTATAAGCTTCAGTGGAACTTCTGTTTTGCCCTCTTGAAGCAAAGTTTCTTCTTTGACCTGAATTTCTCGTTTGATCTGCTGAATAACTGTGTCTTGGTTGTCCCTCTTTGTCTATTATAATATTGTGTAGTAAACAGATACATTTTACAAAAGTTTCAGCGTTTTCTGTAGTAGTCTCTATGCATTTAGTTCCATTTTTGTGTTATTATACCAAAAGCGCATTCAATTACTACTCGAGCATTTGACAAACGTTCGTTGAAAAGCCTTTCCTCTTCTACAAGGTTACGCCTCGGGTACGGCCTCATAGTATACCGTTTAAGGGGATACGCTTCATCAGCTAGTAATACCAAGGGCAACACAGTATTGGTATTTGGTAAACATTTAGACAAATTTAACTGCCCATTTCAAAATGTCTAAATAACGCCGAAGAGGCAAACGTACCACCATCTCTTTGTTGTCCATAAGCTCCTATTTCAATAAATAAAAATTTGTAATCCGGGCTTGCAACTGCTTGTAAAACAATGGAAAAAAATGCTTGTAATTATAGTACATACTTCCAGAATTCGAAGGACATTTCATTCGAAAATGTTTACCGTCCAATGCACCAATAGAATTAGGAAAACCCCACATTGACCAATATAATTCAGCATTTTGGTAAATCATTTCGTCGGTAGGCATTGGCATATGACGTGATACTAAACTTTCAAATACAGCCTTGCAAGTTTCTCTCACAATCTTTCCAATGGTGCAATTTGAAATTCTGAACGAAAATGCTAAAGATCGAAAAGATTCTCCAGTAGCAAGGTACCTGAGACGAAAAGATAACATTTTTATTGATTCGGATAACAGGCGTGGCTCTTTAATAACGGTGTTAAATATTTTCTAAGCCAAAATCTATAGGTAGGTACTTACCGCAAAGTTATTGCAAGTCTTTCCGGAGATGATATACATTCCCGATAGTTTGTATTCTGTTTTGTTATCAGTGGTTCAACTGCGTTTAAAATATATTGAAATGGACTATAGCTCATCCTAAAATATTCGAAGAATTTGATAGCTTGTAATATTAACTCCTCAAAAAGGTGGTGAAATTCGCCCAGTTGATTTCTGGGAATGAATTCTAATAAATACATTTCTTCAAAATCCTCCATTTTAAAAAAACACGTCTTCACTCTGTATGCTGCACTGTTATCTGACTACATAGTTTAACCGACAACGTCCGTTATCGACTGCAGACGAACGTCCGAGGCACTTGTCCGAACAGCTCCTACCCGAAATCGGCCGATGAATCGGTTTTGGTGTACGCGTACCGCAAGGGATAAATGCAGAGTACACTTATTGGAACTACTTGTATTTTATTTTGTATTCTCAAATTTTTATTTATTTGTCTAAAATTTGCAATACTATTAAATTATTTGTACAAAATACTTTAATATTTGAAATCAAGTACAATGAGTAAATAATTACCTTCAACAAAATAAATTTAAGTAGATGTGTAAAATGTGTTTTTTTGTTGGGGAAACCCAAAGAAATTAAACGATATTTTATAATATTAGTTGAATAGGAATTAGAAAAAAAATCAATATAAAAATCCACGATACAAAAAAAATTATTCAGGGTCAGAATCACTGAGTTCCGTTATTAGATATTAAATGGGGAAGTAAGGAAGGTAAGTACGGAAAGTAGCTGACCTACTTCCGCAATCTATAATGGGGATTCACGGAAGGTAAGTAACTGACCTACTTTCGCAATCTATATAATTATGTTTTTCACTCACAAAACACCCAAAAATATTTATTGATTCGACAAAGTACAGTGTGAAGTTTTTACTACAAAAATTATTTTATACAATTGAATCGTACAAGAATAAAGTATAAAAATGAACTTAATCTAAATAATAGTCTTTGGTATTCATACAAAAGTATTATCTAACTAATTCTAAATAGATGTTAGAGGTTAATATAGGGTTAGGTGTTAATGGCACATTAGTTTTAATTAAAATAAAGTAATTGTTCTTACGTTTATCATATCTAAATCGATTCTCATTATTTTTAATGTCTTTAAATTATGGTGACATTTCTCCTCCCTCCTTAGGTGAAAGCTTCGTCCTCGAAGTCTCTAGGAGTTCTTGAAGGGCAATGGCTTGTTGTGGTGGAATCCTTGGGCCGAATAGTAACTTGGCGAGTCTGTGTCTCTTTTTTATGGAGATGTATAAGATTAGGGCTGCAACAGAAATTGTAATAATAGTTGAAAACATAGCTAGTCCAGTAGACATCAACGGTGGAAGGTTCGATGCTTCGATGCGTTGGATTTGTCCGTGGGATCCAGGGATGGTCAGTTTTTCTAACGTAATCGTATGTTGTGCTTTTAATTTAAGTTGTACAATGCTTGGAATTTGAATATTTTGCATAGTTCTTGGTTGTATTCGTTGTCCTAGGATTTCCAGGGTTTCATTTGTTGATAGAATAGCGGATTGAGAAATCGTCCTTTGGTCTATTGTCAAAGGGTTAACTATTCCCAATAGAATGGCTTCGTCGGTTTCCTGTATGAAATTCTCGGTGGCAACGGCTGTGGTGCAATTTCTTATGTCTGGAATTTGGCATCTCGACCTTACTTGGTTTTCGCAAATGACATAGTTTAGTTTTTGTTTGCAGTCTTCGAACCAATTATTGTTTGAGTAATACTTGGTAGGTGGAATTATCATTATTTGATCATTATTAGGTATCGGGTAGATTTTTAGGGTAGGGTAAGATTGTGTGTATAGGATAGGAATTTTTAGGATTATGAGCTTACTTTTCTGAGTAATGCACACGAGAGAGTTTATAATTTGAATTTCTAATATTTCATTGATAGTGGCTAATTGTTGAGAAATGTTATCTAGTGCGTCAGTAAGAATTATGTTATTTTTTTCTAATTTTCTTAATATCATTTCAAATCGAGAATTAAAGGTTTCACTGTAAGAAATTTGATTATTATGTTTTGTTATAATTTCTTGTTGTTTAAGCTCCAATGCGGTGATGTGAGTCTTCAGAAGTTCCAAGTCAGAATCATCAGGGTTACCTGTGATATATTTAATAGTCGTTCCTAATAGGTTAAATAGTCCTCGTCTTTGTTTGTGTCTGCGAGTAATTTTATGTAGGTTGTCTTCTGTTTCTGATAGCAGGTGTTTGAATTGGTTTCTCAGCAGCTCCATTGTTGCTAATTCTGGTACGGCATTTTCAAAGTTGTTCGAGCTGTTTGTTAGTGTTTGTTCTAGTTTCGACAGGTCTATTTGTAGTATGTGTTTGTGATAATGTGATATAACTTTTGAATTTCCTACGGGTTCTGGATAGTAACCGTTATTGGGTATTTCTTGTATTTTCATTAAGGCATGAAGATGTCGAAGGCTGATCCTGAAAGGGTAACTTTATGTAAGTTTTTCGTAGTCTTTTTGCGTATTTAAGGTGAGAACTAGTTTGGTTGTTTTTTGCAGTTAAGCCGGTGATTTTTGTTTTGTCTTGTTTAGTAGGTTTTAACGTTTGGTAAGGTGCTTCAAGTTTAGATTTATGTTTCTTTTTCTTTATATAGATTTTTTCATTGATTTCAGGTATTATTTCGGTATTTTTATTTGCTTTTTCTAAAGCGACGTTTCTTTTTTCTTTTTGTGTTTGGTATAAAAGGTTTATGAAAGGACGTAACTCGTCTTTATGTCTTTGATTGTAGGTGTCGTATATAGGTAAGTCAAAATCGAAGTGTACTTCTTCGGCATATGGACCATAAAGTATTGAAAAGGGGGAGTATCCAGTGGCACTATGTATAGATTGATTATAGATAAGGATTGAATGTGTAAAAGTGTCATCTAATGAGTTATGTGGATTTTGGGCTTTTAAAGTCCTTAGTTTTTCTAATAAAGTAGAATGAAAGCGTTCAATAGGGGAGTTCGAAGAAGAATTATTTACAGTAGTAAAATGTAGGTCGATTTTGTGAAGGTTCATGAACTCTTTGATAAGATAAGAATTAAATTCCTTTCCACTGTCACATACGATCTTTCGGGGGTAATTATGGTGTGAAAAGTAGTGTCGAAGTTTACTTAAAACTGATATAGACATTTTATCGGGTAATTTATAGCATTGCGCATATTTTGAGAATGAATCTATTATCGTCAAGTAGTAATCTTTATTGCAGTATAATATGTCAACATGAAGAATGTCGAATGGTTTTTGACCTAGTAACGGGCCTAATTGTGGTAGGTTGTAGGGTTGTCTTTCGTATTTATTTGCTAGACATATTTCGCATTTGTTAATAAAATTAGCTATTGTAGTTTGCATTGAGGGCCAATAGAATTGATTTTTTAGATGTTTATAAGTTTCTATTATACCGTTGTGGTTAGAATTATGATATGTTTCGACGCATTTTATTTGTTTGTCTTCACTTTCGATATCTTGTAGTAATTTGTCGCAGAAATTTGCTTTAACCGTGCTATTTATATTTATTCTGAAATAATTACATAGAAAGGGTCTATATTCGTACGGAGTTTTTATGCCAAATTTCTGTTTAGGTTTTAAAATTGTTTTAAATGCGTTTGATATGCAGTCTTGCCAATTGTCTGTAAGGTAGACGGTATATCTATGTTTATTAAATATTTTCTTATACTTGACGTCATGTTTGTCTGAATTCGGAATTAGTACAATTTGATTTGTAGACATGTTAAGTGGTTCTTCAGATTCTGGAATTCCATTGATAGGGTTTTCTAGAGATGTATGCTGTGTTTGAGTGTCGTCTGATGGATGTGTTTGAGTTTGAAGTTCGTTAAAGTTATTTAAAAAATCGTCAGGGTCAAAAATTGCTGGGTCAGGTGTTTCTACACAAAGGGAATCTCCAGAGAGGGCGTTTATTTGTATTCGCGAGAGGGCGTCGGCTACTTGATTTTCTTTGCCTTTTTTATATTTGACTTCGAAATTGTAGTCTTCTAATTTTAATCTCCATCTCGCTAATCGAGATGTGGGGTCTTTGATTTTGTATATCCAAACTAATGGGTTATGGTCAGTTTCTATTAAGAATTTTTGACCGTAAAGATATGGTCTGAAATGTTTGCAGGAATCAATTATTGCTAGGAGTTCTTTTTCCGTAGTGGAATAATTTTGTTCCGCGGTATTTAAGGTACGCGAATAATATGCAATCGGGTGGTTGTCTTGGGTTAATACCTAACCTATTGCTATATTGGAAGCGTCTGTCGTTAGAGTGAAAGGTTTAGAAAAATCTGGGTATTGTAAGACTGGTGTGTTTGAGAGCGTTTTTGCATTTTTCGAAGGCTTCTATATACGTAGGATTTGTAGGGTCAATGGTCGAATTTTTTCTTGTACATCTACTAAGAGGGGATGTGATTTTTGCGAAATTCGGATTAATCGTCTGTAGTATCCGGTTAATCCTAGGAAAGATTTAATTTCTTTAATGGATTTGGGTATAGGATATTTTTGAATAGCTTCTAATTTCGCGGGGTTAGGTTTTATTCCTTCGGGTGTGACAATGTGTCCTAGAAATGCGACTTCTTTAGTTAGGAACTCAGATTTGTCGAGTTGAACTTTGAGGTTTGTGTTTCGAAAGGTGTCAAAGATAGTAGAAATATGTATTAAATGTTCTTGAAGAGATTTAGAAAATATTATGACGTCGTCCATGTATACGAAACAGAATTTATACAGGAAGGGTCGTAAGATATTGTCCATTAATTTTTGGAATGTGGCTGGGGCATTCTTGAGTCCAAAGGGCATGCTGACGGAATTCGAAATGTCCGTGGGGGACGGTAAAGGCAGTTTTTTCAATTGAATTTGGATGTATTTCTATTTGATGAAAACCTTGAGCTAGATCGAGTGTCGTGAAATAGGTAGCTTTACCTAGATTATCTAGAATTTCGTCTATTTTTGGTAGGGGATATTTGTCTTCAATAGTATTCTCATTAAGTTTCCGGTAATCTATAACCATGCGAAATTTCTTTTGGCCAGAAGCATCGGCTTTCTTGGGGACAATCCACACGGGGGCTGATGACGGCGAGATAGATGGTCGAATAATTTTATTGTCTAGTAATTTATTGATTTGTTTTGTTATTTCCTCTTGCATTTTTTTTGGATGTCTGAAACTACGCGCGTATATTGGATTTTCGTCTTTAGTACGTATTTCATGTTTTATTGCTGAAGTGAAGGTTAAAGGTGTTTTTTCGTCGTAAAAAATGTCTTTGTACTTGTGGCAAATTTTTAAAATATTCTCTTTTTCTTCGGGATTTAAATGTTGTGTGCGTATAAGATTTGGATCAAAGTTAGATGGTCCATTATTTGATATATTGTAATTATCTAAACGTTCTACGTGTATGGGTTCTAATTGAATCGGGTCGTCTAATGCTATATCGTCAATATAACCGTCAGTTACAAGGTGAATTGATTGTGGTAAAATTATGTTATTTATTTTTGTTTCAGGTAATAATATTTCTCCGTTTGCAATACTTACAGGAATTTTATTAAAAAGGGTTTGGAATGGTATTTGTATGTTATATTTTTCTAATGATAGAATTTTATTATTGTAATTTAAAATAGCACAAAAATTTTCCAAATCGCGATTTCCTAATAAAATGTCAAATTCTTTATTCCAATCGGCTATACGGGCGTCTATAGGTTCATGAATATTAATTTCTTTAAGTAATGGGGTTTTAATATTATCGGAATAATTAGTAGTCTGTTTCATAGAAGTAAGGGTAAATTCTTTTTTATATTTGTCGTACGGGTTAAAAAATCTCGTTGCATTGGGTGTAATAATTGTGTCGGAACCTCCTGAATCAATTAGTACTTTAAGTTTGCTTTTGGGCAATATAAAAAATGGTAATCGGGGGTAGTTTTTAATATTATTCAGTTTTATTGAGGTGGGGGCTGTTCTTCTAATAAAGCCTCGTGAAAATTTTCTTCTTCTAAATATTCTGCATCTGCATCAGCGGCGTAGTTATTTTCATAAGTTTCGCAGTTTTCTGTGGGTTCGTTACTATTTTCGGCGTTTATGTTAAAATTATGCGTTTTAGTCAAGTCTGACATAGGTTGTGCTTGAGTGCGTATTGTTTGTACACCACTCATGGGTTTAGGTGCAGGATTTGTTTGGTTTTGCCATGATGAATTTCTGTATAGTGTCTGGGGATTTCTCGGAACGTTTTTATTATAATTATTGAAAGTATTATTAGGGTTAGAAGTAAAATTTGGTCTATTATAAGATTGGGGATTGTTGTATCTAGTCTGAGGTCTTTGGTTAAAATTCGCATTATTAAAATGATTGCCTTGGTTTTGCATGAAGGCATTGTTTTGTCTAAATTGATTTGTCTGCAAATTGTGTCTTGGTTTTTCAGGTCTTGGTCTAGTATTTTGGTTTTTTAAGAAATTCATGTATGTTACTTGTGATTTATGGTTATCGTATGTAATGCATTTTTGTAATGCATTGTCTAATGAGTCTAGTTGAAAGTGTGAGAGGTATTCGCAATATGGATTATTTATACCTGTACAAAATGTTTTTAAAGCTAGATTTTTAAAATATGGAGTCTTAAAATTCACAGTTTCTAAGTTATTATTTAATGAAATATGCTGTAGTAAATCGTTTAAATTATTACTTATTCTTTGATGATATTCGTCGTAATTTTCCGATAGTTTCTGTACGCAAGTAGTTAACTGCGTTACTAGAATTTCTTCGGATCTCCTATCACCGTATTTTGCTAAAAGAGCCGGCCGAACATCCGTCCAGTTAATGATATTTGAAAAATTTAAATAGTCTCTTGGTTCACCTTTAATTCTAGAAATGATATTTGAGTTAAGAATAAATTCTTGAGGTGCAGTAAGATTCTGTCCTCGTAAAAATTCTAACAAATTATCTACCGATTTTATAAATGTCGCCAAATTTTGCCCAGTTGTATACTCGGGAAGAGTCGTACATAAACTAGAAATGTCGTTATTAGAAAAAGGCATTTTTTCTTGAATTGGGGACCTAATAAGTGGACTTCTATCGCGAAAATTATTTTCTGAGATTTGAGATAGAATTAAATGAATTTCCTCTGTCGTAGAATCAGAGAAGGTGCTCATGAGAAAAAGGAAAGGTACTTACAGGGAGATGATCAGTATGATGTTCTTCTGCATTACTTTCGGGTTCGTGGGTCCTCTACCAAACAACTGAAGTTGACCAGGAAATCGCTTGTTTCTGTGTAGTGGATCCTGTTCGCAGCGCCAATTATGTTTTTCACTCACAAAACACCCAAAAATATTTATTGATTCGACAAAGTACAGTGTGAAGTTTTTACTACAAAAATTATTTTATACAATTGAATCGTACAAGAATAAAGTAGAAAAATGAACTTAATCTAAATAATAGTCTTTGGTATTTATACAAAAGTATTATCTAACTAATTCTAAATAGATGTTAGAGGTTAATATAGGGTTAGGGGTTAATGGCACATTAGTTTTAATTAAAATAAAGTAATTGTTCATTACGTTTATCATATCTAAATCGATTCTCATTATTTTTAATGTCTTTAAATTATGGTGACATTTCTATATAATGGGGAACCAAAGAAGTAAGGTACGAATGACCGCAACTGACCTCTCTAATATGCAGTGACGGAAAATAAAAATTATACAGGGTAATGACATATAATAGGAGTGGGATATATACAGAGGGTTGCGAAAGTATGTATGTGTTCATTGGAAACATCAGTATACGAATGGTGCGTTAAAATTCAATATGCTCCGACATATAATAAGAGTGGGGTATATACAGGGTGCACCGAAAGTAACTACATTTAATAGGAGGGGGTATACAGAGTAGTAGTCAATTACACTATAGGTAGTGAAGAGTAGTGAGTGAATTATTATTAATTTGAGTAGAAATGGAAGCTAGTAGGTGTGTTACACCAGAGCTTATTTTTAATTCAGACTGTTTATACTACAGTGCTCCAAGATTAGCAAGTATCGCTGCAAATGCTGTATATTGGTGTATCAAAGATGTTAATAATAAGAACATTGGAATCGGCTATAGATATTTCAAACATGATACTATCTACGAATTTGTAATTCCATGTGATTTGTATAGCCTGTTAAAAGTGAACTGTATCCACGAATTAAAAGTGCAAATCGTAAAAAATAGTGATGTACAAGAGGATGACTCTGGTGAATTGGTAGGAGAGGGGTTGATTGATACAACAATATTTAATTCATGTTATTATCCAACACTGCCCGACTAGAAAAAAGGGTTCCACCAATAATAATAGAAATGAAATACACAAAAATGTGAAACGTCCAAAAATCATATATAAAAGATTGGATATATTGACATTTATTTAGTATTAGTCGACATGCAGGCCCCAACGTTTATAATATTGCAAGCTACTATTGGTAACTACCTTTCAATACAGCATCCATATACTATTAGAGAAGTGTTTGTATGTTTTGATAGTAATGGTACAAAAAATGATAGTTGGCCTGAAAAATGGATACGAATGGAATCGTATACACCAAATGATGCAGTAACCCTAAAAGCTGAAATACCTACGAATAGTACAACATATAAAGTGCGTCTTTTCAAAGGTAATGGAAACTACCAAGAATCCGAATGGTTGCAGTTGTATGCAGTTCACCAGGTCGCAAGCACACAGATAAATACGCATACTTATATATTATATTATATAGCTACATGTTATACTATTGTGACTGGTACAATATTTTATAACATTGTCCTTCGTTTGTTGAAATAAAAGAAATAAGTATATAAATAACATTTATTTTCTGTTAAACAACTAAAAAATCAAAATCTGTAGAATCTAAGTATTCTCCTATATTCACATCACTGAAAAAATTCTCCACTTCTTCTTCTTCTTCTAATGCTTGGATAAGATCATCTAATGTGCCTGAATTGGAGGATGGATTTAGGAGAAAATGCCCCCATTCTAAAGTATTTGTGTCATGTGGTATTACATACCTCTTATCATCCTTTGAAGAAAGAGCCACCTTGTTTTTTAATTCTGTGTGGATAATATGCATATTGGAAAGAAAAACATACATTTTTCTATATACAATACCGCCAGTTTCAACGATTTGTTTATAGTCATTAAGATGGAGTTGAGTTTCAATTACATGTTTAGAAATACCTTTAGCCTTCTTTAAAATATCAGACTTGTTGAATCGTTCCGATAATTTAACACAATATGCTCTAGCACCAGTTCCATAGAAAGACTCAACAACTACACCAGCAAACTCGTCTTTCATTTTACCGACAATAGATATTGTTTTAGGAATGTCATGGATATTATTTGTCTGATAATTGGATGTATCGAAATATTCAATATTTTCCTTCATGTCTTTGTATCCAAAACTGAAAATCCTACATATAACGGTTTATCATACACTACTTTAATTTTATTCAGTTAAACCGCCACCAAATTATCGTTAAACACAGAACAAGGTTTGAATTCTGGTTTCGCAATTAAAGTTTTCGCTCCCAGGGATCCTCGGGTGTTTTCCCAATGACTTGATATAATTATACGTTTTCTTTTTTCAACATTTTCCATCGTTTTTCCAAAGATTGCATTGATTAAAAGTTTAAACAAATCTTTTTCAAAGGCATTTGTAGCTTTGTTGCGTAGACTGGTGTTGAGTTCAATGTATGTCTTTAGCCACGCAGACTGTGAAAACTCGATAACTCTGTGAATCTTTTTCAATTTCAAACCATTTTTCAAACACTGTTTGAGGTTACGATAGTGTATTATGTATTTGGTTTTATCTTTCAAGTTCGGTATCAGCTTTGAATATTTGGATTTTGGAGGGATGATACTTTCCGGGCAGAAAGGAAGATCGTTATGTGCATCATGCAGATTGGTAGGATACTCCAAGTCCACTTCCAAAACATATCCTTTAGGCGAATCATCTTCAATAGTATCGACATCGAATAATTCAATTTCAGATTCAGTTAACCACCTAAAGTCACCAAATGGTAGATATTCCTTCATTGCAGCCCCATAAAGGTTTGTAGCATCTAAAAACATTATGTAGCTCTCTGGTTTGTTCACATCAAAGGTTTCCAAGTATCTATTGTTTGCTACAGCTTTCCTCTTGCTGCATTGAGCTACTCCGCCTCGAATTCCTTTTTTGAAGAAGTGAAGCACATCCACATCGCTTAACAGTTGTAGTTCAATCTGAGTACATCTCAACATGGCATCCCAACTCAGGGAAGGAGCGGTAAGGTAGTGAGCTGGATCCAACTTATATTCCTTAAGAGAAACTTTGCGAAAATTCTCAAAGACGTCGGCAAGAAGCAACACATCAGTTTTTAAATATAACTTTGCATAATCACTAATAGTTGTGCAGTTGAAAGTATTCCATACTAGTTGAGCTCGTGCATATTCCTCATCAGAGATATCAACACCTTTTAAGGTATCAAAAAAATGTTCCTTAGAAGGTAATTGCTGTTCGCGTAGTTTATCAAAAGATGTCACATATGAATACGGAAACACGCCTTTTTGTCTCATTAAATTAAAATGTTTTGGGAAAATCTTTCGTACCTCATTACACTGTTCAGGATTCAACGTAGAAGCCAGTTTTTCTAATGAACTAGCTAGAAAACTAAAGGAATCAACAAATTTTAATGTCATATACACATCTCGTATCTTGGGATCACTAAACTTTTCCACCAAAATAGATTTTGAGATGCATATATACTTCTCCTTTGTTTGGGGTAAGGCACTGATGTTTTCACCTTTGGTGGTCAGTTCTTTGATAAATCAAGACTGGAATATATTTCGGAAGTTTATAATTTAAATTGCAAGCATTATTAAATTTTCCGGTAACATGGCAATGATCCATAACCTTTTTATAAAAAACATCAAATGGTTTTAAACAAATATGACAAACGGTAGCAGTGTCATATCTATCTTGTTCCTCAGGTGTTAATGATCGCATCGGTATAACATGTTTAAGATGGTTATTGTACAAATCTTGAACTATTGAATCCAATTTTTGTATGAAGACTTGGGCTGCATCGGCACCTTCATAAATTTCAAATTTGGATAAATTATCGTCATATGTACACTTTACATAAAAAGCAAACGAGGAAGGCTCATGTTCACACACTTTAACTGTGAAGGATTTACCAGCATGGGGTTCAGTGTGATCTATCGGTTTCAATAAACTTTCAAAGTCCGCGTATATAACGAATGGAACTTGCAGCTGTTTTTCAAAGTTGATGAATTTTAATGTATTTTCTGGTAACCACTCCCCACACTTGTTTATTTTAATTTCAGAAGTTGGTAGCTTAGTGTATATGTGTATATTTTCTTGGTGGTGTTGTAATTTGGATTCTTTTGAAAAACTTTGTAGACATCCATCACAAAAGAAAGCTCTCTCTTTGTGAGTTGTTTTTTGACTTCTCAATAATTTAGATAAATCCTCGATGAGAGTATAATGAGTATTTCCATCTCTATCAGTTATCAATAAGAGATTAATATGGGTTGGTTTCCGCTCTGACATAAAAAAGGAGGGGGCCAACAACTTCATATCTTTTTTTTCCATCTTTAAATTCTGATTCCAACCCATAAACATTTACAGATATATTATTCAATTTCTCGAATTTTATAATGTCTTTCAGGGTTACCGGAAACTCTACTCCTTTGAAATCTAGCAAGGTATCAAAATGTGGGTAAGATTCTGGCTTCGTGGGATCTCCTTCGGGTTGAAATATTGCTGCATTCACACACCAAGCAAAACATGCATTATCATGATTCAGTTTTCTAATTATCGCCCTTGGCAACTTGACATAAGAAGAAGCGGAAATTGCATTAAACCGGTTTATGTTCACATCTAAAAACATTATTTCTTGAAGTGCCCACCCACTATCTTTTTCTTGAAACTCTGAAGCCTGGTTCATAATTTCATCTTTAAATTCTTCATATATATGTTTCAAATCGGTTGATGTAGTCACAACTTTGTTGGCTGTATTCATAGACTTTATATCTGAAATCTCTTTCTCTGGTATTATGTATATACCGAATATTTCAAAATTTATTTTTAATGAATAATGTTGCTGAAGGTATTCTTGAATTTTATTTAATACTTTTGGTTGAACCTCATTGAGAAAATCCATATAATTTATCTTTTTATCTGGAATGGAGAACCGATAGGAAGCTATTCTGGTTTTGAATGCGTGATGTAACTTGGTAACACCGGGTTCCAACACTTCCATACCCATAGGTCTAAGTCTTAGGAATAAAAGATGGACCATCACAACTCTTACGTTGATGATTTTTGAGGTTATCGAACCTTGAAAACTGTTTTCTACAACTGTCACAAGTAGTTGAACGTTGACCGCAACATAACTGATGTCGACGAAGATGGTAAGCTCTGGAAAATTGCTTACCGCACTTGATACAATGCATGATGAAACTAAACAGAATCAATTCTGTAATTACATTTATATACTAGAAAACGCATGCGCAATAGGTCTGAAGGTGAATTGAAAGTCATTATATTATTTTATTCTTTCATTATAAAGTTTTCATATAAAAAAAATACATTCGATAGCGCACAAATACAATTAATATTACTATGGTAAAGGGGAGGAGTAAAACAAGGGCAACGGGGAGTAGCATTTATTGTGAGGGAAAAACTGAGAGAAAATATCTTGGAATTTAGAGCCGTAAATGAGAGAATAGCCTTCTTGAGAATTGGAGCAAAACCTCTTAACTTATCAGTCTTGAACGTATATGCACCAACAGAAACTGCAAAGGATGAAGAAAAAGAAATATTTTACGAGAAGCTTGAAGAAGAGATGATGAAAATTCATAAAGAAGATACAATAGTCGGTTTGGGAGATTTTAATGCCCAGATTGGTAAAGAAGATCATATAAAGACTATAGCTGGCAAACATACCGTACATGAAAAAACCGATAATAATGGACAAAGGCTTTGTAATTTCGCATCGTACGCAGACATGGTGATAAGTATCACAAAATTCCAACACAAAAAATACCATAAATATACCTGGAGATCCCCCGACCAAAAATCATATTCCCAAATTGATCATGTTCTGATATCAAGACGAAATCAATCATCGATCAGAAATGTAAGGTCATATAGAGGAGCATGCGCCGACTCAGATCACTACATGGTCACAGCAATTTTAAAACAAAAAATAAAAAAGAAATTTAAAACCAGACATATAATCAATAAATGGGATATACAAAAATTAGAAGATATGAAAATTAGAGAAGAATATGGAAAGCGCATAGAAAAATTACTGGATGATAAAGGAAAAGAAATACAAATCGATGAAGTTCAAGGTAAATGGAGAAAAATTGAAGAATGTATTAATACAGCGGCAAAAGAAAAAATAGGCATTAAAAAGAACAGTACAAAAAAAGGATAGTATAATGAGGAGTGCAGAAAAATAGTGGAAACAAAAAGGGATGCTTGGAGCCAATGGCTTAGAACGAACAAAGACGAAGAAAAGAACGAATATGACAAGATAAGAAAACAAGCAAAAAATGCAGTAAGGAAAATTAAAAGAGATTGGGTGGATAGCATGCTAGAAAAAATAGATGCCGAAAATAATAATAAGAACTCGAAATTATTTTACCAAAAAATTAAAGAGCAAAATAGAGTATTCAAGCCCAAACAAATTGGAATAAAAGACAAAAACGGTAAAGTGGTAGAAGACGAAATAGAATATAAAACAACATGGTTGGAACATTTTAAAAACGTCTTAACAGAGACGGAAATACTGGAAGAATTTTCGGAAGACGAAGAATTAGAAGTAGAGCAAATACCCGAACCAACGCTAGAAGAAATAAAAGAAATCATTAGTAAAAGCAAAAACGGGAAAGCACCAGGAAGTGACGGAATAAATATTGAATTGATTAAATATGGAGGAGAAAAACTGACAGAACAGATATACGAATTAGTAAGGTGCATATGGAGGGATGAAAAGATGCCAGAAGAGTGGAGATCAGGTCAAATAGTAACAATACATAAAAAAGGGGATCAACGAAAGTGCACAAATTATAGAGGAATTACGCTACTTAACACGACCTATAAAATACTGTCTACACTCATCCAAAAGAGACTGGCAAGTAGTATAAGCACAATATTAGGACAGTATCAATACGGATTTAATAAAGGCAAATTAACCATAGACGCAGTTCATATACTGAAGCAAATATTGGAAAAAACTCACGAACATCAAATCGGAACAGAGATGCTATTTATTGATTTTGAACAAGCCTTTGATTCAATAAAAAGACAACAACTAATGAGAGCACTTCAAACTATGGAGATAAACAAAAAACTGAGAAAATTAATCTTTTTTTTTTATTTAGAAATAAACTGCATCAACCACCTTGGGTACAGTACAGGTACAGTACAGTATGGTTTGTTCAATAATTATCTACATAACATATTATTTATATCTTCTTGTAAATGTCAATGTCCTTCAGAAATTTTATGAGATTATCCACGTTACAGTGATCATTCAATAACGAGTCTATGGAGCACGGAAAATTACACATTTTACGATTTATTTCAAAAACCGGACACTGCACTAATACATGTTCAACACTTATTTGTACATCACATGTCATGCACATAGGCGGATCTTCCCTTTTAAGGAGATACTCGTGAGTGAAACGTGTATGACCCAGACGTAGTCGTGTCAAAACGGTCTGTGTTCTTCTTTTGGTGGGCAAGGTTCTCCAAGGTGTTATTCTCCGCTTGACTTTTCTCAGTTTGCTACTTGAACTTAACCACATATTATGCCAATGTAGATGCACTTTTTCCTTAATGAGGCACTTCAAATCTGATTTGGTGATTCTGTTTTCTGCAAATGGGAGGGATAAATTTCCTGATGTTTGATTGGCAACCTTATCAGCGCTTTCGTTACCGCATATTCCTGTATGTGATGGGACCCAAAGGACAGATACCGTTTTGTGACTGCTATTAAGTTCAGCTATCTGTTTGTTGATCTGGACAAGGAGTTCATTGGTGTGATACAGTTTTCCTATACTAACTGCTGCACTGAGTGAGTCTGTGACCAAAAGAAAATTTCCAGTTGGCTGATCTCTGCATATATGTAATGCCTTGTAAATTGCATATAGTTCTGCAGAATATATACTGAATGCTTCTGGTAGTCTTAGTCTAATTTTCTCGGAGTTCGTAACAACAGCGCATGATCTTTGATCTTTGATCTTTGATCCATCTGTGTAGATTATGTTATAGTCGTGATATTGCGAAATAACATCTTTGAAGCTGTTTGTGATAACTTGTGTGGGTACTTCGTGTTTGTTAAACTTTGTAAGTCGGGTATCGATATTAGGAACAACAGATAGCCATGGGGGAACATCATTAGAAGCAGGAAATAATTTTGTTGGAAGAGAGAAATGGAGCTTTTGGCAGATTCTGTTTATTCGTTCGTAGAAAGGTACTGGGAGATGGGGGTGGTTATTATGAAGAGAATTGAATCTATCTGATATAACATATTTTTTGGACGGATGGTCTCCACTCGAAATTACATTTGCAGCATATAATAAGCTTAACATCTCTCTCCTTAGACTCAAGTGCATTTCTCCAGTGTTGACAATAACGCTTTCCCTTGGACTTGTGCGATATGCTCCTGTTGCTAAGCGTAGCGCTGTAAGTTGAATGACGTCTAGTTTTTTCAAAGTACGATTTCTAGCGGATGCATACACAATGGATCCATAGTCTATGCGGGATCTCACGAAACTGTTATATATGAGTAGTAGTGCCTTTTGGTCACATCCCCAGTTGATATTTGATAGAATTTTAAGCAGGTTAATCCCAGATAAACAGGATTTTTTTAAGCTTTCAATATGGGGGTTCCAGGTTAGTTGGTTGTCAAATGTCATCCCTAAATATTTTATTTCTTTACAGACTTCGATTTTTTGATTATCGATAAATATATTTGGTTGTAGAGGTATTTTGTGTCGATGTCTGAATACTATGCATTTGGTTTTTTGGGGCGATAATCGCCATCCACGGTTTGACAGATCATTGAATACTGTGGATATAGCCTCTTGGAGATTACTCTCAATTGTTTTTAGACTCTCACCTCTCATGTATATAACAAGGTCATCAGCATACATACTGGTGTGTACAGGAGATTTTATCTTCAGTGCTGTCATTGATGGCTCCTAAAAATAAAGTGACACTTAGGATGGAACCTTGAGGGGTTCCATTGCTCTGAGTACATTTTCTCGAAAATACCCCGTTTACTTTAACATTGAAATGTCTGGTCTTTAGGAAGTTTGAAATAAAGTTGAATATATTTCCACTTAGTCCCTTTTCTGCAAAACATTTAAGGATACCGTATCTCCAAACCATATCGTATGCTTTGCTTATATCAAAGAATGTTGCTACACATATTTGTTTATTAGCAAGACTTTCGTGTACATATGATTCCAGTTGGATAAGGTTGTCGTGTGTTGATCTATTTTTTCTGAAGCCGTTCTGAATATTGGAAAGGCATTTATTTTGTTCAAGGAACCACATTAATCTGTTATTAATTATTTTTTCCAATAATTTGCACATTGTGCAAGTTAAAGCAATAGGGCGATAGGAGTTTGGATCAGCTTTGGGTTTTTTGTTTTTGAAAATTGGAATGATAGTTGCTTTTGACCAGGACTGTGGGAAACAGTTATGAAGGTAAATCTTATTATATATTTGTAATAGGTGATACTTTGCCCTTTCTGGTAAATACTTAATAAAAACGAAGGGGACTTCATCTGGCCCAGGGGTCGAATTTTTACAGCTCTTCAGAGCATCTTCGAACTCTTCCATCTTTAAGGAGTCGTTTAAGAAGTTACAATCTATATACGTTTGGAAGGAAATGATTTCGTTTTCTAGTTCTTCTTTACATGCTTTGAAATCATCTGGGTAGTTAACATTACTCGAGTTTTCTTCATATACAGATTCCAGTACATTTGCCATTTCATTAGATCTAGTTACTGTTTTGTTATCGTGTACGAGATGGTTTATTTGGTTGTTGGAGGAACGGGAACTTTTAATTCTTCTCATTCTGTCCCACAATGTACTACTGGGAGTGGAGCTGCTGATAGAAGATACAAAATTTGTCCATGATTCTTTTTTGCACTTTTTGACTGTCCATCTAGCTTTGGCTCTTTTTTCTTTGAATGTAATGAGATTTTCTATCGTTGGGTGGCGTTTGTAGCGATTGAATGCATGTTTGGAGTCTTTTATCGAATCAGCGCATTCTCTATTCCACCATGGAACTGATGATTTTTTTGGTGGGGATGTTTTACCAATGGCGATGTTAGCAGCAGTTATGACTAGGTCAGTAAAGGATTTTACAATTTTATCGATATTATCTTCTGAACTGCAGTCGTCCATGTGATTTTCGATGTATGTAGAATAATGGTCCCAGTTAGCGCTTTTTATTTTCCAATTTGGGGTGAAATTTCGATTCTTTTCGTTTTTATTGTTTTGAATAACAATTGGGTTATGATCACTTCCAAATAGGTCCTCCTCAGTTTCGAAGGAAAGGTCTGTACTTAGAGAACTATCACACATACTTAGATCTATGGCACTACTAACAGCTACACGAGAATTATAGTGTGTGTGGCTACCATCATTTAGTAAGAAGAGGTTATTATTATCAATAAAATGTTCGACCTCAATTCCTTTCGGATTAGTAGACTTGCATCCCCATAGTACATTGTGGCTGTTGAAGTCTCCTACTATAATTCTGGGCTTGGGAATTTGGTTGATAATATTGCTCAGATCTGACTGACTGAAAAATCTTTATTAGGTGGAATGTATATATTGCAGATATACAGTTTACAGTAAGTTTGCACCTGAATAATGTTTATCTCAAAATTTGATGCTAATTTTATTTCTGTGGATTCCAGTGATCTATGTACGAATGTTCTAACTCCACCACTTGCTCTTTTAGCTGTTGTCCTGAACTTATGGAAGCCCGTGTAGTTTTTTAACGATCCTTGTGAACTTTCTGTGAAATTAGTTTCTTGTAGACATATGATCATAGGGTTATGCTTGGAAATAAGTAGTCTCAGCATTTCTGATTGGGGTCTAAACCCATTTAAATTCCACTGGAGTATGAATGTTGATAATATTGTTTTTTTTAGATTTCCCTAATAAGTATCTTGAGATGATAGATCACTGTCGGTGTCTGAGATGAGTGAAGAGTTATCTTGGTTAGCAACTAAAAATTTCATTAAGATTTTTCCAAGTTTTGTGTTCCTGCTTCTTATACTTTTATGCTGCAGGTGTGGCTGTTTGTTGTGCAACATACTAATTAATCCTTCTATGTCCTCAGTGTATTGGCGAGCGACACTCAGGATATCTCTGGAACCTTTTGAGTTTTCAAAAAAATCTTTAATTTCGTTATACGTCAATGGGTAACTTAAGGGATTTGATTCAATATGTTCTTTTAAGGGGAGAAATTGTTCTTCTAAGGTATTTGTCGCTTGGACATTAGATGTTTTTCTAGTTTTTTTAGTGTTGTGGGTAGCTGGAATTTGAAATTCCAGTTGAGGTTTGTCTTGATCATCATCCTCTGGAGTTAACATCTCTTTAATGGGGTGTTTGGATGATGTGGTATGATTTTTTGTTGATAGATCACCTAATGGCGCCGGTGAGGAAGATGTAGTTGGCTGATCCATAGGGGTAGAAGCAGTGGCAGTAACAGGCTCCTGCTGGCTTAAGATTTGCGGCTCTGAGGGAATGGATGTTTGGTTAGACTTTGGGAGTTTGCAATTAGATGCTACATGGCCTGGTTGTTTACAGTTGAAGCAAGTTGAATCGTCACACGATAAGAATATTCTATAAGGTGTATCGTCGAAAGTAATGAGTACTGAATCAGGGATTTTAATATTTTCGGTGGATGGGCAGATGTAAACTTGGCGGCGAAAGCTTAGGATATGGGAATATTGTGGATCCGATATGTTGATTCGTAAACAATTAATTGGGGATAATAGCCTTAAACCTAATTGGACCAATTTATCTTCGAGGATATTGTGGGGTATAGAGGGACAGACGTTCGATAATATTAGACGAGAAGCAGGAGTAATAAGACGTCTGGCTGATATACGTTGATTGTTAATTGTTATCCCACCGTGGTTTTGTAGGAATGTGTTGACTAAGTCCGTAGAGGAGAGATATACGCATATTCTATTATTGGATATTCTTGAACAGTATAATATATTTTTGGGCCCTATTAAAGATCCGAGAGCGATTATATATTCTGCGAAGTCAATGTTATCAATCGCATTGAATATCATAGCTTGTTGTTTTTCTGGATGTTTTGGTGTGGTCTTTTGGCTAAGTGCTGCTGAGTAGGTGTTAGTTTGTATAGGTCGTTGGCTAGTGGTAGAATCCTTATGGACAGGATTCCCTGCATTCGCACAATCCATTCTTGTTTGTATTTTAATTTATTCGGTGTTTCATACGTCTCTGAAGCCGGTCCTGCATGCCCAGAAAAGGTTGATAGACAACCCGTTCTTTATCAAGACTATTTGGTACTTCAGTTGTTGATTGTAACATAAACAAGAAGAAAGAATTGAAATTTCAGGTTATAGATACCTTGAGATTGTCCTTATGTTCTGTGCACATTCACGAAACTGTTTTTCCAAAAATTACCTTTGTTTTATACCGTATTATTAACGCTATATGAGGGATCGATTAAAACACTGTTAATCACTATACTGCCAGGGCTGGCTCTCTTAATTAATTAATCTGGATTACTATGAAACAATCAACAGCTACGGTAAAAACACAAAAAGGTGAAACGGACATATTCGGGATTAACAAAGGAGTCAGACAAGGAGATTCTCTGTCAACAACTCTATTTAATCTGGCGCTGGAACATGTAGTCAGAAAAGTAGACAAGGGAAACATAAGGACAAGGGGCGGACAATTGATAGCTTATGCCGACGATTTAGTCTTGGTAGCAAAAAACAGAGAAATTATGAAAAAAAATGTTTCAAGAAATTGTGGAAGAAGGTAAAAAAATGGGCCTTAAAATGAATGAAACAAAAATAATGACTGTGAACAAACACCTAATGAACAATAATAATAGCATCGGTGACTTCAAATTTGAAGAAGTTGATAAAATAAAATATTTAGGAGTTACAATAACCAACAATAGGGATGGAGAAATGGAAATTAAGGAGAAAATATTGGCAGCAAACAGAGTCTTCCAGGCAAATAAAAATTTATTAAGAAGTAAATTTCTAGGCAAAAACACCAAAATGAAAATTTATGAAACAATAATTAGACCAACAATAACGTATGGAGCTGAAGTTATGATAATGACCAAGAAACAACAAGAAGACCTAAAAATTTTTGAACGAAAAATACTAAGAGTCATATTAGGACCCAAGAAAATAACTCAAAATGAATATAGGAAAAGAACAAATGAAGAACTGAAAAAATACATCCAGAGGGACATCATAAGTGTAATAAAAGAGCAAAGGTTAAAATGGTTGGGACATGTGTGGAGAGCAGGCCCAAACAGCACAATTTATGCGATGACTGAGTGGAAGCCAAGTGGCAAAAGAAAAAGAGGGAGGCCAAAATCAACGTGGTTACAGGAGGTTATAGATGACATAAACTGTCTAGGTATCCGAAACTGGAAGCCGAAAACAACCGACAGGAAACAGTGGAGGAACATAATTAAATTGATTTAAAAACTTGGAAAAGGGGCCCGATCCCCCCCAAAAAATCTGGATCTAAAAAGCCGCACCGGCGACTTAACCCCCTCTTGGGGTATATAGTCACTATATATATATATATGGTAAAAACATTTCGGTTCAGATGGAATAACTGGAGGGTGCTCTTCAAATTCGTAAACTGGAGTCATTGAATATTTTTTTATATAGCCAGCCTTCTCTTTTCCTTTAACGTAAACCACGTCAGCATCATTTGTTAAATTAGCAACTATATTACCAAACAAATGTATTGGTGTGAAACCAACATTCCAGTCAATATAGTGATGCTTTTTCATGAGCCAAACAGCCTGTCTATGCAAATAGGGGGACAGCATTCGTAAAGAAAATGGTAGTTTAAACACATAATGACAAACCTGATTTCCGTTGTATGTCGCAAATTCCTTCACTATGAATTTATTGTTTTCAATCCTAAAACCCTGAACATCCATCACTAATCTCATATTTGTAAATTTTTGAAGTGTTCAACTAGTTGCTTTTTCTTTTTATACCACTCAATATCAGCTTTGAGTTTAGCCAAGTTAATAATATACTGCTCGAGTCGTTGACGAAATCCCATAGTGTACTAAAAGAAACTTCATGCTGCTGCAGACTTTTAACACATAAACGCATGCGCAATACACTTGTCTAACAATTTTTGTCATGGGATTGTAATAAAATTCTTTTTCATGTATAATCAAACAGTATGCTGATACATCATTACCCAC